>CANTUR010000250.1:0-348640 GCA_947683625.1 Mallotus nudiflorus
TCACACCCACAAACCACATCTCACATATATCAATAATCATAATCAAATCAATATCCACAAATAGTTATTAATATAGCCTAAAGCTATAGGCGTATCGGTACGTACTCGGTCCTAGTGCTGCCCACTAGGTAGCACGTTCTATTGATATCCTTCATTAATAATATAAATCATTCATTCACAAATACATGATGCATGAATTTAAATAAATCAACAATATAAACCATATATATACCGAAAATATACCAAACATAAACCAGGTATATTTCGAGTATATATATGTCAAATAAATCCAATCAAATCATGAATTAAACTAAAAAAATATATTTAAAAACATTTTAAATATATTTTATTAATAAAACATGTATATAATTTATTATATACCAAAAATATACCAAAAATATACTTGAATATAAATCACATTATTTATGCATTTTAATCAAAGTAAAACATATATTTCTAAATCATGCATCCTAAGCATGTATACATAGTATAATAACTCACCTAGTGCGCTCCACGAGACGGGTCCGATGGGCCTGAACCACTAGCCCTCGGTCTCGGCGCAACTAAACAAGAAATAAGTAATCGACATCAGATTAGCCCTAATAGAAATCCTAGAATTTAATCTAGAGTATTAAAATACGGAAACAGAATTTAGGGTTCGACTGGACATCACGTTTTACGAGAATTCTATCAAAAATTCGACAGAACCTCCCCTGTAAAACGGACATCTCTCTACTCAAAAGAGTAGAGCCGACCCTGCAAAGAAACACACTTCGAAATACAAGCTCAACACAATCAAAATCCCACGGTCGGACTCCAAACTACAGTCCACCGACCGGGGGTCCACAAACACAGAATAATTCCAGATATACCGAACATATCCTTAAATCACAGAAATACATTTTATAGGTAAAAATTACATAATTAACCTTGAAATACTGTAAAAACCGATTAAAACTCATTTTATTTGAAAAATCGTATATTATATATATAATTGAAAATAATTTACGAAAAATAGTTTTAATTAGTTAAAAATACCAAATAATTTGTAGAAATCATTTTTATACCTTCAATAACTATTAAAACCAATTAAATTACATTTTTAGACATTTTAGGGTAAAATTACCAAAATACCCCTATATATATAAATATACTTAAATTACTTCAAAAATTCACCAAAAATTATACAATTATCCAAAATTAATTTTCTCAACATATTTATCAATAATATCAATAATTAAACCCAATTAATTTCAAATAAAAACACATTTAACCCTAATTTCTCAAAATCACATAAATTTCAATAATTAAAAATAAATACTTAGAAATTCATAAAAATTCCAAATAAATTCCTATAATTCATTTCAACACCTAATTTATCCAAAAACTCCAATTTCATAATTTAAATAATTAATTTCCGAAAATTAGAAAATAATATTAAAATATTCAAAAATACCCAAAAATCCAAACAACCTCCAAAAATTCTACAAAAATTCATACATGTAGATTAAGCTACTAGGAACAACATTTGTGAAGGAATTAAGCATGAATCAATCAAGAAAAATTCGAAAAAAAACAAAAACCCTAATAGGCCGAAATTGACAAATCGAAAACTAAGCAATTCTAGACCATTTTAGCTCAAACCAAAGCTAGAATAACACTCACCGGAGCTCAAGGAGAAGAAAGAGACCGGCGGTGTCGAAAACGGTGGCCGGAGGAGGGAGAAACGGCGGTAGCTCGACTTTCGGCCTCCTAAGCTAATTCCGGCCAAACTCGTCGGGAAAGGGGGCTGCTGGCGGCGGGGAACGGCTGGGGACGGAGGTGGCTCACCGAGAGGCACTCTGAATGGCGGCGAACGGAAGTTACAGACGGTGGAGGTGGGTGGTGGTCGTCGGGCGCGGGAAGGAGAGGGAGAAGGAGTCGGGGGCAGTTTGGTAATTTGGCAAATTTTTTTTTTGATTTTTAATGTATATATGTATATATATATACTCTATACTTTATATTAAAATAATATTAAATTACACACATCAAATATACACCACACACATAAAAATATTAATATTTTAATAATTTATACTAAATATAATTAATTAAATAACAATTAAAACAATTAAATACTTAATAAAATATTAGGGAAATAATAAACCCTAATTAAATAAATATACGCACACGGGCTTTATTTAATAATTTAAAAATATGTATGAGTTCATGCAAACCCGTAAATACATTTAAAATAATTAATAATACATTGTTTACGTGAAAATTTCCCCGAAAATGCAAGTCCCGGGAAAATTTTACTAAAACACTGTATATAAAACACAGTAATTAAAATAGGTCTAAAATACATATCAACTCATAAAAATATCGTAATATATACAAAAATTATTGACACTGCATATCCCGGTACAGTGTAAAAATATTTTAAAAACACGGGATATTACAATATATATATATTAATACAAAAAAAGAATAAAAAATAAAAATAAGGATAACATAAAATAAGAAAATAAATAAATAAGAGAGAAAATTAAAAAATAAATATAAGGACAAAAGAAAAAATGAAAAATAAAGAATAATAGAAAATAAGAAAAAATTAGATAAATAATAAAGAAAATAAAAATAAGGAAAAATTTAAAAAGATAAAATAAAATTGAAAAAATAAGGATAATAAAGAAAAATAAAAAATAAGAAAAAAAATAAGGATAACAGAGGAAAAGAAAAAAAGTAAAATAAATAAGAAAAAAAATAAGGATAAAAAAAAGAAAAAATAAAAATAACAGAGAAAAAGGATCAAATAAAAAATAACGATAAAAGAAAAATAAAAAAGAAAAATAAAAAACTTAAAAATAATAATAACAGAAAAAATAAAAATAAGGATAAAAGAAAAAAAGAAAAAAGGGAGAAAATAAATAATAAATAATAAATAAATTAAGAAAAATGCAAATGGGGTAGAAACGAAAAAAAATTAAGAAAATTAGGTATTTTTAAAAATAAAATAGACACTCATATAATTAATGAAAAAATAGGTAGTTTCCTGAAAACTGTATTTCAAAAGTTGTATATATCTATAAATTTCTCTAAGAGGAAAACAAGAGAGGGCTTTCTTGACAGTAAACATGCATGTCATCCAATTACAGCAACATGAAACACTAAAACTGACAAATTTATCCCGGTGGTGATTGACATGCTGATAACATATTACATGAACCTGGCTAAGTAAAAGCATATAGAGCGCAACTTATAGGATTTTAATAGAATATTTTATAATTGCTTATAAAAAAAAAAAGCGTTGAATTTGGAAGACCTAATTTTTTAGTTAGATGTAGTAAAAATATGCTCATTCGGCGATTTACGTTTCAAAGCAATCTACAGTGCCAATTAAAGTCTGTTTCAAAACCAAAATTTACCCTTTGCAGTTGTTTTCAAATTATATATAAATAGATATACACATAATTTACAGAAGTATTTCTTAAAATTTCAGTAGAGATAATTTCACAATTTTAACGATTTTAAAATTTGATATCTGAGATGTCTTTATAGAGAAATGACTTTTTATCTGTAACTTTCAAAGTTAGTGATACATATCGCTAAATATGATACGACTATTATTTCGCTGCATATGTGAAATTATCATATTGTCCAATATACTATTTGAAAGCTTTCAAAATTACAGAGATACTTTGATAATTTCATGCGTATTATGATACACTATTCACAATGAATGTACTCTCATAAGAAATTACCCATTTTCAAATTCCGAACTTTAATTAGTTGTATACAATTTCACACTAATATTGTTAGTTTTTTTTTTTTTTTTAAGAGTAATTTGTATTTAATTTTGCTTTAATTGTTCTCTAGTCTTGCATAGGATTTAAATCTGGGTTGTGATCACCCCGTAAGTATGCAATTGTTTGTAAGTTTCATTTATCTGCAGACATGGCCAGTTGGCCAGTTTTTATTATTACTATTTATCAGTTTTTATTATTACGATTGACTAACTATAGATTGCTGCCAACAAATTAAAAAAAAAAAAAAAAAGAATCTTTGCAGAATTTAAAAAAAAAATTATCCACAGAATTGCCCCGCAACTTCAGGGATTTGCTTCATGTGCATGGCTGTGGACGTGCAAGAGGGTGGATAAATACTTTCTTTGTTTTTTTAATACTAATCATTAGAAAGCATTTAAATAATTAATGAACATTTAGATTAACTATTACGTCTCGTAAATATGAATCACTTATATATATATATGCAATGACTTTACATCTATAAATTTAGTGACTTCTTTTAGTGTATATCAGTCAGCATATGTAGAAACTAGGGCCTTGTAACTTTTTTTTTTTTTGTTACAGCGGAAAATAAGGGCCTTGTACTTTGATATGGCACAAATTGCTACTAAAATAAGTAAAAATAATCATTTATTTCGGATAATTTATTGATCTAATTATGATGTTAATGGCGGAGGCCATAAACTTCCCAAACGATAACACAAGAAAGAAAACGACTAAACAAGAAAAACAAAAAACGAAAAACAAAAGTATTTAGAAATGGAATGAATTTATTTGCATTGGAATCCTTCAGGAACCTTCTTGCTACAGTTGTTGAGTAACAAGCTCAAGCTAAGAGGAACGTCTAGGTTGATGCCCAAAACATTAGCTTTGATGGCTGTGCAAAGGCAAACAGCTGCTTCAAGATCAACAAGACCGGCAATGAGGCTGCAGCAAGGGGTCGTTGGTGGTTTACCAATTACAATACCCAACAAGCCATTCAATAAATTTGCACATACACCCAGCTTTAGGGTATCATCTGGGCATTTAGTAGGCTTTGATGATGGCACTGCAGGTGGTGGTGATGGGTAGGTGGATGCCTTTGGTGGTGGTGGTGATAGGTAGATGGGTGCCTTTGGTGGTGATGGTGATGGATAAGTGGGTGCCTTTGGTGGCGGTGGTGATGGGTAGGTGGGTGTCTTTGGTGGTGGTGGTGGTGGTGATGGATAGGTGGGTGCCTTTGGTGGGGGTGGTGATGGGTAGGTGGGTGCCTTTGGTGGTGGCGGTGGTGATGGATAGGTGGATGCTTCTCTCTTTGGTGGTGGTAGTGGTGGGCAAGAACAAGAGCTCACCAAAGTGAAGAAGAGAAGATTAAGGGAGAGGAGAAGACCGGTGGACGCTAAAGCTCTTGAAGCCATTTCTTAGAATACTTAAGTGCCTTTAGAGATGTAAGATTTTCACTTCAAGTGCTTGATGGAAATAGTGCTGTGGGTTAAGGATTTTATAGGAGGAGATTAGCTACAACTTGTGTTTTTAAACGTCTCAAAATGTGACTCATGTGGGTTATATTATTGGCCACAACCTGGCATTGCCAAGTGAAGAGAAGATGAATTGTAATCATATGAATGCATTGTTAATTAACATGTTCTTACTACTACACATCTCCGGAAAATATTTATTATTTTGGGTAAGAATGTGATTACAAAATAAAATTCTGCAAGTCCAGTGCAACCGTGCAACATAGCATGTTAGTTGTTATTTTTAACTTAAATTACTGGAACATTAAATGTAAATGACAGTTTTTAAGATGTTCTTTGTGAAAGTGATCAAAATTTCGTGTAAGAAATTAAGAAAAATATTTTACTATATGAGACTGAGATATATATTATAAAATTAATTATAATTAATTAGCAATTTCTAACATATACTCGTCAACGTTAATTATTCTTTTGTTACCAATGAGTTTGGCTCTACGTCATATCGTTTTCATGAATTCCAATCACATCGAAGCCCAACTAGAAAAGTTAAAAAGTTTAGATATCAATTTCTTAAGTTAAGGAGGCTGTTATATTTTATTCAGATTTTGTTAAAGGCCACTTGTTGTCAATTGAGATCACGTGATCGTAGTAATCTTGGTCTAGCATTAATGAATTACAGAAATTTGTTTTAAATTCTATCCTGTTAAGAAAAGTCATAATCATACAAATTTCTCCTATCAATGTTGAATAATTTATTTGATAATAATAAATTTAATGCTAAAATAATAAAGAACTAAAAGCACAGAATTTGCAAAGTTCGACATAAAATTACTCCTCATATTCTTATATTCAACGATGAGAAAAAAAAAATCCATTAATAAATTAAAAAGATATAAATTTACATCAAGACTAAACTGATTTTTTTTAATACATCCAATTATATTCAAACAAACTTATCTTCGATATATAATAAATAAGGTAAATATATTTTATTATTTTTAAGGGTGTAAATGAGTTAAGTCGAATCGAATTTTGGTCAATTTAGATATAGTTCGTGATAGAAATTAGAGAGTTAATTGTGGGATATGATATTATTGATAAATCTTATATATAGAAATCAGTTCCTTGATCATAGCATAATTTGTTTATTTGTTTCCTTATAGATATACATGTATTCTCCTATATGTACTGTCAAACATCAGTAACAAAAGTATGCAGAAATTCTTTTTACAATTGTGCTTATTGAGATGGTATCAAAGCCTGGTTCAATCTCCTTCGTTTGGAATTGAAGCTTGGTTCTGGAAAACATAATTGTTATTCATCCCTTCCATTGTGAAATTTTCTTTGTATCATCATCATTATGTCTGACCCTAAATGTATTAATGATGATTCTTTAAAGAAGAATGAAAATGCTGCACCTTTAATTGGTTTCCATATACAGGAAACCTTCTCTCTAATCACCGCAGAACGTCTTGATGGAACCAATTATGTTGAGTGGTCCCTGAACGCTCAAAATAAGATCCGTGGAAGAAAGCGCTGGGGTTTTATCTCAGGTACAAAAACTGCACCAAAAGATGAGCATTCAGAAGAATACGAAGCATGGCAAGATGAAAATTGTCTAGTCAAATCGTGGCTTATTGATGCAATGACAAAGGACATCGTATCTTTGTTTCTTCGATTGGAGACAGCGAAGGAAATTTGAGATGCTGTTAAACACATATTCAGTTGATCAAGATGCTTCAAAGGCCTACCAACTTCATTGTGAGGTAATGTCTATTCACCAAAATGGAGAATCTATTATTTCCTACTTTGGGAAATTAAAAAAGATATGGCAATAACTTGATGATATTGATGATTGTACTATGGAGTGTGCAAATGATATAAAAAAAATACACCACGAAGGTTAATGCCCAACGTGTGTATCATTTTTTGGTGGGACTGGATTCTCAGTTAGATGAGGTTAGAGGTCGCATACTTGCTACTAAACCACTTCCAAACATACAAAGCGTGTATGCTGTGGTTTGTGCAGAAGCTAATCGTCAAGGAGCCAAGCTTGGAGGTACAATTGGAGACCTAACTGCAATGGCCATCAAAAAGACATCTACCTCAACGAACGTGTTCAAATAGAAGGGGGCCTACAAGTAATTAATGGAGCAAAATAAATAAAATAATAGAACACAATAATTTAACGTAGTTCAATAAAACCTACGTCTATGGTCAAAGATGGTAAAATAATTTTCACTATGATAGTAAAAGGAGATTACAAAATATGGTTAGACAACATTCAAATTTGACCACACCTAAGTCTTTAAATTATCCAAGTGTTTAAACCCAAAATTCACGAAATCACTCTACCTAACTGTACAAGAAACTATAGTAGTAGACTATGAACTTATGTTTACTTTGCTTGTATTTCTTTTGTGATGAAAAGCAAATGGAGAGTAAGGCTATTTATAGCCAATGAGAATCAAGCATATATGGCCACAAATTAATGACAAATTTGTACCTAGCAAATTGTCCATGTCCCTTCCTTATAACCACATATATTGCTTGGCCAATTTTTCTTCCAGCATACAAAGTGGTTGTCTATGTCTGTTAACCACCATATCAAGTGGTTGTCCATGTCTGCTATAGAGTCACATTTAACAAATCTCAACCTTGACTTTTATTGTTTACAAGTCATCAAAATAGTGAACCAATATGCCGCCTTCTCAAATGCCCCAATGGGCAACTTAAATACTTTGAACACTAATTAAGTCCAAGCAATGCTTGAACTTAGATACCGTAACTGACTTGGTCATTATATCTACTGGATTATTAACAGTACCAATTTTCTTTAACATAATAGTACCTTAAGATATAATATCCTGAATGAAGTGATATTTGACATCAATATGTTTGGTCTTTTCATGATACATTTGATTTTTTGTCAAATGTATTGCACTTTAACTATCACAATGAACAACAGTTGCATCAAACCTAAATTGCTAACCAAACCTTTAAGCCAAATGGCCTCTTTTACTACTTCTATAGCTGCCATATATTCTACTTATGTAGTAGATAAAGCAATAATCGATTGTAAAGTTGCTTTCCAACTTAAAACATGACTAGAAAGAGTAAAGACATATCCAGTTAAAGATCTCCTTTTATCCAAATCTCCAGCATAATAAGAATCCATAGAGCCAACAACATTGCTACATGTATTAGAACTTTCATCATTACTACAAAATCCATTTAAGAGCTTGCCAGTGAGCTTTTCCAGGATTGCCCATAAATCTACTTACCATGCTAACAACATGTAAAATATCCGGACGAGTGCAAACCATAGCATACATTATACTCCTAATTGCACTTGCATAAAGAACATGTGACATTTGTTCCTTTTCTTCATCTGTTTGTGGTGACATAACTGTTGATAACTTGAAATGAGCTGCCAATAAAATATTGACTGGTTTTGCATCTAGCATTCCAAAACACTTAAGTACTTTTACAATGTACCTCTTCTAAGACAAGTGTAACTTTCCTACACTTCGATCTCTATGAATTTCCATTCCTAAAATTTTCTTTGCTGCTCATAAATTTTTCATCTCAAACTCATTCCTCAACTGTTCTTTTAAAATATTAATCTCAAACATGTTCTTAGCAGCAATAAGCATGTCATCAACATATAACAACAAATAAATGAATGAACCATTAGAGAGCTTTTTAAAGTACACACAACTGTTATAGTTACTCCTAGAATAACCATGATTTATCATGAAAGTGTCGAACTTCTTATACCACTGTCGAGGAGACTTCTTCAAGCCATATAATGAATTTTTTAAAAGACAAACATGATCTTCTTTTCCTTGAACTATGAAACCCTCTGATTGTTGTATATAGATTTTTCTTCAAGATCACCATATAGAAAATCTGTTTTAACATCAAGCTATTCAAGCTCTAGATCAAACAGTGTAACCATGACGAGTAACACGCAAATAGAGCTATGTTTTACAACATGAGAGAATACTTCATTAAAGTCTATTCCTTCTTTTTGACTAATGCCCTTTGCAACCAAGTGTGCTTTAAACCATGTTGCTTCAACATTTAGGGTTCCTTCCTTTTTCTTAAAGATCCTTTTATCGCCAACAATCTTTTTTCCTTTTGGTGGTTTCACCAACTCCCATGTTTGGTTCTTATGAAGAGACTCAATCTCCTTATTTATAGCAATTGACCACTGTGCAGAATCACTATTTGTGACAGCCTCATGATAAGTAACAGGATTATAACTTTCAACATCTTCTGCTACTGATAGTGCATAAGAAACTAAATCTGCATACCCAAACTTTTGAGGTGGTCTGATTATCCTCCTGTCTCTATCGAGGGCAATACTATATGGTCGTTACTGTTGTGAAGTAATAACTTTTTCATTAGGCTCACATTCATCATCTTGAATGGACTGATCAAAGATACATTATTGCTCTTTCTTATATTTTTCTACTTCAAGCTCCACCTTCTTACTAACACCAGGACTATCTTTTGTATTGTCAACCTCCTTTTTTGGATAAAGCATGGATGACTCATCAAATTTGACATCTTTACTAATTATAAACTTGGGAGAGTTAGGTTCAGTACACCACAATCTGTAACCTTTCATTGTAGTTGAATATCTAAGAAATATGCATTTTTGTACCCTTTACCCAAGTTTGCCATTATTAGTGTGAGTATATGTAGGACACCCAAATATTTTTAAATCTGAGTAATTATCATGTTCACCCGACCATCCTTCAATAGGAGTCTTTAGTTTAATTATTGTTGATAGAGACCGATTCACAAGATAACAGGCCATGTTCATAGCTTCATCCCATAAATCTTTAGATAAATCGACATTTGAAAGCATACAATGTGCTTTCTTAAGTAGAGTTCTATTCATATGTTTTGCAACTCCATTATGTTGTGTTGTGTGTCACATAGTACGGAGTCTCACTATGTCTTCATTTTCATAAAACTCATTAAACCAACTTCCACAAAATTCCATATTATTATTCGTTCTCAAGCACTTAATCTTCTTGCTAGTATGATTCTTAATCAGCACTTTCCACTTTTTGAAGGTAGGAAATACATCATTTTTGTGCTTAAAAAAATATACCCAAACTTTCCTAGAAAATTCATCAATGAAATTCAATAGGTATCTGGCACTACCTTTTGACGAAACAGGCACAAGACCCTAAAGATCATAATGGATGTAGTAAATTATGCCCTTAGTTCTATAGATGGCAGTACTAAACTTGACTCTGGTATGTTTCCCATAAACACAATGTTCGCAAAAGTCAAGCTTTCCAATTTTTAAACTATTTAGTAATCCATGCTTGCTTGAGATAGACATCCCTGTCTCACTCATATGCCCTAATCGCATGTGCCATAAGTGAGCAATGTCTAAGTTTGAGTCCGATGAAGATGATACAGAAGTTGCACAAATAACTGTACTTCCCTATAATAGATAAAGGCCATTCATCAATTTTCCTTTGATCATCATCAGAGCGCCTTTTACAAATTTTAGTACTCTACCTTCAGCAAAAAACTTACAACCTTGAGAATCAAGTGTTCTCAAAGATAAGGTTTTTCTTTAGTTCTGGTACATGCTAACACCAGTCAAAGTTCTTACAACACCATCATGCATCTTTATTTGAAGTGTTCTGATGCCAACAACCTTATAGGACATATTGTTTCCCATAAGAACAATGCCATCATTAATTGACTGGTAATTAACAAAGTAGTCTTTGTTAAGACATATGTGATAGGAACATCTAGAATCAAGAATCCAAGCGTCACCAAATGAACTAGAAGATATTGTGACAACATATCCAACACCATCATAATTATATGTAGCAATATTGGTAGTATTACCATCATATGAGGTATTATTTGACTTATCCTTTTTTTTTTTTGAGTTTCAGACATTCTGCCTTCCAGTGACCTTCCTTCTTACAGTACCTGCATTTTTCTTTCCGGCCTTTGGACTTTGATTGAAATTTGCCTCTACTACTGGTTGATCATTTCTCTTTAGTTCTACCTTTAGCAAATAAGCCCTTCGCTTGATTATCTCCATAATTTTCAAACACCTTTTGTCATGACCCAAACCGAGAGTCATGACCAACGCTAGGAAATAGGAATTCTTTCGAATCCAAAACCCGTAGCAAGCCTTAGGAATAAAAAGTAGTAATAAATAAATAAAAATACACCAAAATTAAAACTTAAATTGATATAAAATAAATACTTAATGTTATATCATAAAATAAAAATATTTCATACAACATTCAAAGAAAGGTCTCTTACATTAAAATAACATTCTACATATACAAAGTACTATTACTGTAGTTTTCTAAAATACAATAAAGTTCAGATAAATAATTTACATAATCTATTCGGGGCCGAAGAAGTCTGGCGTAGAGGTTTACTATTGAGGTCTGAAGATGAGGAATCTCCTGAAAAATATATTGAGGGGAGTCAGACCTCACTGAGTGAATTATTATTATAATATATATATATATATATATATATATATATATATATATATATATATATATATATATATATATATATATATATATATATGCAATCTTAAACATATCCAGTCAGACATCAATATATATATATACACACACATTTCACACAGATGCTAAAATTCACTTTTATATTTATAAATGCATAAAACACTTATTTAGGTGAAGGATCAAATAGAACCATAAAATAATCGCAACCTCAAACAAATATCTCACTAGCCATGCAGGCTTACTTAATTCCAAATAAATTCTCTTATTCCAATTTGGATAGTAGACTGACCCTGAGACACTAAGTCAACCGAGCTCTCGCAGTCTCGCTTTCAGTGTGATTGGCCTTGAGACACTAGGTCAACCGAGCTCTAGCAACCACATTAATCACTTATATCAAATCTCAAATAATCAATCAATCAAATTCTCCTCAAATAATTCTCACAATACAAACCCTAAAGTCTAATGAACCGGTACGTACACAGTCATAGCGCAGCCCACTAGATAGCACGTTTTATTGATATCCTTCGAATAAAATTGTATATTTATAGAAAATAAATAAATGCATAATTAAACATAAATAACACATATAACAAAGAAATATACCATATATATACCAAAAATATACTAAATATATTTCAAGTATATATATGCTACATATAACCAAAATCAACCATAAATATACCGAAAATATATCGAATATATATGACACATATATACCAAATATATACTAAAAATGAATTAAGCATATATATCACATATATATCAAATATACTAAAAATATACCAAATATATACCAAAAATATACTTATTCATTTTATAAAATAATTCATGTTTAAACTCATATTAAAATATGAAAACTTGTAATCATGTATCTACATGTAATGTATATATAAAATAATAACTCACAAGTTTGCGCTCCCCGAGACTTGCTCAACGAGTTTGGTCTGATAGGCCTTGGTCTCGGTGCAACCAGAAAATAAATAATAATAACAATCAGAATAAATCCCTAACTTATACTTCTAAAAGAGACTCGATCTAAGAATATAAAACTCATATAAACATAGAAATTCAGAATTGACACGATGTCACATTTTACGAGAATTCTATCGAAAATTCGACAGAACCTACTCTGTAAAATAGACATCTCTCTACTAAAAAGTAGAGCTGATCCTGTAAGAAAAACACACTTCAAACACCACAAACTCAACATCTCGGGTTGGGGTCCTGAACTGCATAATTTCTCAATCAAGGTTCACAATTCACCAAAAATATAAATAAAATAATAAATATATTAAAAAACATTAAATTCCATAAATAACCTCAAAATACCAAAATATAATATATTTAAACATTAAAACACTAAATACAATTATTTTTAGAATAATTAAATAAAAATCTCAAATAATAATATAATATTAATAAAAAAATCCAATTTTTCAATAATTCAATATAAAATAGTAAAAATTCACTTTTATGTATTCAAATAGCTTAAATAGCTAATATATATAATAAAAATAATTAAAAACCCATTGAATCACCAAAATATTAAATAATATATTATTTGAATATAATTTTAAAAAATTAGTATTGATTAGTTAAAAATAGTAAATAATTTATAAAAATCATTTTAATACCCTATATAATTCTAAAACCATTTAAAACATATCATTTAACTATAATTTTCAAAAAATTACACAATTAACTCATAAATACAAAATTGACATAATATAATTAATATTCTAAAAAATTATATAAATTCACCAAAAATTATTTTAATAATTCTAAAATTATTAACTCACATTACAAACACTAATTTAACTAAATTTCCATTAAAAATAATTAATTTATATAATTATCGAAAATTCAATATTTAATATTAAAATAATAAAAAATTAACCAAAATTCAAATTAATTAAAAGAAATTGACAAAAAATATTTTTGAGAAGCTTAAGCTACCATAATCAACATTTGTGAAGCAAGTTTGCATGAATCAAATAATATCAAGTTCAAAAAAAAAAAACCCTAAAGCACATAAACTAAAAATTGAAGATATCTAAAAAACTAGAGGATTTGAGCTAAAAATGAGCTTGGAAATGGACTCACCAGTGGAAAACCGTTCAAAAGAGTCTGGTTTGAAGCCTTGAGGTGGCCAGAATCTTGCCTGCATGAAGAAGCTTCAACTCTTGGCACCTTCGATTTTCGATGCTTCGGCGACGATTCGACGACTGCCGGTGATGATCTGACGGCTACTGGTGACGTTTGGTCGAAGTCAGAGGTGGTGGTGGTGCTCTGTGGTGGTAGTTGGGTGGCCCGGTTTTTCACTTTTGACCCCCTTTTATTTATTTATTTATAAAATTACCAAATTACACTTCAATCAAATTTAATAATAATAATACTATTAACTTTAATATTATTAATTAATCCCACGTAAAATAAAATTATTTTATGTAAAAAATTTCTTAAAATAAAATACATAAATAATATTAGTAATTAACAATAATAATATATATATATATATATATATATATATATATATAAAATTTAAAATTAGGAACATTGCATAACTCAAAATAATATTATTTTATTTAAAATACTAGGTCTTTCCAATCTCCACTCCTTATAAGAATTCGTCCTCGAATTCAAAGAAAATAACATAAACAAGAATCATCGAGGAAAAAGATAAGGATAAGAAGCTAGCATCTCTGCTTCAATCTCCCAAGTGTACTCATTTACGTTGTTGCTTCGCCACAACACCTTGACCATCGGAATCTGTTTTAAATGCAACTAATGAACTTGATAATCTACAATTGCAATAGGTTCCTCTTCAAACATCAAGTCTTCATTCACTTCCACACTATCAGGCTGGAACACGTGTGAAGAGTCCAAAATATACTTCCTCAACATCGAGATATGGAACAGTAGATGCACTTGAGACAAACTCAGAGGCAAAGCCAACTGATATGCAACTATGCCCACTCTCTTTAGAATCTCCAACGGTCCAATATATCTCAGTGCTAGCTTACCCTTCTTGCCAAATCTCATTACACCCTTCATTAGAGACACTTTCAGGAACACATAGTCTCCAACCTGGAACTCCACATCTCTACGTCTCGAATCAACATAGCTCTTCTGTCTACTAACTGCAGTCTCTAGTCTCCTTCTGATCACAGCAACCTTCTTAGTAGAATCCTGAACCATCTCAGGTTCAATCAACACTCTCTCTCCAATCTCATCCCAACTTAGAGGGGATCTACACTTCCTTCTGTACAAAGCCTCATATGGTGCCATCCAAATACTACTATGGTAGCTGTTATTATATGCAAACTCCACAAGTGGAAAATGATCATCCTAGCTACCTCCCAGATCCAATACACACATCCTCAACATATCTTTAAGTGTTTGGATTGTCCTCTCAGACTAACCATCTGTCTGAGGGTAAAAGGTAGTACTGAAATCAAGCCTTATGTTAATTGCTTCCTACAACTTCTGCTAAAAATGAGAGGTAAACACTGAACCTCTATCAGATACAATGGACACAGGTACTCCGTGAAGGCACATAATATGCTTAACATATAGCTTTGCCAATTTAGCTATAGAATAAATGGCTTTCACATGCAAGAAATGAGCAGACTTGGTCAACCTGTCCACAATCACCCAGATGGAATTGTATCCATCATTATAACAATGTAACCCAACCATAAAATCCATAATAATTCTTTCCCATTTCCACTCAGGAATAGGAAGTGGCTGAAGCTTCCCAGAAGGGTTATGATGTTCAACTTTCACTTGCTAACACATCAAGCACTTACCAACAAAATTAGCTACATCCTTCTTCAGTCCATCCCACCAGTACAAGTCTCTAATACTGTGGTACATCTTTGTGACACCTAGATGTACGCTGTAGGCTGTAGAATGTGCTTTCTCAAGGATCTCTTTTATTAAATTATCCACATAAGGAATGCATAACCTACCATTAATCCACAAAACACCTTTATCATCAAGTGTGAAATTAGTAAACTTCCCTGTATGAATATTCTCTGCAAGCTCTGCTAAAATAGGATCTCAGCCTTGAGCTACCTTAATCCTATCTCTTAGCACTAATTGAACTTTGAACTGAGCTAACAACCCACCTGATATACTCATATTCATCATCAGACCTTTATCCACTAACTGGTGCAACTCTTGGATCAATGATCTCCTCTCCATACTAATGTGAGCAAGACTACATGAGGACTTCCTACTCAAGGCATCTGCTTCCACATTAGCCTTGCCTGGATAATAGAGAATCTCATAATCATAGTCCTTCAGGAGTTCTAACCATCTCCTCTACCTCAGATTTAGATCTCTCTGTTGAAAAATGTACTTCAGGCTCTTATGATTTGTGAAAATCTCACAAGTCACCATGTATAGATAATGTCTCCAAATCTTGAGGGAAAAGATCATTACAGCCATCTCTAGGTCGTGGGTAGGATAATTTTATTCATGATTCTTCAACTGCCTTGAAGCATAAGCTATTACCCTACCATTCTACATCAACACACAACCTAGGCTAACTCTAGAGGCATTACAATACACAGTGAATTTATTTACTCCATTAGGTAAAGCCAAAACTGGAGTTATGGTCAACTTCTCCTTCAACAACTGGAAAATGTTTTTATAAGCATCTGACCACTCAAACTTCACATTCTTTTGAGTCAAACGAGTCATAGGAGCTGCAATTCTAAAAAAATCTTGCACAAATATCTTATAATACCTAACTAAACCCATAAAACTTCAAATTTCAATGACTGTCATCGGTCTAGGCCACTCAAACACTACTTCAATCTTCTATGGATCAACCTAAATACCATCTTTAGACACTACATGTCCAAGGAATAAAACACTCTCTAGCCGTAAATCACACTTTGAGAATTTAGCATAAAGTTGATGTTCTCTCAGTGTCTGCAGTACAATCCTCAAGTAATATAGTGCTCCTCTATACTTTTCAAATACATCAGTAGATCATCAATAAAGACTACCATAAACTGATCCACAAATGGTCTGAATACCTTGTTCATCAGATCCATGAAAGCAGTTGGTGCATTAGTTAACCCAAATGACATAACCAGAAACTCATAGTGGCCATAACGAGTGTGGAATGTCGTGTTAGGAACAACAACTTCACTGATCCACAACTGATGATAACCTGACCTCAAGTCAATCTTAGAAAAGAACTGGGCACCCTGAAGCTGATCAAACAAATCATCTATCCTTGGGAGAGGATACTTGTTCTACTATCACCTTATTTAGCTCTCTGTAGTCTATGCACAGTCTCAGGGTACCATCCTTCTTCCTCACAAATAGGACTGGTGCACCCCAAAGAGAAACACTAGGTATGATAAAACCCTTATCTAGCAATTCATGCAACTGCTCCTTCAACTCTTTAAACTCTATAGGAGCCATTCTATAGGGCAGTATCGAAATAGGAGTAGTGCCTAGAACCACATCTATACAGAACTCAATCTCTCTATGAGGTGGTAAACCTAGCAACTCCTAAAGAAAAACATCAGAAAAATCACAGGCAATAAGAACATCTGTGAGTGACAACTTCTCCACTGAAGTATCCCTGACTAATGCCAAATATCCCTGACAACCCTTCCTTAGCATCTTCCTAGCTGTGATAGTGGATATGAGATTATGAGGTACATAACTCTTATAACCCATAAACTTAAACTCTTCTTCATTCAGAATTCTAAAAATCACCTATTTACTCCGACAATCCACAATGACATAGTGTTGAGACAACCAATCCATACCTAAAATCACATCTTATTCCATCACATCTAACAACACTAAATCTATTGGCAATTCTCTACCTCCGATAAAAACTGGACAACAGAAGAAATAACGTCGGTGTCCAATAAATTACTTAGAAGAGTGGTAACAGATAAAGGAAAAGCCATCCTCAAAGGTTGCCAACACTGCTTCGAAGCAAATACAGAGGATACAAAGGAATGTGTGGCACCCGGATCAAATAAAACCCAAGCATCCAAGAAACAAACAGGAATAATACCTGCAATAATGGCATTAGATGCCTGAGCATCCTTCTGAGTGAGATAGAAAACTCTGGCCTGACCTCAACCTCCTTACTGACTAGTGAAAGCATGGTTAAAAACTCTGGCACCTCTACCATGCCCTTGCTGGGCTACAATCTGAGTCAAACTCAGGTGCTGAGTTGGAGGCAACTGAAAAGGAGCTGGTGCTGCAATAGCAATTGATTGTTGCATAAACTACTGTGGCTGAAAACCAGAATATGGACATGATCTGGTAAAATTTCCTATCTGTCTGCATCTAAAGCATGTCAATAGCGCTATATAACAAGGTCCCTGATGGACTCTACCACAATTCTGACAGGCATTGGTTGTTGATCATGTGTTGTTGTATCCCAAACTCTGACCACTACTGCTGCTATAAGCACCTGACCTAAATTTGATAGGTCTTTAAGGTCCAGCACAACCATGTCTACTACTCTTATGCACTCTTTACTGCTATTTCTGGCTTTGCTATATTGAGCCTCTATGCTAACTACTGGAACTGATATGAAAGGTCGAATATAAAGTAGTTTGAAATCCTCTTGACTGAATACCTAACTGATAGTAATTAGGCATAGCTCCTTGCCTGACTAATCTCAACTCTCTCTTATTGGCCAACTCTATCTCTGACTCCAGAGTAAGGCTCGCAGTAAGCATCCTAGCAAATGTAGAACCCAGACCAGTAACGTATGTCATGATAGCAAAATACTGATATCACATTAGATCCTCTGCATATCTACCAAGTCGAAGAAACTCTCTAGTGTAGTCCTTGATAGATCTGTCACCTCTAGTGATGCTTGTCAATCGAAGTCTATAACTCATCCAGAGTGGCTCTGGGCAAAATATCCTCATAAATCTATCTCTGAACTGTGCCCAAGTCATCT
Organism: Mallotus nudiflorus; assembly: GCA_947683625.1. Classification (NCBI taxonomy): domain Eukaryota; kingdom Viridiplantae; phylum Streptophyta; class Magnoliopsida; order Malpighiales; family Euphorbiaceae; genus Mallotus; species Mallotus nudiflorus. The sequence goes on from CANTUR010000250.1 coordinate 18,734, forward strand.
TAGTCATTTCCATTTTGAATCACTTGGATGATCTAATCCAAGGCTGGTCCCTCAATAGACAACTCGATGATCATGATCCATTAGTACTCGGTGTGAGCAGTCTGAGTCCTCATCTCAATAGCATATAGAAAGTCTAATGGATCTGACTTCCTATCAAAGGCTATCCTATCGAGTTTAGCATAGATCAATGCTGCCTTGTGGTCAGATATACCCTGCTAATAGGCAAGCTATATGGGCGATGCAACTTGAGGTATAATAGCTTCCTCACATTTTGGCTCTACAGGGTCCTCATCCTGTAGCTCTCGCTATCTACGGTGACCTGCTGCTCCTTAAGGTCTACCTTTACCTCGACCTCTGCACCTAGCTGGTAACTCAGGAGGTAAAACCTTGTCTTGAAATGACTCATCATCATAGCCTCAATGACCAGTGGAGCGACACGTGCTCACCTCCTCATTCTGAAAAGACAAAATGAAAAAGGTTCAAACAAAACAGACAATCTAAGGATTACATGAAATACTAAATCAAGAAAAACTTATCAAAGACATACTCAAACCTAATTAATTACAGTAGTTTCAAGAAAACGCAACTCTAAAAACCTAGGTCCACAACACTAATAACCTAGGCTCTGATACTAACTTTGTCACGACCCAAACTGGGAGTCATAACCGGTGCTAGGGAACGAGAATTCTTTCGAATTCAGAACCCATAGTAAGCCTTAGGAATAAAAAGCATGCAATAAATAAATAAAAATATGCTAGAATTAAAACTTAAATTGATATAAAATAAATACTTAATGTCATATCATAAAATAAAAAAAATTATACAATATTCAAAGAAAGGTCTCTTATATTAAAATAACATTCTATAGATACAAAGCACTACTACTGCAATTTTCTAAAATACAACAAAGTTTAGATAAATAATTTACATAATCTAGCCAAGGTGGAAGAAGTCCAACATAGATGTCTACTACTGAGGTCTGAAGACAAGGAATCTCCTGAAAAATATATTGAGGGGAGTCAGACCTCACTAAATGAATTATTATAATATATATACATGTAATCTAAAACATATCCAGTCAAGCATCAGTATACACACACACACACACACATTTCACACATATGCTAAAATCCACTTTTATATTTATAAATGCAGAAAACACTTATTTAGGTAAAGGATCAAGTAGAACCATAAAATAATCGCAACCTCAAACAAATATCTCACTAGCCATGCAGGCTTACTTAATTCCAAATAAATTCTCTTATTCCATTTTGGACAGTAGACTAGTCCCCAGACACTAAGTCAACCGAGCTCCCGCAGTCTCACTTTCAGTGTGATTAGCCCCGAGACACTAGGTCAACCAAGCTCCAGCAACCACACTAATCACTCACATCAAATCTCAAATAATCAATCAATCAAATTCTCCTCAAATAATTCTCACAATACAGACCCTAAAGTCTAACGAACCGATATGTACACAGTCATAGTGCAGCCCACTAGGTAGCATATTCTATTGATATCCTGCGAATAAAATTGTATATTTATGAAAAATAAATAAATGCATAATTAAACATAAATAACAAATATAACAAAGAAATATACCATATATGTACAAAAAATATACCGAAAATATACTAAATATATTTCAAGTATATATATGCTACATATAACCAAAATTAACAAAAAATATACTAAATATATATGACACATATATACCAAATATATACTAAGAACGAATTAAGCATATACGTCACATATATATCAAATATACTAAAAATATACCAAAAATATACTTATTCATTTAATAAAATAATTCATGTTTAAATTCATATTAAAATATGAAAACTTATAATCATGCACCTACATACAATGTATATATAAAATAATAACTCACAAGTTTGTACTCCTCGAGACTGGCTCGAAAGGCCCGGTCCGATAGACCTTAGACTTAGCACAGTCAGAAAATAAATAATAATAAAAATCAAAATAAATTTCTAACTTATACTTCTAAAAGAGACTCAATCTAAGAAAACAAAACTCATATAAACACAAAAATTCAGAATCGACCTGACGTCACGTTTTACCAGAATTTTATCAAAAATTCGGCTGAACTTCCTCTATAAAATGGACATCTCTCTACTAAAAAGTAGAGTTGATCCAGCAAGAAAAAACACACTTCAAACACCACAAACTCAACATCTCGGGTTAGGACCCCGAACTGCACAATTTCCCAAGTGAGGTTCACAATTCACCAAAAATACAAATAAAATAATAAATATATTAAAAATCATTAAATTCCATAAATATCCTCAAAATACCAAAATATAATATATTTAAACATTAAAACACTAAATACAATTATTTTCAGAATAATTAAATAAAAATCATTAATAAAAATAATGAAATCCAATTTTTCAAATAATAATATAATATTAATAAAAAAAATCCAATTTTTCAATAATTCAATATAAAATAGTAAAAATTCACTTTTATGAATTCAAATAGCTTAAATAGTTAATATATATAATAAAAATAATTAAAAATCCATTTAATCACCAAAATAGTAAATAATATATTATTTGAATATAATTTTTGAAAATTAATATTAATTAGTTAAAAATAGTAAATAATTTATAAAAATCATTTTAATACCCTATATAATTCTTAAACCATTTAAAATATATTATTTAACTATAATTTTCAAAAAATTACACAATTAACTTATAAATACAAAATTTACATAGTATAATTAATATTCTAAAAAATTATACAAATTCACTAAAATTTTTTTTTAATAATTCTAAAAACACTAATTTAACTCACATTAAAAACTCTATTTAAATAAATTTCCAATAAAAATAATTAATTAACGTAATTATCAAAAATTCAATATTTAATATTAAAATAATAAAAAATTAACCAAAATTCAAATTAATTCATAAAAATTCACAAAAAAACATATTTGAGAAGCTTAAGGTACCACAATCAACATTTGTGAAGCAATTTTTCATGAATCAAACAATATCAAGTTCAAAAATAAAAAATAAAAACCCTAAAACACATAAACTACAAAATGAAGATATCTAAAAATCTAGAATCTAGAGGATTTGAGCTAAAAAGGAGCTTGGAAATAGACTCACCGGTGGAAAACCATTTCAAAGGAGTATGGTTTAAAGCCTTTAGGCGGTCAAAATCTCGCTAGCGTGAAGAAGCTTTAACTCTCGACACCTTCAATTTTCGGCGCTTCGACGACGATCTGACGGCTGTTGGTGAAGTTTGGGAGTAGCCGGAGGTGGTGGTGCTCGATGGTGGTAGTTGGGCGGCTCCAGCGACGTTGGCAATGACAGACAGAAGAAGAAAAAGAAGAAGAAAGAGAGAGGGAGAAGAGAGTTGACCCAGTTTTTCACTTTTGATCCCCTTATTTATTTATTTATGAAATTACCAAATTACCCTTCAATCAAATCTAATAATAATAATAATAATAATAATAATACTATTACCTTTAATATTATTAATTAATCCCATGTAAAATAAAATAATTTTATGTAAACAATTACTTAAAATAAAATGCATAAATAATATTAGCGATTAACAATAATAATATATAAATAAAATTTAAAATTATCAACACTGCATATCTCAAAATAATATTATTTTATTTAAAATACTGGGTCTTTATACCTTTTTCTTTAACTCCTTAGAGTTAAGTGATGACTTGACATCTTTCATTAAAAGGTGTCTCTTCCATAGAGCATGGTGTCAACAAAATGCTCAAATGAATGAGGTAAAGAACATAACAACATTAAGGCTTGACCTTCATCATCAACCTTGACATTAATGTTTTTAAGATCCATAATAATTCTGGTGAATTCAATAAGATGATCTTTAATAAGTGTGCCATCTTTTATCCGAAGAGCGTAGAGTTTTTGCTTTAAATAAAGCCAATTGGTGAGTGACTTTGTCATGTAAAGACTTTTTAATTTTAGCCATAGAGCAGCAGCAGACTTCTCTTCTGCAACTTCTTGTAGCACTTCATCTAACAATGATAACAGAATAGTGTTATGTATGCACTCCAACTGATTAGATTTTTCTTATTCTATCATCATCTTCGGTAGAGTCTCCCTACCTTTTCAACTCCTTTTGAGATCCTTACTATACTAACAAGGAATGCATCTTGACATGCCAAAGACTGAAATTATTATTGCCATTGAATTTTTCAATCTCAAATTTTGGTGCCATAATTACACTAAGTTAAAATATCCCCTTGCTGTAAATTGAAAAATTCTCAAAAAAAAAAAAATCTTTTACGGTGTGGAAGATCAGTCAAAACTAAAACCACAAAGCATACTCAGAATTTCAAGAGAAATTACAACTACAACTTTGATACTAGTTTTTGTTAGAACAAAAGGGGGCATAAGTAATTAATGGAGCAAAATGAATAAACTATAGAACACAATAATTTAACATGGTTCAGCAAATACTACATCCACGGTCAAAGACAGCAAAATAATTTTCACTATGGTAATAAAAGGAGATTACAAAATATGGCCAAATAATACTCAAATTTGACCACACCTTAAACTACCCAAGTGTTTAAACCCAAAACTCACCAAATCACTCATACTATCCATACAAGAAACTATAGTAAATTATGAACTTATGTTTACTTTTCTTGTATTTCTTTTTTGATGAAAAGCAAATAAAGAGTAAGGCTATTTATAACCAATGAGAATTAAGAATACATGGCCACAAATTAAAGACAAATTTGTGCCTAGCCAATTGTCCACGTCTTTTCCTTATAACCACATATATTAGTTGGCCAATTTTTCTTCCAATATACAATGTGGTTGTCCATGTCTGCTAAGCACCATATCAAGTGGTTGTCCATGTCTGCTAACCACCATATCAAGTGGTTGTCCATGTTTGCTAACCAATAAAGTCATATTTAATAGAAAGATCGAAAGTGTACTCATTGTAATAGTACTTGTCATATAGTGGATACATGTTTTCGATTCCATGGATATCTAGATTGGCATCCGAAAAGCAAAAAGGTATCTCATGTATCTTCTAATATGAAAGAGGAGGATACCAGTCTAAAAGTCAATCTAGCCATAACTTCTAGATTTGCTGCTAAGTCAGGTACATCTTTTACTAGAAATAGTGATTGGATAATTGACTTAGGTGCAATAGATCATATGACTTGTGATAAATATAGGTTTAATAAGTTGTCTTCTAAATGTCCTATGAATGTTGTCACTAATGCCAATGGAGTGTCCTCTCAAATTATTGGCATTAGTATAATTTTATTATCTCCCTTCTTAAATATCAAAGATGTATTATTTGTACCTTCACTAAATTTCAACCTTATGGCTATAAATAAATTAACCTTATCTCATAATCTATTTTATAAATTTTTTCCTACTCACTTTACTCTTCAAGACCTTCATACCAAGGAGAAAATTGGTAGTGGTAGAGAGTAGAGGATTATATTATTTGGAAGATGGGTTTCAAAATTTCAAAAAAGGACAAGCTCATTTCGTACAAGAAGATTCAGTAGATAAGAAAAAGGAACAAATTTGGTTATGGCATAAGAGATTGGGGCATCCATCTTTTTTCTATGTAAAAAATTATTTCCTTTTTTATTTTTTGGGTGTGATGTTTCAGATTTGCTTATAAAATTTGTATTCTAGCAAAAAGCCATCGTACTACTTTTCATTTAAGTAATAAGAAAGCAACTGTTCCTTTTTTATTAGTTCATTCAGATGTTTGGGGACCATCACCTATTTCAACTCTTAATGGAATAAGATGGTATTTAACATTTGTGGATGACTGCACTCGAATGACTTGGGTTTATCAAATGAAAAATAAGAGTAATGTAAGCTCCATTTTTTTTTATCTTTTTCATCAAATGATACTAACTAAATTTGGTATGCCAATAAAGGTCCTTCAGCCTAATAATGGAAGGGAATAGCTCAAACACGAGTTAATGGAATTTATGAACTCTATCGGAATAATTCATTAAACAACATGTCCCTACTCGCTGCAACAAAATGACATCGCTGAAATGAAGAATAGATAACTCTTGGAGGTTACTCAATCTCTCTTAATTGGAGGATATATTCCCTCTTACCTATGGGGTGAAGCATTGAGTTCAGAAGTGTACTTGCTAAATTGAACTCCTTTAAGTATTCTTAACTTTATACAACTATTGGATGTGCTATATGATCATTACACTCTTCCACCAGTGATTTATTTTCCATAAAAAATATTTAGGTGTGTAGTCTTTATTCTCTTACATCCACATCAAAGGAACAAACTTGAATTATGTGCTGTAAAATGCATTTTTGTGGGATATGGAAGCCATTAAAAAGGATATAAATGTTATAACCCTTCCTCTAAGAAACTTTATATTTTGATGGATGTTATCTTTCATGAAAATGAGTTCTTTTACACACAAACTACAGATTCATCATTTTAGGGGGAGATTCATGAATGAATGATTAATCATGATAGTGCAATACATGCATTTATTCCAATATCTTTGGATTCAAAAAATGTTGTTGTATTCAATTTGGCAAGTACTGTGTTGGATAATGAAAATGATGCATTAAAAATAGGAAATATTGAATTGAATTACTTTGAAGAATTGCAAGAGGATCTTTTTACTGATTGTACAATCCCTCTTGAATCATCAAGTCAATCTTCTCCTAAGACACCATCAATAGAGGTTTACACTAATCCTAATACAATAGTTATTGATAATGATAATATTGAAATGTATAACTATCATCTTCCACCTTGTTCTAACCATGGTATACCTCCTATTAGATATGAACTTGATCTCATAGCCAAAATTAAATATCCCATTATTAATCATGTGTCTTACCAATTATTGTCAAAGTCATATGCATCTTATGTACTATAATTATCATCTATCTTTACTCCATGTAAATTGCATGAAGCTTTAACATACAAAAGATGGACCCAAGCCATAGTAGAGGAAATGGCAGCCAGGGCTGCGCATGGGTTGGAGCAAGTTGGAGAATGGGTATTCTTTGAACCCGAACTGAAATTCAGAGAATTCCAAAACTAGTTCTCCATAATCAAACTAAATATCACAATTCTCCACTCTGAATTGCTCTGAAAATTTAGAATCAGAGCGGAGAAATGGAGCAAATGGAGAATTCAATCAAAATTAAAGGTTTATCTATACATATATTCATAAAAATTTTACATACATATTGGTAGAAAAGGAAAGGTACATGAGTCGGCTATAGTAGTATGTGGCTGAACTCATCAGCTTCAAATAATGGTTTCTATATACAAGTTCTCGTGGAACAATTGAAACAAGAACAATTACCCATTAGAAATCCTTTAATTGAATCACATGCACCAATTTTCATTTAAAAAACTAGCACAAACACCAATCATGTATACTTCTTCAAGTTCGTTTTAGCATAAAATTATTTAAGCCTATCCTTCCATTGAGCTACAATAGAACAGAATACCATTAAATGTATAAGATACTAATTATTAGTGAAAAGGAAACACATAAATGAATAAAGAGTTTCAAGATGCAACTTTAGTACATAAAGGATCAATTATAATATCATTATAGAAATGGGAATTTCCATATCTCATACGAATAATGCTACATTAACTCAATATTTGCAAGAGGTATAATTCTTCATTTTCAAAAGCACATATAACTTGGTTTTATTTAAAACTAATGGCGTCCAACAAATTTTCACCATGGCTAGTGAAATAAAGACAAGCTTTTGAAAATAATAATTGTATTAATTCAATAAGCTTTTTCATAAAAAACAAACACAAAAGGATCATAGAAAGCAAACCTATGCACATTAAAAAGCCAAAATATCCTCAACATATAACAAATGCGCAAAGAAATCACACCAACATCATGGTAGCGTTCCTCAATAACAACATTCATCATGTTGGAAACGAGATTAAACTCCTTAGTGATCAAGACATGGTTAGCCAATAGGCATGCAATTATATAACTTAAAATCAGACATTTTTGTTTCTCAAAATAAAAGCATCATGTAGATAGATTCTAATTGACTTTATAAGACTATTGATTTAAATACCAGTGCATTTCTTGTAACCATTATTTCAATCAAATGGCTATGTTTATTGTTTATGATTGCACTCAGTTTAAATTTATCATGTTATGGATGCTATCAGAACTTAGGTAGGTCCTAAACTTTTCATGTTTGAGTAAGCATTTTTTCTTAAAGATCTTACAAGACAGTTATAACCTTAGACATATAGCATCACTCTCCAAAATGAACTATAAAACAAATCACCTTGTATGAATTCATAACTCAACCATATACATATAACAAACAAAATAAATTGCCCACTAGCTATTAGATAAATAGAAATCCAACAAATTTTCTTCATCTTATAAAAAATTCTTTTCCTAAGAGAAAGGTAAAAGGAAAAAAAAATTTAATTTTAAGGATGTCAAAACTGAACGATCTAGTTCAGTAAATAATAAGCCATCTAAACCAGGTGACTGTGTTATCTTTCTAGATTTAATCATTCTCATCCCATCCCTATATGCCAAATATTTTTTAATTTAAATTGGTACATGGATGAAATATGAAAATGATGTATAGTTGAAGATCAGTCACCCTTTGATAAATTGAATTAATTGAGAACTAGTTGCCTAAATCCCTTTCAACTACACCGTATTTGCTAATTTTACTTCATAACCCATTTTTCAGTCATTTCCTTCACAACTTGATACAGTGTTGGCTTTGCCTGGAAAGCAATAGAGAAAAAAGATTTATCGATATGTAATGTGAAAGAAATTAAAACATTTTCCAAATGCCAAATATTAAAAACTCAATTACTTCAGCTACATAAAACTGCACAAACTCAAACGTACAATTTGAACATTGTGCAAAACTGCCATAAGCAACACACTAGCCATTTCCACTGCAAACAAATGCATCGTAACAAGTTCAAATGCAAATTTTTCACATAAATGTACACTTATTATAACTAAGAACAAGCCAATGCAAAATGCACATATAAATAATTATTAAGAGGAGTAAACAAGTTCCATCTTCTGATAAAGGCAATCTGCTGGTATTGACGGTGGTGGCGATCTACTAGTACTCACTGTGGTGGTGATCTGTGAAGGATTGGTACTCACAGTGTGCCATGGTGCGATCTAAAGATAAGAAGGACTGGTACTTACAGTTAGATAATGAAGCTATTGCAGACGAGGACTCAAGGAGTAGGAAGAAGAAGACGCATTAGAGGGCAACAGAGGTATGAAATTGAATAACTAATAGCTAGGTTTTTCTTTTGATATGGTTGCAAAATGAAAACTAGGGCTAGCTGTTCAAAACTATATAGTTTTTGGTAAAACTACATAGTTTTGTTTAGGGCATTTTTTATACTAAAGTTATATTATGAAAAAAATTTAAGGCAACTTTGGATATAATTTTAGGACAACTTTGAATATCAAAACACAAAACTACATAGTTTTGATAAAAACTACATAGTTTTGATAAAAACTACATAGTTTTTATTTAGATATATACTAGGTTAATGTTAAAAATTAAAATTAAAATAGATTATTATCATGTTAAAAAAAATTAGATTAAGAACTTAACATTATATTAATATTAATATTATATTAGATTAATATTAAATCAAAAATTAAAACTAAATTAGGTTAATATCACATTAGGTTAATATTAAATATTACATTAGGTTAATACTCAAGTTATATAACATCCACTTAACATTTAAATTATCTTTAATTCATATAAATAATTAATATATAATACGAATAACAAAAGGAATATATATCAAAATTTCTATTAACAAAAGTGATGCTAAAGTTATATTATAAAACAATTTAAGGCATTTTTGGATATAATTTTGGGGCATATTTGAATATCAAAACTCAAAACTACGTAGTTTTGTTTAGATGTATATTAGGTTAATGTTAAAAATTAAAACTAATTTAAATTAATATTATGTTAAAAATAATGAGGTTAATAACTTAATATTATATTTATTTTAATATCACATTAGGTTAATATTACGATTCTTCAATTCGGTGCAATTTGGGACGGTTCGGTTCAGTTCTCGTTTTGGGAAACTCAAGTTCTCCATACCTATTCCATTAAAAAAATTTTGTCTAGTTCAGTTCAGAAAAAGTTAAATGGTAAATGAGTATGTTCGGTTCTGGATATTTTTTGTTTGATTTTTCAAGACGGTTCAGGTTATTCAAGACCCGTGCATAGCCCTATTGGTAGTTCTTGAAAAAAAATGCTACTTGGGGACTAGTGCCTCTTCCAAAAGGAAAAAAGACTGTAGGATGTAGATGGGCGTTTATTGTTAAATATAAAGTTGATGGGATTACTGAAAGATTCAAAGAATGATTAGTTGTGAAGGGATATACACAGTCCTATGGAGTTGATTATCAAGATACTTTTACACTAGTTACAAAGCTTGATATAGTAAGAGTGCTTTTATCATTGGCAGCTAATCAAAATTAGCCTTCTTACATAGAGATCTTGATGAAGAAGTATACATGGATCCTCCTCTAAGGAATTGAAAAATATTCAAATAGTATGATGGTATACAAACTCAAAAAGGCTTTGTATGGATTAAAGCAATCTCCAAGGGCATGGTTTGGTAGGTTTACAAAATCTATAAAGAATTTTAGTTATAAGCAAAGTAATTCATATCACACTTTATTCTTGAAACACAAATAAGAAAAAATGATTTCCCTGATTATCTAAATGGATGATATGGTGGTGACTGGTGATGATCTGGATGAGATAGATAACCTATAAAAACATTTAGCCTTTTAATTTGAAATGAAGAAGCTTGGTGATGTTAAGTACTTTCTTAGTATTAAAGCCGCCCGATCAAGGAACGGTATTTTTTATCCCAACAAAAGTGTGTTCTTGATTTATTAACTGAAATAGGAATGCTTGGATGTAAACCTATGACTACTCCCATTGAAAAAATCCATAACTTGTATCACCGTTTGGATGAAGCTCTTATTGACAAAGCGAGGTACTAAAAACTTGTGGGAAAATTAATTTATTTGTCCCTCACTAAACCTGACATTGCTTATGCAGTAAGTGTAGTGAGCCAATTTATGCATGACCCTTAAAAATCACATATGGAAGCTGTTGAGCGCATATTAAAGTATTTGAAGTCAACTCCAAGAAAAGGTTTACTCTTTAAGAAGCATAATCATTTAAAGATAGAAGGTTATAGTAATGCATATTGGGCAAGGTCAGCTGATAATAAAATGTCAACTTCATGCTACTTCACATTTGCGGGAGGAAATCTTGTAACTTGGAGAAGTAAAAAGCAACCAGTGGTAGCAAGATCCAATGCTGAAGCTGAGTATAGAGGTATGGCTTTTGGAGTATATGAATTATTGTGGTTAAAAAAATTATTAGAAGAATTAGGTGCTGAACCTCAAAGAGAAATGAATTTATATTGTGATAATACTTCAGCTACTGACATTGCTCGCAACTTGGTTCAACATGATTGAATGAAGCATGTAGAAGTTGACAGACATTTTGTCATGGAAAAACTTGAAGTTGGGATCATTGCATTACCATTTATGAAGTCAAAAGATCAACTTGTTGATATACTTACCAAGGTTGTATCCAACAGAGTGTTTAATAATTCTTTGTGCAAGTTAGGCATGTGTGATATCCATGCTCTTACTTGAGGGGGAGTGATAGAAATTAGAGAGTTAATTAGGGGATATGATATTGTTGAAAATCTTATATACATAAATTAGCTCCTTGATCATAGCATAATTTGTTTATTTGTTTCCTTGTATATATACGTGTATTCTCCTATTATACTATCAAACATCAGTAATAAAAGTATGCAGAAATTCTTTTTACAATTGTACTTATTGAGAGTTCGTTTATAATCAAGTTGAGCTTGCTATGATACTTGATGTTTATGAGTTGATCACGAGTTTAGACGAGTTTAAATGAGTCAAAAGAAATTTTTAAAATATAAATTATTAAATAATTAAAATTATTCATTAAAAATTTAAAATAATTTATTACTAAATAAGTTATCTAAATTAGCTTCCCTCATAATCAACACGTTTTATTTTTATAAAAATTATATTATAGTTTTATATTATATATAATTTTATTTATATATAAATTATATTATATATTGTTTTATTTTTATATAAAATATATAACAATTCTGAATATCTAATTTTTTATGCAATGGAAATAATAGGTTGAAACATCTTTTGAAATTTTTACAAAAATATTTAATAAATGAATTATAAATAATATAAATAAAGAGTATTTTATTGAAATTTTTGAAGCTATTACTCAAAGAAGAAAAATTGAAATTGCTATAGTGAAATTGGTTGACACACTGCTATTAGAAAGTAATGTTACAGTATCTCAGTTCGAGTTCGAATAATGAGATAACATTTTGTAATTTTTAAAAAGATATGAAATTCTATAATAAATTCAATTATTGATTTCTAATTGAAGAGTGCTCCTACTTTGAATTTCATTTTAAATATATATCAGTTCAAGTTCAAATGGTGACATAACATTTTGTAATTTTTAAAAAACTATAACAAAATCTTAAAATAAATTCAATTGCTGATTTCTAATTGAAGAGTCCTCCTAATGACATTACACTTACCAATTTAGTGATAACTTATTTTTTTTTTTATGTATATCAGTCAATATAAGTGAAAATTATTCGGATAATTTAATCAAATAAGAAAATTACTGCTAAAATAAGTGAAATTAATCATTTATTCAGATAATTTATTGATCTAATAATGATGTTAATGGCCAAGGCCATAAACATCCCAAACAAGAATACAAGAAAGTAAAAGACCAAACAAGGAATAAATAAATAATAAAAAAATAGCTTATTTAGAAATGGAGTGAATTTATTTGGATTGGAATCCTTCAGGAGCCTTCTTGCCATAGGCGTTGAGCAACAAGCTCAAGCTAACAAGAATTTCTATGTTGATGCCTAAGACATTAGCTTTGATGGAGATGCAAAGGCAAACAACTACTTCAAGATCAGTAAGACCGTCAATGAGGTTGCAACAAGGGGTGGTTAGCGGTTTACCAATTTTAAGCTTCAACAAATTCAATAGATTTGCACATGCACCAAACCTTAGGGCATTCATTAGGCTCTGATGATGGCACTATAGGTAATGGGTAGGTGGGCTTCGGTGAAGGGACTTTTGGCTTGGTGGTGGGAAATAAGAAGAGCTCACCAAAGTGAAGAACAGAAGATTAAGGGAGAGGAGAAAAGCAGTGCAGGATAAAGCTTTTAAAGCCATTTCTTAGGATTCTTAAGTGCCTTTTGAAATGTAAAGATTTAGTTCAAGGATTTGATGAAAATGGTGTAGTGGGTTAAGGGTTTTATAGGAGGAGATTAGCTACAACTTGTACTTTTAAAAATCTTAAAATGCGTGTCATATGGGTAGGGGTGTAACCGAGCTGAACAGTTTACAATTCGTTCGGAGCTTAACTTAGAAAAAATCCATTCGAGTTCATTTGTTAAACTAAATGAGCTAAGTCTGAACTTCATTTTGAAGCTCTAAAACTAAACCAACCGAGCCCAAACTTTCTTAAGTTTGGCTCGTTTAAGTTCGTTAATAGACTTGTGAGCTAGCTCACAAACAGGCTCAAGAATGGGCTCATAAATAAGCTTATATCATAACTTGTTAATTTAAATAGTAGTATTAGATTGTATTATTAAATAAAAATCATATACTCATAATAAAAAATTACATATATATATATATATATATATATATATATATATATATATATATATATATATATATATAATAGGAATTATATATTCATAATAGTAATTATATAGTTTTGATGTGAAGTAATATTAATATAAAGTATAACATTAAGTAAGTATAATATAATACACTCTTAGTGAAAAAAAAATTATAATATAATATAATTAAAGTTTTTAATTCTAGTAAAAAATTTATATTTGCAATAAAATTATTAAATTTTATAATAAAAATTAGATATTAATAATAAAATTATACAATTTTTGTATATATTAATATTAATATTAAAATTTCCATTAAGTAAATATAATTTAAATTATTAAGCATTAATATTAATTAAATATAATTTTAATTTGATGATAAATTTTGTAGTTTTGAAGTATATTAGCATGTGTATTAAGTAAAATTTTAATTATGAAGTAAATATAATATAAAGTAAATATTGTGTAATATTAATTTAGTAGTAAGTAAATAAGATCTAAATTACTAAGTATAATAAGAAATCATACATGTTATATGTTGAGCTTGCTTGACTTGTGAGCTCAGTTCGAGTTCGACAAACATGAATTTGAGTTGATTTTGAGCTAAACTTTTGAAAATTTAATAAATTTGAGCTTGGCTCGAGTGCGTTAATTTTTAAAATAAGTCAAGTATGAATATTTAAAAGGTCAACTCGGTTGTAGCCCTACGTGGGTTATATTATTAGGCACAACCTAGCATTGCGAAGTGGAGGAGGAGATGCATTGTAATTATATGACTAAAATTATATTTCTTCCAAATATTTTCTTTATATAGAAAAAAAATTACAAAGTACTAAAATTGTGCAAGTTCTATGTAAGCGTCCCATGTATAAAAATAGTAGTTGTTAGTTTTAACTTAAATTACTCGAACACTGAATGTAAATGGAAGTCTTTAAAGTGTTCTTTATGAAAGTGAAGGCTTTAACTGCTATTAGCAATTCTAAGATATCCTCCTCGATATTAATTATTCTTTGTAGATGAAATCTAACGAGTTTTTGGCTCTACATCATATTGTTTTCAAGAATCCGAACTACTTTGAAGACCATCTAGAAAATTTTTTTAAAAAAATTAGATATCAATTTCTTATTAAGTTAAGGAGCCTGTTATTTTATTTAGATTATGTTAAGGGACACTTTTTGTCAATTCAGATCACGTAATCTTGGGAGCCTATTATTTTCTTGGTGTGTTTAAATTATTGATTGGCATAATATTATTTTTATAAACTATTTATTATAATATTGATCCTGACGTGCTAAATTCAATTTATATTCAACATTTTTTAAGAAAAAAATTTCCAGTACTTCTGTTAAATATACAACATAATGCAAGATACTCTGACTTTATTAGATAGAGTTGAGGGCTTAAAGGTTGTAATGCTTGACATGTATTGTTTTCCACCACATTCTAAGAAACAAACATGTGAAATTAAAGTAATCATCTTCATTTTCTCTTAATTTTAGTTATTTTTCTTTTCACCCTAAATGTACAGGCTTTTCTTGTAATGTTTTATAGTCAATTCATTGTTACTTTGTTTACCAGGTGCTAAAGCTCTGATCAAGAACTAGCTTTGGCTTAGAGGTACCTCAGGACTTTTAGGTTACAAATTAAAAAATTTATTAGGTCCCAGTAGAAAATATAAACAAAAATTCAAAACTGGATAGATAAAATTTCAACTTCAGAAGCTCATTCAAAATAATGTATAATATAATACGTAGTCTTCATCAATTCAATGAACATCATTCTTTTTTTTTTCAAGAGGAAAAGATAATTTTTTTATTTATAAAAAATTAAAGTACATCTTAATTAAAGAGAAATAAAAAATAGTACAATCAAGAACTATAAAATAAAACCTTACTTAAATTATAATTTTTTGTCACTATTCTTCCATCGTATTAACAAAGTTCTTTTGATTTTCATCTTAACAATATTCTAGATGCTTTACTTAACCATATATTGACTTTTAGATCTTTAAATGATTCCAATTACAGAAATACCAATAGAAATTTCACAATAAAGATAAATTTCACAATAAATTACATTAAGGAAAGCTACAATAATCCTAATAAGAGCAATAACTTTATGACAGAAGACTCAAAAATTTCAATAAATAAAAAAACAGATAAGAGATCTATGTTATTCAATGTAAAAATAAAATAAAGTAAATAAAATGAAAATAGAAAAAACTATTGTCTACGGAAAAGATAATTGATGGTAGCGAAATTAAAAGTTTTGAGGAGAAAAAAATTAAAATAAAAGGTAATAAAAAAAGACTGCTAGAGTTTTCATGAGAATTGAATCATTAAATTTTAACATCATTCAATTAACCAATATTCAAGTAAAATGTGCTTGTGGGTTGTGGCAATTTCTTTTATATTGTCATTTACATTTCTTACTTCTGCAATTTTCATTACTAATGGTTAATGTTATCAATTTATAGGAATTTCATTTTTAGATGGTCCAAGCTGCCATCTCTTTTAAGCTTGAAGTTTTTTTTTAAAATTAATCTTTTACCATTTGCAATTTTTTCACACAGTGACCTTGTTTTAATTTTCATATGATATATTGCATTATAGAACAAACACTTATTTGTGTGTGTGTGTGTGTCTATATATATATATATATATATATATATATATATATATATATATATATATATATATATATATATTAAGATCCTCTTAATGAAAAAATAATCTATAATGTTTAGATCATCCCATGCCTGAAAGAGATGTTATACTATAGTTCTAATGTTTAGTGAGTTAGAAGGTTAAACCAATAAAAAATATAGTATTTAATTAAGGTGATAAATGATAAGGGATTGTACAGAACTATCACATTAGAATTCTTCTTGTACTCAACCACTTATTGTCTCTTGTGTATATATGTATTACTTTATTCAATGAATAGACAACACGCTTTTATTGTATGTTTGCTCATGGTATCACAGCTTTTTTAAGGTCTAACAGCCATCTCTGATTCTTTTTATTCTTTTCAGCCATGGCCATTAATTATGCAACTTCATCAACAATTGTACTTGCTACACTTCCCTTAACACCAACCATTACTTCACTGCCCAACATTGCTCACCAATTGCCAATTACATTAAACACCACCAAGTACCTATTGTGGAAGGTTCAATTACTTCCACTTTTATGAATCTACAACCTTATTAGGCATATCGATGGCACTTTGGAAGCACCTGCTTCAACTCTCAACAATCAACTAAATCTAGCATTCTTGGTGTGGTATTGACAAGACTAGTTAGTCTTTAGTTGAATCATCAGCTCAGTTTCAGAAGCCTTTGTCCCATAGATTGTAAGTGCAACAAGTGCCCTTACAACATGGTCAAAATTGGCCACCACATACACATTAGGTTCCAAGTCTCAAGCGCACACCATTAAAGCCCACTTTTTTAAGTTAACTAAAGATGCTAGAGACACCATTGCACAATATGCTCAAAAGGCCAAATTGATGCTTGATTAACTTTCTACTTTAGGTAATCCTATTTCTGAATCTAACTTAATTCAGGTCCTTCTCAATGGCTTGGATTCATCATATCGACCATTTATTTATTTTATTCAACAATGACAGGATAACATGTCTTATGATGAGCTCTGTGGCCTCTTACTTTGTGAAGAGGATGACATTACTACCACCAATATGTCCACAAATCAAGTTCCTCCATCTACCTTTTTCTCTCCTTCGATTTTTAATGACACGACAAGATGAGGTTGCCATTCATTCACTTTATGTGGTGCTTATGGTGGGCGCATTTACAGAGGCAGTGGACGTGACTTTACTTCCATGCACCCTTACACTTCTTATTCATCCAGTACTCCAAACTATTCTCACCTTCAGTGTTATAATTGTTCAGGATATGGTTATATCGCTCCACAGTGCCCCTTACCAATGACCAAACAACACCCTCCATCTTCTACTATTTGGCCCACCTCAAACTTTTCAGCCACCCAATGCACCAATCATGGATACTTGACTCAGGTGATACTAATCACATAACCCCCTGACATTGAAAATCTCATTATTCATTTTGATTACTAGGGCAATGATGTCGTTAAAATAGGAAATGGTAACTCTATTCCAATTACTCATTCTGGTTCTTCTCTTTATCGTTCTCATGATCATATGTTTAAATTTAATGATGTTTTGTGTGCTCCTAAATCATGTTCTAATATGTTATCTATTTATGCTATTACTAATGCTAATAGAATTTATATTGAATTCTTTCCTGATTCTTTTTTCATTAAGAATATCTACGCGAGGGAACCTCTGCATACAGGATGGAATGACAATGGCTTGTATTCCACGCTTTTGCAAAACTTATGTCTGACCCCTTCTCGCCCTATTGCTTTCACATCTACCCCATTGTCTCAATGGCACTCCATTGTTGGACATGCCAATTTTTCAACAGTAACAAATGTTCTTCATTATTTTAATTGCCCTTTTAGTAGTGACAATAATGCATGTCATGTGTGCAATGTTAGCATGAGTCACAAGTTACCCTTTTCTTTGTCTTCTTCATTAGCTTCTAAGACTTTAAAAATTATTTCATTTGATGTATAGGGTCTTGCCCTAGTACAATCAGTTGATGGTTTTTGATATTATGTCCTTTTTTATGATCATTATAATAAATATTGTTGGCTTTATTTTATGAAATTCAAATATGAAGTTCTGAGCATATTCGTCAAATTTTGCCACTTAGTTGAAAATTTTTTTAAATGTTCAATTAAATCTTTCTAATCCGATTGGGGTGGTGAATATCACGCTCTTTCAAAATATTTGACTGAGAATGGTATATCACATCATGTGTCCTATCCTCACACAATAGAGCAAAGCAACTTAGCAAAGCACAAGCATAGACACATTGTTAAAACAACACTTTCTTTACTTCATTATTCAAATGTTCCAAAAACTTATTGGACTCATGCATTTGACATAGCCATATACATAATAAACTGATTGCCAACATCAACATTAGGTAACATATCACCTTTTGAAAATTTATTTAAACAACCTCCCAATTCCCTTAACATGCACACTTTTGGTTTCCTCTGTTACCCATGGCTCCAACCATACAGTCCTAACAAACTATCCCCTCACTCTGCTAAGTATATTTTTTTAGGATACAATAAATTTCATAAAAAATATGTTTGTTTGGATTTTTCATCTCTCAAAACTTATATCTCACAACATGTTTTTCATGATCAAGTGTTTCCTTATGCATATAATACAGAGTTGGCACTTGTTGCTCAAGACAACACTCCAAGTACAACTCTTATCCCTAGTTACTTACTAAATCCCACTTCTATTCTAACTCCTTATCTTTCTCCATCCACCAACCTATCTTTATCTACTGAGCAACCCAACCTAATGCAACCCTTATCACCTACAACTACCACATCCACTCCCACCCTATCAACAACATCATCCAAATCACAAACACCAACATCCACTCCCATTACTGAACAACCTCTATTCTTTTCCTTACCTAGCCTGCCATTTGATTTAAGAATTTGAACCACCTTGAAGACCAACTAGAAAACTAAAAAACAAAATCAGATATCAATTTCTTAAGTTAAGGAGCCTGTTATTTTATTTAGATATTGTTAAGGGACACTTTTTGTCAATTCAGATCACGTAATCTTAGGAGCCTATTATTTTCTTGGTGTGTTTTAATTATTGATTGGCATAATTTTTTTTATAAACTATTTATTATAATATTGAGCCTGACGTGCTAAATTCAATTTATATTCAACATTTTTTAAGAAAAAATTTTCCAATACTTCTGATAAATATACAACATAATGCAAGAAATTATGGAAGATACTTTGACTTTATCAGATAGAGTTGAGGGATTATAGGTTGTAATGCTTAACATGTATTATTTTCCAGGTCATTCTAAGAAACAAACATGTGAAATTGAAGTAATCATCTTCATTTTCTTTTAATTTTAGTTATTTTTCTTTTCACCCTAAGTGTATTAGCTTTTCTTGTAATGTTTTATAGACAATTCATTGTTACTTTGTTTACCGGGCATTGAAGCTATAATCAAGAACTAGCTTTGGCTCAGAGGTACTTCAGGATTTTAAAGTTACAAATTAAACAATTTATTAGGTCCCAATAATAAATATAAACAAAAAGTCAAAACTACATAGGTAAAATTCCAACTTTAGAAGCTCGTTAAGAACAATGTACAATAAAAATATACATAGTCTTCATCAATTCAATTAATATCATTTTTTTTAAAAAAAAAAAGATAAATCTTTGATTCATTGAAAATTATAAGTACATCTTAATTAAAGAAAAAAAATAAAAATATTGGTACAATCAAGAAGTATAAAAATAAAATATCACTTAGATTATAAAATTTCTTATTACCATTCTTCAATCACATTGACAGAGTTTTTTAAGTTACAACTTAACAATATTTCGGACACTTTACTTAGTCATTTATTAACTCTTAGGTCTTTGAATGGTTCCAATTACATAAATGCCAACAAAATTTCAGAATAAAGAGATATGTAAACTACATTAAGGAAAACTACAAAAAATTCTAATAAGAGTAAAAACTTCATGAAATAAGATTAAAAAATTTCAATAAATAAACAAACAAATAAAAAATTTATATTTATTCAATGTAAAAATAAAATAAAGTAAATAAAATAAAAATATAAAGAATTATTGCGGAAGGAAAAAGTAATCGATGGTGGTTAAATTGAAAATTTTGAGCAGAAAAAAAAGGTAATAAAAAAAGACCGCTAGGATTTTCCTAAGAATTGAATCATTAAATTTTAACGTCATTCAATTAACCAATATTTAATTAAAAGGTGCTTGTGGGTTGTGGCAATTTATTTTATGTTGCCATTTACATTTCTTATTTCTGCAATTTTCATTGATTATGGTCTATTGTTAACATTATCAATTTATAAGAATTTCATTTCAAGATGCTCCAAGCTGCCCTCTCTTTTAAACCTGAAGTCTTTTTTTTTTTTTATAATTAATTTTTTACACAGTGACCTTATTTGAAATTTGAAATGAGTGACCTTATTTGAAATTTGAAATGATCTTTTGCATTATAGAATAAACACTCAAATGTGTGTGTGTGTGTATATATATAGTAGGCATTAAGATCCTCTCATGTTAGTGAAAATATGATCTATTATCTTTAGATAATCTCTACCCGTGAATACAAATTCAATGATTAATGTGTAATAAATTGAGGATATAAATTTTCACCTCATCCCATGTGACGTAGCAGAAGCTTAGGAAATTGGATAAATAATGCTCAACGTTGAATTACGCATGATTACCATCTAACAATCTTTTATAACCTGTTAATTTGCACACAAATGCCAGGAAATAGACATCAATAATTATTGATTCACACAAAGGAATACCGAATGTTGGAAAAATATAAATTTGATTTATTAATTCGACAAAAGTCGTTCTCAAACAACCCCAAAGAGACAAAAAAAAAAGAATTTAGGGAAAAACCCTAAAAACAAAAAAAGGAAGAAAAGACTAAAAAATTTCAAAAATAAATATAAACTTTTAAGTCAAATTTAAGGGCTTAAACAAATGAATTTGGGCCCAAAGATGAGTTGCTACAAATATAGTGTGTAACACTTATTATAGGGCTCTAAGTCAACTTTGATTTGATATATTATGGGCTCTGTGGTTCAATCGGAATCGTCATGACCATCTATTTAAAGTCTAAGTGCGCACAACCACTTTATCAAATCCATCCATAATTAACAATGCAGCCTGATCCACATCACCATGCAAACAGTTGATATAAATGTTCATAATACATTTTTTCATTTAGATTAATAATTTATTTCAGAGTTGGAGTGATTTAAGTAGTTGACAGAAAACAAATGCCTTAACAAGAAAATATAATTCTTTTATTACTAATTAATGAATGCTAAATTTATTTTTACTACAATTCAGGACAACTTATAGATAATGACTGGATGTAGAACAAGAAGACAAGAATTATTGATTGAATGTTATGGCAGAAGCCAACATTTAACATTCGAAAAGCTCTTGAAGAACAAAAGATAGTTAAGAGCTTAAAAATTAACTAGAAAGAATGCATTTATGTGCACTTGAATCCTTCTGGCACCTTCTTGTTGCAATAATTGACAACCAGGCTCAAATTAACTGGAACATTTAAGTTAATGCCCAAGAGACTAGCTTTGAGGGTCGTGCAAAGGCAAACCGCAGCTTCAAGATGGACAAGATCTTTAATGAGGCTACAGCAAGGGGTCTTTGGTGGTTTACCATTCTTAACATTCAATAGGTCTTTCAAAAAATCAATACATATACCCAGCTTTAGCATATCCTTAGGGCATTTAGTAGGTTTTGATGATGGCACTGACGATGGTTAGCTGGGGTGAGGTGTGGGGACTTTTGGCTTCGGGATGGTGATGGTGGGCAATAGGTAGAGTTCACTAAGGTGAAGAAGAGGGGATTGAGGGAAAGGAGAAGGGCAGTTTAAGCTAAAGCTCTTGAAGCCATGGATCGAGCTACAATTCTTGATTAGAGATGCCAAAACCTTTGAATTGGAGTGTGATGGAAATTGGTGAAGCGGGTTAAGTTATTTATAGATGGAGATGCAAGCACAAGTTGAGTTTTCAATGTCCCAAACATTAACCATGGGGATACAGTTCGTAAGGCACAAAATCAAACACCAACTGGCACCAACTTCTAGGCACGACCGCTTGATTCAAAATGTTCATTAATTTATTATTTAATTTTTGTTCTTTGGCAATCATGAGATATTACAATATTATTTTGGTTATGAAATTAACTTTCATTCTCATTTCATGGCTGATGTTTTGAATTTTTTTGAATGTTTATTAAAATTCAGAATTGTTTGTCTAATACGTTGGATTAATCCCATTCAAATATATGACTTAATTCTATGCAGATATCGGTTTGTTTCATCGGTAATAAGAGGATTTTTTTTTTCTTATCAAAAGTAATAAAAAATACAAAAAAGAAAAATGCAAATAAAAATTTTTTCTACTTATATTAAATTTTAAATTAATTTTTTAAAATTATAGTGAATATAGTCACATTTCAAATTAATTATTGAAAATCTTTATAGTATTATATAAATTAAACTATATTAATAATAGTTTAATAAATTCTGAATACTAAAAATTAAAAAATTGTAAATTTCAAGAAAAGTAATTCTCAACCTTTCTTGTTTTAATAGAATTGACAAAATTTAGTTCACTACAAAAAGAAATTAGAAGTTCAACGCGGATTCTGTATAGTAATTATGTCTCGAGGTCGTTATCGCAGATAATTATTCAAATTTATATGTAGAAATTTATAATTACTATTTGGTGAGCTCACGTCAACATTCTTCCCATTAAAAAATGAATAATTATTAATGTTGCAGTTAGTGACATATAATACTGCAAGTATTAACATAAATAATATGTTGCTACTCATGACAAATTACAAAACTGCTTCCTATTATATTTACTTCTATATTATGAGGGGTGAAAGTGTATGTTTATATTATAATTTGGCGAGGTACTATTGTTTTCTTTAAAAAATAACCTTCTATATAGTAGATGTATGTAATCTTGATTTGAGAATTTTACTAGTTTTCTTGGTATAAACTTATGCTTATTATTGTCAATTCCAAAGGTAATTAAAAACCACAATGATATATGTAGCAGTTCAGAATTATTACGGTATGCTCTATGATGATTTTTTTTAATTCACAATTATATCTTTTTTTTGCCCATATAATAAGGGGAAAATTAATAGAAAATATTTTGATAATTTATTGCGAATAGCAATATCAATATTTATTTTTTCTTAAAAAAAAAGTTTAATGTATTTTTATGAAGAAACAAATCAATAGGAAACATTTTGATAATTTATCGTGAATAACGATATTGATAGATATTTTCTATTAATTTATCAAAATATTTGCTATTAATTTGCTTTAAAAAAAATCTTTCGAAATGTATGAAATGTATGTATGAGAATTAGTTTTGTCGCTAGATATTTATATCACTTAATTAGTAAAACAGTAAAATTAATCAATAATTTTAGATAATTTGGAGATATAATTTTTAATAGCACAAGCCAAAAAATCCCAAACGAAAATACAATAAGATTAAAATGAAATAAACAGATAGCTTATTGCAAACAAGGAACAAATTTATCAGCAGATCCCTAGCGGAACGCCCCTGCCACATTCGTTGAGCGACAGGCTGACGCTAAGAGAAATGTTTATTGTAGCGGACAGGCCCAAAATGCCAGCTTGAGTGGCAGTGCAAAGGCAAACAGCCGCCTTGACTTCATCAAGACCGCGAATGAGGCTGCAGCAAGAGGAGTCTGATGGATCGCCAAATACAACACCCGTCAAAATATTCAACACATCAACACATGTGCCTAGCTGTGAAGGGTCCACTGGGCAAGACATGGAGCTCGCCAACTGGAAGAAGAGAAGAGAGAGGAATAGGGGAAGGACTGTAAGGGCTACAGCTGTTGGATAGTTTTTGACTCCGAGATGTATGATTATATGAACACTGTCAAGCACTCTCTTGGAGATTAAGAACAATAACATATATATTGTCTTTTTAAAATTCTCAAAATGTGAAGCATGCATGGGTTCTATTAATATTATTGGTTATGTTACAGTTTCTGTTCATTGGAGTTTTCTATTTTAGTTAGTTGGCAAAGTGTTCTCTTCACAAGCTAATAATGACAATAATCTTGTATTAATGCATTATTTGTTAATATTCTCTTAATTATATATGGTTTCTTTATTTCTGCAAGTGTTTATTGTTTATAATTGAATATTTTTAAAAATTAATTAATTGAAAATTGGACAATGAATTTTATTTATAGTCATCAATACGTATCGTGGCCCGCGATATTGCGGGCATACAATAAAAAAAATATTTTGGGATAATTTTTTAGAGTTAATTAATTAGAAATTGTACAATAACTTTTATTTATGGTCAATGATACCTATTGTAACTCGCGATATTATGGGCATACAATAAAAAAGGGACAATTTTTTGTAATGTTAATAAATATATTTTTTTAATTTTAATATTTTTATAGATTTAAATTTTTTTGAAATATAAAACGTAAATTGCTCATAGATGAACCCGTTATATAAAAATTTAAATATTTGTATCTTTTAAAATTTTTTATATTATTATTATTATTTTTTTAATAATGTAATGACAAAAGATGTCTAAAGACATTCTGATAAAAGTCAAGACTCTCGATGTTGGTGTTGACATTAGAGACCTAACATTTTCCTTTTTTTATTTATAATCTCATTATGTATAGATGTTCTTTTCTCATATATCCGTTTTGTAGTAGACCCAGTACTGGTAATACATAATGAGAATTTTCCTATTAAATTTTTGAACTTCACAAAGGGCTAAACTTTCTTATCATTTATTTTGTCATGAAGAAAACTTGAACTCAAATTCAATTTTCTCAGTACATGGACCAAGACTTGATAAAACAATAGATAAATTTTAATCTAAGGGTACAACCACCCGAATTACAGTGGATGCGAGAAGACAATAGAAGCCTTCCATGGATCAACAAAATAAATAAATAAATAAAGGTGACACCTTATTGATTGAATGTCCGTGGCACAGACCAGAAAAAAAAAAAATCTAGAAACACCCTGAAGTCTCAAACTTAACAATATTAGTAGAAGCAGAGTTTAAATCGAATGCCAAACTCATGCACACACGAATCCTTCTGGCATCTGTTTACCACAGTGGTTGAGCAACAAGCTGAGGTCAATTGGAACACTTAAGTTAATGCCTAGGAGACTAGCTTTGATGGTAGTGCAAAGGCAAACAGCTGCTTGAAGATCAACAAGACCATCAATTAGGCTGCAACAAGGACTCTGTGGTGGGATACCGGCTCTTACACTCAACAAATCTTTGAATAAGTCCGCGCATACACCCAACTTTAGGGTATCGCATTTAGCAGGTTCTGGATGCGCAGGAACTGTTGGTGGGTAGTTGGGGTGATCAGGTTCATAACCTTTTAGCTCTGGTTGTGATGGCGGTGACGGTGGGTAATAGGTGGAGCTAACCAAATTGAAAAGGATGAGGTTGAGGGAGAGGAGAAGGGCATTGGAGGCTACAGCTTTTGAAGCCATTTTTCAAACACTGTTCTTAGAATTGTAAAAATGTGTTTGAGAATTGAACACTTTTATTGGTTTCAAGATTTTGATGCAAATGATGAAACTGGCAAACGGTTTTATAGATGGAGATTTAAGAATAATTCTCAACCTTAGTCCACACAACACAAGTCTCAACCTTCTCCGGCCAAACCAAATCATGCAAAATCATACTCAGATTTAGCAAACTTTACGTGCGGGCACACCTTAAGACATGGCTTTGCTTTAATTAATAATTTGTTTTCGATCTTTGAGTTACTCTGAGGATTGTCTTTGAGAAAAGCTTTTATCTCTATAACATAAATTTCCTCATGTTAAAACGCTTCAATTGTTTGTATTTTTCAAGGGTTGTTAAGTGGCTACTCGATCTTTAGTCGGCAAAATTAATTTATAAATAGACATTTATTTAATAAAAGATGAATTATAGAAGACAAGTAGAAGATCATACAAATCTTTCTCTCAAATTCTTTTTTTATTTGTTTGCTTTTCAATATGCCAATATTTAATTTTGTTAAATGACATGAAAGAAATTTTATGATACTTACCAAGGACAATCTGTAGTCTTATTTTTGTTTTCTTGTGAAACTTACCAAGGACAATCTGTAGTTTTATCAGATTGATTGTATGATTCTGAATCATTATTTTTATGGCTGAATGAATAGTTTTACCCGTGAATTTGATAAATCTTTTACTCTCTTTAATTTTTATTATTTTATAGTCAACTTTTAAATTTTTATTTTAAAATTTTTCATTTTTAATTTATTCTTTTTTATCATATTTAACTCATATAATATTAAAACAGATATAAATTTAATTTTAAATAAATTTAAATATAAAATACTAAATTCAGTTTCAAAATATATAAATAGAAATTAATATAAAAAAATTAGAAAAATTTTATTTTTAATTATATTTTTTTTCATTGAATATTATTTTAGTTTATATAAATTTCTCATCTATCCATAGCAATATTGATTTATAAAATACTCTAACTATATATATATATATAAAAGTTTAAATGTTGAATAAAAAATAATAACAATTGAGGAGTAGAAGAGATTAATTAAGTAAAGTTTAATGGTGAAACTATGAGCCAAAATATTTATGTTAATACATCATACGGTAATATAAAATTATACATACAAACATGGATAATTATTTACGGTAAGGACCTCAAGATATAATTACTATATAGAATCCTCATTGGAATTTTAATTTTGTTTTTTCTTGTGGATTAAACCTTATTGATTTAGTTAAAATAAGAAAGGGCTGAGAATTATTTTCTTAAAATCCATAATTTTTTTTATTATTATTATCTGAAATTTATTAAACTTTTATTAATGTAATTTAATTCAAGAAAGGCCACATAAATAGTAAAAATTTTCAATAATTAATTTAAAATATAATTATAAATATTATATTTAAAAAAATTAATACAAAATTTATTATAACTAGAAAAAAATGCATTTGCATATATATATATATATATATATATATATATATATATATATATATATATAATGTACAATATGGATCAAAGTTCTATTACACGTATAAGTTTGTTTATTTAACACTTCATTCTCTCTTTTTTTTTAACACACCTTCTTCTTCTTCTTCTTTTGCTCTCCTCCTCTTCCTTTTCCCTTTCTCCAATCACGATCCCTCACCTTTTCCTCTTCCTTTTTCTTTTTCTTTTCCTTTTCTCCGGTCACGATCCTTCCCCTCTTTTCTGTACTTTTTTTTATCAGTGGCTGCTTCTTCTTCTTCTTCGAAATTTCTTTCAAGTGTTTCAAAACATTAAATCATAACTTGAGTCAAAGATGGTGGATTTGTGAAAAATACATATATGTTCAACAATTGCTCCTTCTTTTTCTTCTTTTTCTTCTTTTTGTAATTTTTTTTATTGGATTTTCACTAATTTTGTTGTATTTGTTTAGTTTGTGCATATAAATTCATTAGTTATAATGTAGATATTCATGTGTTATTGATTGGAAGTCCATGTGTTATTAAATAAAAATAAAATTGAATGTGAACCTGTAGATAAAAGTCAATGAGTTTTCAGGTGAAGTTTAATGAAAATGTAGGCAAAGGTTAATAGACTTGATGCAAATTCATTGATTTTCACCTGTAAGTTCATTAAATGTGCAAGTAAAGGTCAATGAATTTGCAACAGACTCATTGATTTTAACTTATAAATTCATTGATTCTCAAGAACATCCAAGTGAAAATTACAGAAACTCATAGTTTTGATCAATTAACCTATTAATTTTTAACAAGTATAAAGAGAAGTTAACTAATTAAAACAAATTTTAACATAATGAAAAAAAAAAAGAGAACGTTTGATGTAAAAAAAATGTTTGACATGAAAAAAAAGAAGAGGTGTGTGTTTTTTTTTATTTACATGTATAATGGACCCCTAGTCTATATTGCATATGGATAGAGGTCCATGGTATAACAACCCTATATATTGAATGAAAAAAAAAATGTGTTTGAACTTTAGTAGATTTGGGTCGAACCATAACCAAAAAGATTAGAACTAGTCACTTGGGTGGTTGATCTTTTATTCTTTATATGACTTTTAATTGTTTAGTATATTTTTTATGTGGGATTTCTAACATATATCATTTTTATATTTTCATTATTTTTTATAAGGAAAAAAAATCCTATTATTAGTTATGAAACTAACTGATAAAATTAAGTCACATATTTGAATGGGATTGATCCAACGCATTAGATAAACTTTTTTTTTTTTTGAGAGAAAAAGATAAACCTTTCATTCATTAAAGATTAAGAGTATGTATTGAAGAAATAATAATAAGAATAACATTACAATCAAGAAATACCAAAAAAGAAATTTCACTAAAATTATAAATTTTCTAGTTGTTATTCCTCAATTGCGTTGACAAACCTCTTATGATTTGCATCTCGACAATCCATATACTCCACTCAATGGCTTTATTTAGCTGTAAATTGACTCCTTAGTCTTTAAATGAGTTCGATCGTAGAAATACCAATAGAAAATTCACAATAAGGAGATATCCAAATTCCATAAAGGAAAATCATAAAAATTCAACTAAGGGCAATAATTCCATAAAGGAAAATCGTAGAAATCTCATTAAGGGCAAGAACTCCATGAAAAAAGATTCAAAATTTCAATTAAAAGACAAACAGATAAAGAATCTATATTTATTCAATGTAAAAAAATAAAGCAAATAAAATAGAAATAAAAGGGACCACCAATCGAAAAAATGATCAGCCATAGCCAAGATGAAAGTTATATAAAAACCAAGAATTGAGAGAAAAAAGGTGACTAGGTTTTTTTTGAATTCAAGTTATTAGATAAAAAATTATGAGATTTAACAAACAGTAAAAACAAATCAAAACATCAACCATGAAATGAGAATGAAAGTTAATTTCATATCCAATATAATATTGTAATATCTCATGATTTCAAAAGAAAAAAAATTAAATAATAAATTAATGAACTTTTTGAATCAAGAGGTCGTGCTTAGAAGTTGGTTAAGATTCATATTGTAGACATAAATTTTTGAAACCCATTAATAAATTTTGGATTGGGCTAGCAAAATTATTTGATAATTAATCAAATGAAGTTCAATATTATTTAATATGTCAATTACTAAATAAAAAGATACAAAGAATATATTATTCTCTATATAAGGCAAAATATATATGGAGAATATGTATATCTATTTTTTGTAAAAAAGGTAAGAGTCAAAGAAAATATATTCTTGCCTAAAATACAAAGAGAATATATTATTTTTTAATTAAGTAGAAAATATATATTCTTTCCCTACAAAGAAATATACCATAAATGCACCTCCTCAAATTCTCTATAAATAGGAGTGCATGTGGTTCATTCGAAGGGAACACGAAGATAGAAGATCAAGTCTCAAACTACTAGAATTTTGCAATCAATGCATCAAATAAAGCTCTACAAAATTCTCTCCAAGTGTCAAGACAACTCCAATCAAATCATCAAGGCTTCTTCATTTACAAATTAAAAGGTGTTCAAGTCTTCAAATCTCCAAGCATAAGTCTTCAAATGGTGTTCATCACTCTTGATGGATTCAACCCATATTCTTTACCAAAATCGAAGGAGAAATCTTCTATAGATTCAAGAATAAGTTTTTCATGCCCTTGATATGTTATCGACAAAGGAAAGCATCAAAGGCTCCAATCTCTACACTTGTAGAGATTTATATTATAGATTATACCCTAATTCTTTATTCTAATAAAATTTAAAAGTGATATTTGTTACTATTTTTCCTGCTTCTTAATTTTAGGACAAGGCATTTGTGTTAAAAAAGTTATGGCACACCCAGTGGGACTTCTCTACCTTTCATCTCTTTCCTTCGAAGTTTCATAAATTTTAACATTCAAGATACATGGCTTCAAACAATAACAACGATGATCATCAATTCAAGGCACTTACCCGCTTCACTGTGTGAGGCACTACTGATGCTGGCCCAAGAGCCATTATCAAAGGGAGGTTGATCAAGGACATTTATGCATGCACTCTTTCTCTACTTCAAAGT
Source organism: Mallotus nudiflorus (assembly GCA_947683625.1). Classification (NCBI taxonomy): domain Eukaryota; kingdom Viridiplantae; phylum Streptophyta; class Magnoliopsida; order Malpighiales; family Euphorbiaceae; genus Mallotus; species Mallotus nudiflorus. The sequence continues at coordinate 49,352 of CANTUR010000250.1, forward strand.
GTGTTCATTTCTTCACCACCAATTGAAGAAATGGTGGCTACTCAATTTCCATAAAAAAATAAAGAGAGTCTTGATTCATCCATGAACAAGGATGCATTCTTGGTGACAAAGCATTAACCTCTCCACATGAATCTTTTGATGTCATAAGTGTCATAATGACAAACACTACCTCTTTAGAGGGGCAGGTTGCCGAGATAAGCAAGATCTTGGAAGCCCTCACTGACTCAATCAAAGAAAAATATGACAAATTGCCTTTTTAATAAAGAAAGTTGATGGCTTAATTGAAAAGGGAGTTGTGGTCATTGATGATTCATAATAAAAGAATATAGAAGTCATGCAAGTTCCTAATACTGCTATTGGTTCCTCTTCTAGTGTAGCATCAAAGTATACCTAAGTGCTTATCAATGGATCTATAATTGCAGATTAAGTAAAGGACCTTATCAAGAAAGCTGTCAAAGGTTAAGTAGAAAGTATTAATCAACCTTCATACATGTATGACAAGCCATATTCTTAGAGGATCGAAATGATGAAAATGCTTGCCAATTATCAACCTCCAAAGTTTCAACAGTTTGATGGTAAAGGTAACCCAAGGCAGCATGTGGCTAACTTCATGGAAACTTGCAACAATGCTAGTACCTTTGGTGATTTAATGGTTAAGTTATATGTTTGATCCTTAAAGGGAAATGCTTTTGACTGGTATACGGACTTAGAACTAGGCACTATTGATGGATAGGAACAATTAGAACGTGAGTTCCTCAATCACTTTTACTCCACCAGTCGAATTATTAGCATGATAGAGCTTACAAATTCACGCCAGTGGTATGAAGAACTTTTCATTGACTACATTTATAGATGGAGGAATCTAAGTCTCAATTGCAAGGATCGTCTGTTTGAAACCTTTGTTCTAGACATATGCATTCAAGGCATGCATTGGGGGTTGTGCTACATTCTTCAAAGTATTAAGCCTAAAACCTTTGAAGAGCTAGCCACTAGAGCACATGACATGGAGTTGAGCATTGCTACTATTGGAGGTTAAAAGTTGCCTATAGAAGACCTAAAAAAAGGAAAAGAAAGGAAAGATGGTCACAAAGGGGGTAAACCATTTGCAAAAGTAGAAACTAAATAAGCCATGGTTGTGAGTACTGTGCCTTTTAAAATTTCTAGCAAGCATGAAAAGAAGTAAGAGGTAAAGATTGCTACTACTCAAGGCCAAGGTGCAAAGAAGAGTACCTTAAAAGGGAGGCAAGAAAAAGAGTACCCTTTTTTGGATGCTAGTGTTCCTCAAATGCTAAATGACTTACTTAAAACCAATCTCATTCAACTACCTGAGATGAAGTGCCCTGAAGAAGCTAATTAGGTGAATAATCCAAATTATTGTAAGTATTATCGGTTGGTTAGTCATCCTATTCAAAAATGTTTTATTTTGTAAGATAAAAATATGCAGTTATATGAAAAGGGAGAAGTTATTTTTTATGAAGAAATTGGCGCCTCCAATAAAACTTTGATTATTGTTCACCATTACATAATTGTGAAGTTTAGAAGTTTCAAGCCCATTAATGTTTTAGCTCACCGTGCTAATGGCCAGATTTTGCCTTAATCTATGTAAGTTATTGTGCAAGAAGTATCATATTTAATTGGGGCATCAAATTTCAATATATGGGAGATTATTCTAATAAAGGATGGACTTTTATCACTCAAAAGAGGGGAAGAAAAAGCAACAAGCCCTTACTAAAGTCCACTCCTAATAGAACTAATGTCATAAAAGGGCTTATTAGAAAGCCAGTTGCTCTAAAAGTAACAAAGAAAAAGGCTCCTTTATACAAGATAGAGGATGAGATCATACAAAAATCAAGAATATATATTACCCTCTAAGAGTTTTTGCCAAAAGAATTCTTGGACCAGAATGATGATGTCATTACTTACTACTACCTTAATGAATATGCAAATGACCATGAGGATGTATAGGAAGAAAAAATCAAGTCCAAGAAGTTTTCTTATAGTCCATGTATAGAAAAAGTATGTTTCACTTATGAGGATTTGTTGCTTAGTACAAAGCTTCATAATCGCCCGCTGTTTGTTCAAGGCTATGCCAATGAACAAAAGATCAACAAGATTCTCATAGATAATGGATTTATTGTGAACATCTTACCACTTAAGACCTTAAAGGACTTAGGTATACCCATGGATGAGCTTATGAAGAGTTTTTTAACAATTCAGGGGTTTAACTAAGGAGGTTAAAGAACTCTAGGCAAAATTCGATTATTAATGCTCATGGACAAATTCAAGTTAGATGCTTTATTTCAGGTGATTGATGCTAGGACCACCAATAAAATGCTACTTGAAAGGCCATGGATACATAAGTATGGTGTTATCTCATCTACACTTTACCAATGCTTTACGTATTGCCAAAATGGACAAGTAAAAAGGGTAGACACTGACTTTAAACCCTTTACCATGGTAGAGTCATATTTCGCTGATGTAAAGTTTTATAATGATTATATAATGTGTGGAAAGGAATCATATGACTTAAAGGAAGCCGCCATACAATAAGAGACTATAAAAAATGATGTTTCTACAAGTAATGGCCCTCAACTTATTGGTAGATCTCATGAAGCACTAAAAAAGGGAGTGACACCACTAAGTTCATACATAGATGTGGAAGAGATTATCAAGAGTTTATAGAATTTGAACTTACCAATTATAAGTCTCACATCTTCAAGTGTTCATAAACCTCCATTATAAGGATTCACAAAGCTATCTCAAAGCCTTGTAGTGGAACATGGTGATTTACCGATAAGAAGAACTAATGGCTTTGACCAAAATGCTTACAAACTACTATCTAAAGTTGGCTATAGTCAAAAAAACACATCCAAGTTAGCAAGAGAGATAGTGGTAAGTTTTGAGCTAAGTAAACAAAGTGCTAAGAAGTATCGATTGGTGTGGAAAGAGAAGAATCAACTTGTGTCATCTAAATCTAGTTTGGAGTATAATTCAACTAACCCACTACACCTGAAGATTAACAAGGAGACTTCACAGCATATAACTTTTGAAGAAATGGAAGAGGAGCATGAGCATGGAGCCCCTAATAAGAGGACTTCAATGTTTAACTGCCTTGGCAACCCTGGCAATCATGTCTTAGTATTTGATAGAATTGGTAGTCAAAGACTTAAGGATGTACAAGTACCCAGGACCTCTGTGCATGCAAGGATTCGAGCATCAATCTAGAAAAGGAAGAAGTTTAAAGTAAAGAAAGAACACATTACTGAGATTGATTCAAAAGACAAACGCAGCAAGTTTCCTTCCAGAATAAACAGGTGCACTAAATGGATAGTTTCTAATGGCCAATAATTAAAGGGTAGATAATAAACAATAGTTTCCATTGGTCAAGAACTATACCCAATAGATAAAGATGATAAAAAAATGAATGTAACAATCAACCATATCACTATAGAAGAGTTAGATCAAGATGATAAAGTCCTCATTGAAGAACTCATTGAACATGCTCCCTTAACCTTTAAAGAAGGAAATAAGGTTATAGTTGATGACTTAAAAAAGGTCAACCTTGGAACTCCTAAAGATGTTCATCTAACATTCTTGAAGAAATGTAGGATTATGTTAAACTTCTTTCAGAGTATCATGATGTCTTTGCATGGACATATTTAGAAATGCTAGGGCTTGACCCTAAAATATTTGTTCATCATTTGACTGTACGAAAAGGAGCTAAGGTGATAAACCAGGCTCAACAACATTTTCGTCCTGAATTGATACCACAAATAGAGAATGAAGTTAATAAACTCATTAATGTAAAGTTTATTAAGGAAGGTTAGTACCTTACTTGATTTCTAATATCATGCCTATAAGAAAGAAGAATGGGCAAATTTGGGTTTGTGTTGACTCTAGAGATCTGAACAATGCTTGCACCAAAGATGATATTCAACTACCAATTCCAGAGATCATGATTGATGCTACAACTGGTTATAAAATCCAATCATTTTTTAATGATTCATCTGGGTACAACCATATCCCAATGGCAGAAGAAGATTAAGCATTAACTACATTTCATACTCTGAAAAGGATATACTGCAACAATGTTATGCCCTTTGGTTTAAAGAATGCAAGTGCAACGTACCAACGGGCAATGCAAAAAATCTTTGATGACATGTTGCACAAAATGTAGAGTGTTATGTTAATGATTTAATGGTCAAAACCAAAAGGAAAAAAGAACATCTTAAGGAATTGTGCATGGTTTTTTAGTGGTTGAGAAAGTATCAATTAAAGATGAATCCATCAAAATGTGCTTTTGGAGTTTCAATAGGCAAATTCCTAGGGTCATTATATGATATTGAGGAATCGAGATAGATCAATCTAAAATTGATGCTATCTTGAAGATGCCTGAGCCAAGAAATATGCATGAACTTAAGAGCTTTCAAGGGAAGTTGGCAAACATTCAGCGTATAAAAACATTGTTGAAGTACCAGCTAGACTTAAGAGCATAAAACCTATAATAAAAATGCTTAGTGTAAGGGATTAACTTGCCACTATGGGGACAACGTGGTGGAACCAGCCGTCATTGGAGTTTTGATGCTTGGTGCATTAAAAGCGTGGCCAAAGTTCCACAAAATCTTGGTGCATTAAAAGCATGGCTCGAGTGTCAAACCTCAGTACTATATAAATGATCTGAGGGTGCCAGATTTAGTCACTGGACTTAGATGTTCGAGGCTTAGATGCTCGGTGCTATGACTCGAAGCTTACATGCTCGGAACCTCAATACTATAAAAGCGACATGAGGGTGCTAACTTCAGTCATTGGACTTAGATTCGTGGTGCATTAGAAGTGCAACCCAAGTGTTGTATAGTCTAGGTGCATTAAAAGCATGGCTTGAGTATTGTATATTCTCAGTGCATTAGAAGCGCGGCCCTAATGCTGAATCTTAGTACTATAAAAGCGACCTGAGGGTGCCAGCTTCAGTGATTGGACTTTGGATGATTGATGCTTGGATGCTTGGTGCAAGGACTTGAGCCTTGTATGCTTGATAGTGTGTCAGATGTCATTTAAAAATTTCTACATGTTAATGCCGAGTGAGGTGATCAAAATGTCTGACTACTTGGACTGATTGGTGCTTAAAGTAGCATCTTCAATAAATATGTTTTCCTTATCTGTATTGATAGATGAAAGAACAATAGTTTTAGGATCATTTAATTAATCTCCATTTAATGATCAATCCTTATGTAATAAATATATCAAATGTAATTGATGTATGTTTTGCACGAATAATAATCATGTATATATGGACGAACATCTATGTGTAGATGTATAAGCATACTTGTGTGACAAACTATAAATATTCATATAAGGCTAAATAATTAAGTGAAGATAAATGTAAAAATAAATAATTGAGAAGGAAAACTTATCTTTTGATGACCTCTTGTCCCGCCTTTGAGTTTAATGAATATTTATATTTGTTGTTTGCTTCAATTATTGCAGAGCACCATGAAGAAAGTTAAGGATACCTTTGTTTTTTTTAATGTCTAAAATTTTTGTCTTTGCTGAGCATCCAAGTATCAAGTTGGTGCCATACAAGTATGCCATTTGAGTTTGCATATCTCCAGTAGGATCATTAATGTTAGTCTGATATGTTTGAGTGCCAATTCTCAGACTTCGTTGCAATGCTTGGCTTAGATATGGTTCATATAGTTAAAAGAAAGCTTATTAAAGGCTTTTGGTCTTATCTTGGGCCTCCACTTGATATGGGCCTTAAAGCCCATGAAGTCAATGTCCAATATTTAGTATAGTCATTAATTTATTGCTTTATCAAGTCATGCTAAGTGACTGGGTGAAGATATTACACTGAATTAGTGAAGGTGGGTGGTTGTTTAATGACCCCTATACAACTTCTCTGGTTGTCAACCTCAGTGTTGAGAAATAATAAAATTTGATAAGAAATAGAACCAGATGCTTGAAAATTTCTTGTGCCAAGAGTCAAGTACTCTGAGAAATCCTATGAGAATGACAAACTCGAGTGATGAATTAACTTAGAATTTGTTGCTCAGTGATCGGTAGATGTTGATGAAATCGATGCTCAATACTTAACGGTTGCTCGATGCTCAGTAAAAAATTGATGACCAATCTCTTTCTATCCATTTCAAGATATAATTAGAGCCAACAATATACCATGTACTACTTCACGAAAGTTCTTCCTTTCCCTTTGAATTTTTTTCAATTAAAGATCTACCTGAACCTTTCTTTAATTTTGAATCTGACTATCATCATTCTTGGATACTTAATGCTCATTGCTTGCTATAGGATGAAATTTTAATTTAGACTCAGGTGTCTGAAACTTAATAATTGAGAATCAAATGTTTGACTATCTTTAATGCATTAATGCTTAGTACTTCAGTGTTGCGGTGCTTGTTTGGATGACCAATGTTTGGAGCTTATTCTATCAAAGATTTTGAGCAAATTTACATATGCCAATTTAACGCCTAGGACTACACTCAACCACCTAGCTGATGCTTAAATCTCAATGCTTGTACTCGAATGCTCGATGATCTTTTATTCTTCAATGTTTCAAAGCCTGGAGCTCATATCTTAATTTTTACCTTGTTATTTTTTATGCTTGTAATTTTTTCTTTTTTTAACTCAGAAATTTAATGGCGAGGTAACTTCTCTAAGACCCCTATAAGCTAGGGAATAATGAACTAGGGTGATCAATTATCTTTGGAATGTTGTTGTTTCATGCTTAAAGTTTGAGTGCTCATAAAATCGGTATCCAATATTGGTTTGACATTCAGTATCCGGAGCTTATAATCTTGGTACTGAACTTAGTACACATGGTTCAATAGGTGATGCTTTTATATGTAATTTAGATCTTTATACTCGGTAGATGTTTGACATTTGGAGAATCTCAATGCTTGGAGGTTGGGCAGATAATCAGTGTGCATTGTTCAACAGGTGATTGGAGCTTGGTGCTCTTTTTGTCTTAGAATAAATTCAGAACTTAAACTCAGACTCGGACCCAGGTGTCTAGAATTTGATAGTTAGGAGCCAAACCCAGATCTTTCAAGCTTATATGTATTGAAACTCGATACTTGAGGCTTGATAGGAACTCAATGCCCAGCGTTAGTTGCTTGATGCTCTGAAGCTTAATTTTCTAAAGCTCAATGCTTTGAATGGGCATTCTGATATGGAATCTCAACTATCATTGCAAAGTTAATTCTAGATTTACATCCGCATCGTTGAGCTCTAGCTATTTTTGGGTGCATGCTTTTATGATTTGGTTGCCTTGATGTTGTGCTATCTTGAATGCTCTCGATTTTGAGAAGATAGTGATTTGAACTAAAATCTAATAACACCAGTGGCTATTTGGACTCTATAACCTAAAACCTAGCGCAGTATACCTAAGATTTTTGGTTGACTATTTATAATTGTTCATGGGTTCTCTCATCTTGTGCGGTTATTTTTGACAACTTGACTAACATCTCGACATGAGAGAGAATTGAGATACGACATTGACTGCTGTAAAGAGGACTAGAATAGACTAAATTACGAAATTAACAAAGCTTGCATCACTTGGATTCTCCTGGGGCTCATCCTTATTTCTTAAGTGACTAGTTCTTTGATAGTTACTCTTTTTTTTATGAGTTACTAGATTATGTACATATTATTTTTGGCCATATTGTCTTTCTAACTCTTCTGATTTAGGTTTTGCATCAAGATAAGTGATAACTTCATGCAAGGTGCTCATCTTGTCTAATTATAATTCCAGATGATCCATGAATTAATGAATAAGAGTGCTTGGCTTGGAAAAAGACATAATTTGCTTCTTTACTATATTTATCCTCGATCTACACCGTCATGCCATTTGAAGCTTCCTTGAATTTTGCAAAATTATATCCTAGTTTTTCCAAGTAGGTACAATATGAATTAGTGCACAACACCATGCACAAATTGTCTTTGAAGATCATGCAAGATACTAAGCTCTTTCCTTAGCCAAGTATGACCATACTTTATGATCCTATAGCACGATTTTTAAAAATCTTCCTTTTATGGTGATTATTTTTATCTATTTTTTTAACGAAGCTGACGAGAGAGTAAGGTTCCAACATATGATAATTCATAATTAATTTGATTTATTCCATAGACGGCGCTACTTGATAACTCTGAATTGATATTTCTTGCTTGTGGAACCTGCATTGACGAGGAGAATGGGTAAAGGGGCGGGGTTTCTCCTATAAACACTCTGAAGCTTAAGTTAGTAATGGTATGAGGAAAAAATATAATAAAGTAAATATATATAATAGAATAGAGAATAAAGAGTGATTGCTTGGATGATGTGGTGATGGAGTGATGTAATGATGTCTTGATAAGAATGAGAATAGAATGGATGACAAGAGATGTCATGAGATGTATTTATAGGAGAAGGTATTGCTTAAACCTCTTAGGAATATGATTCCTTAATCTTGTAGGATTGCCTTATTTAGGAGAGGAGTAGACTTCCTTTATAGAGTAATTTTCCTAATTAAAATAAACTTCATTATTAAGCTTTCATCGTAAATCCTCCTCTTTAGGGGAATATAACCCTTATTAGAATAGAATACTGATATAGGATGTCATAAACCAACCAAAAAATAGGCTCCCAAGATTACATGATTTGAATTAACAAAAAGTGTCCCTTAACAAAATTTGAATAAAATTATAGGCTCCTTAACTTAAGAAATTGATAGCTATTTTTTTTAATTGTTCTAGTTGATCTTCGAGGTAGTTCAAATTCTTGAAAATGATATAATGTGGAGTGAAAAACTCGTTGGATTTCATCTACAAAGAATAATTAATATTTAGGAGGATATGTTAGAATTGCTAATAGTAAAGCCTTTACTTTCATAAAGAACATTTTAAAGACTTCCATCTACGTTCAGTGTTCAAGTAGTTTAAGTTAAAATTAACAACTAACATGCTATTTTTATACATGGGATGATTACATGAAACTTGCATGATTTTAGTGCATTGTAATATTTTTTCTATCTAATTTATTAAAGAAAATATTTAGAAGAAATATAATTATAAGTATGTGTCATCATATAATTACATTACATCTCCTTTTCCACTTTGCAATGTCAGGTTATGCCCAATAATATAACCCACATGACTCACATTTTAAGATTTTTAAAAGCACAAGTTATAGCTAATCTCCTCCTATAAAACCCTTAACCCACTACACCATTTTCATTAAATCCTTGAACTAAAATCTTTACATTTCAAAAGGCACTTAAGAATCCTAAGAAATGGCTTCAAGAGTTTTAGCCTCCACTGCTCCTCTCCTCTCCTCTCCTTTAATCTCCACCTCTTCACTTTAGTAAGCTCTTCTTATTGCCCACCAATATCACTACCAAAGCTTAAAGTCCTTTCATTGAAGCCCACCTACCTATCACCTGCAGTGCCATCATTACAACTTGATAAATACCTAAAAGATACCCTAAAGCTGGGTGCATATGCAAATCTATTGAAGCTTAAAATTGGTAAACCAAAAACGACCCCTTGCTGTAGCCTCATTGACAGTCTTTTTTATCTTAAAACAGCTGTTTGCCTTTGCATCGCCATCAAAGCTAATGTCTTAGGCATCAACCTAGACATTCCTGTTAGCTTAAGCTTATTGCTTAATGCCTGTGGTAAGAAGGCTCTTAAAGGATTCTAATGCAAATGAATTCACTCCATTTCTAAATAAGCTATTTGTTTTTTTATTTTTTATTTCTTGTTTTATCCTTTATTTTCTTATATCTTGTTTGGGATGTTTATGGCCTCTACCATTAACATCATTATTAATCAATAAATTATCTGGGTAAATGATAATTTTTCCTTATTTTAGTAGCAATTTTCTTATTCGAATAAGTTATCTGAATTTTTCTTTTGTCAACCACCGGTATCTAGAGTTCAATGGACTCTAACTAATCTAGTTTGACTTAGGCAAGACCACAATGGTGGCAAAAGTCTTTCAATAATTAATTCAAGATGACTGCATACACTAGAACTCAAACTCCAAACCTCACTTAAGCGAGAACAACTCTTTCCAGTTGATCCCAATAGTTGTTGGTAGTTATTCAAATAATTTTCTCTTATACTTTCTTATATACACCAAAAGCAGTGATCACTAAATTGGTAGGTGTAATGTCATTGCATATATAGTTAAAATGAAATTTAAAACCAACAACAATTGGAATCAACTAGTATGGGATTGTTTCTATTTAAATAAAGTCTTAAGTTCAAGTTTAGGTATATACTTTTAGGTTCATTTTCAAGAAGGTTTTTTGCATCTTGCATTCAATTTTCGTGTTTTCCTCATCATCAAGCTTCCATCACGGGTCGATCAAACCAAGTATCCATAGTTTGCCCCCTATTATATTTTAACTATATATTTCAAATTTAAATAGTTTGCCCCTTATTTTAAATTTCATTTTAACTATATACATATATATAGTTAAAATGAAATTTAAAACTAACAACAATTGGAATCAACTGGTTTGGGGTTGTTTCTATTTAAATAAAGTCTTGAGGTCAAGTTCATGTGTATGCAGCCGAGTCTAATAAGTTATTAGGAGACCTTTGCTTCTTTTTTAGTTTTTCCCAAATTGAACTGAATTAGTTAGAATTCAATGGGCTCTGAATAATGGTGGCTAACAAAAAAAAATCAAATTGCAAGGGCACTTCAATTAAAAATCAATAAACTGGATACTAGTAGTTTAAAAAAAATTGAAGTGGGAGGGCTCTTCAATTAGATTAGCAAGAGTTTAGTGGACTATAAATACCAGTGATTCATACTAAAAATAAAATAAAATTCAAAGTGGAAGGGCTCTTCAATTAGAAATCAGCAAAGTGGATATTAGTGGTTCATAGAAAATAAAAATAAAATTCAAAATGGGAGAGCTTTTCAATTAGAAATCAACAATTGAATTTATTATAGAATTTTTTATATCTTTTTAAAAATTATAGAATGTTATATTGCTATTCGAACTTGAACTGAAATACTGTAGCATTGCTTTCTAAGAGTAGTGTATCAACCAATTTCATCATCACTATTTCAATTTTTCTTTTGTGAGTAATAACTTCAAAATTTTTTAATAAAATATATTTTTTTATATTAATTTATTTATAAAAAATTTGGAGTAATATCTTTCTCCTAATTTCAAAGCAAATGAAAATGTTTTTTCTTTTTTTGGCTACTTGGGGAATGGATAAGGGATGGAACTCGAACCGGAGTCCCTTCGGTGCCAGTTCTAAGCCTTGGCCATTAGGCCAAAGGCATGTTGGCCAATGAAAATGTTCTCTTTGGAGTAATTAAACTTGATGGTTTATATATAACTCAACTACCTCATATTTTTATTGGTTCTGCAAAAACAATAAGGACAATAAACATAGAAGAATATATATGATCATAAATAAGAAGGCATGCGAACCTTCTTCATTCTACATTAAAACTGCAAACATAACACTAAGAAATTATTGATGTTGCAAATAAAACTAATCACACACACCATGAACATATGGAAGAGAAATAAACCAATACTTTCAGGAAATTCTTTTAATCACAAGTGAATTCTTCGGCAACTTCTTGGCCACAGTAGTTGAACAACAGGCTCAAGTCAATGGGAAGGTTCAGTTTAATGCCGGCGACATCAGCTTTGATGGCAGTGCAAAGGCAAGCAGCAACTTCGGCATCAACAAGGCCTTGAATGAGGGGGCAGCAAGGGGTTTTCGGTGGAGTACCAACTGTAACACCTAACAAACCTCCCAACAAATCGACACATACACCTAGGTCAACTGAGCAAGAAGTGGAGCTCACCGAAGTGAAGAGAATAAGGTTAAGGGTGAGGAGGAAGGCAAGTGAGGCTACGGTACTTGATGCCATTATTTCTCAAAAGATCTAAATTCTTAACTTGATAGTTGTTGATCGAGATGCAACTATGCTGTATTAGTTTCAAGAGAGTGATGAAGAAATGGTGAGGAAGCTGTGAAGGTTTTTATAGGAGGAGATTAAGCATGGTTTTAATTTCATTTTTTTTATTTTAGAGAATGAGATGTAACTCGTAATGTTAGCACGTCGCAATAGTATTCTTTGTCAAATAGCTGGAAAATGTAATGAGATAATATATCTCACAAACCTTAACATATGTTTTAGTAATAATTAAATAATTGTTAGTACCTCACAAACCTTAACCTTAACAAGAATCTATGAATCTATATATATACACTTTTTTTTTTTCTTTGTAGCAGAATATTTGGTAGTGGCAAACCACTAAGTTTTTGAGTAATTTCATTAAATTTTATTCTTAGGTTTACCTAAGAATTCAAACAGATAAGCTTAATTTATATATTTAAAAAATTATTTTTTTGATGGCAGAACACAATAATTAATCTGAAAAAAATACTATCTTTAGCCCACAATTTAGCAAATTTATATTGAGTGTTTTATCTGTGATTTGATAATTGTCAATAGAATAATGTATAAGTTTGCTAGCTTGTGAATGACACGCTTATAATGCAGAATTTTTCTTACAATGATCGATAGGTTTGTAGAAAACAGCTGCTTATATCAAAGCCTAATTGTAGAAAAGTTTTCTCATCTTTTATTTTATTTATTGTTATGAATCTTGTATTAATTTATTGTTATTGTTCCAATTTTCATCATCAAATATTTTTTTAACAATCTAAAAGTGAAATTTATCCTCTTTTCAAAAATTATTTTTGTTTCTCTACTTTTTAATATCTATTTTCTATGTAAATTTCTATGTCTATATCTTTGTAATAATTAAAATGCAACATATATATACTATAAGGTTAGTTATAATATGAAAGGACACTTCCTTTCAAAATAATAAAACTATTAAATAAATAAGTTTTAATTTAAGACAATTAATTTATTTTAAACAAATAAAAATTTCCAACATATTATTAATTTTGAGTTCTATAATTTTTGTGCACATGCAATGCTAAGTTTTCAATTTATTTTGTTAATATTAGTTATACATATTTTCATTATTTTTATTTTTTAATTAAAGTATCCAATTAAATATAAATTATATTTTAATCTTGAATATATAAAATATAATGATTTTTTTAAAAAAAAAGAACATATAAAATATAATAATAATTTTACTATATATATATATATATATATAACGACGCATAGCAAACTTTTCAGTAAGAACAATTATTGGAGTCGCGAACTAGAATACAAACAGTGTGTCACAATCGATATCAAAATAAAAAAAATAGTAAAATATTCTTTTTGTCCCAATACATGAGTTCCATTCACTAAAGAGAGAGAAAGTTTTGATAAATTGGTAGCTAGCGATAGTACTTTTGTTGTCACTGTCCACAATATAAATAATTATACTTCTAATTTCATGAACTTTATCACATATTTTATCAATTATTAGCACTTGCGGTGAATTATATTGTTCATTTATTATTCATATGAGACAGAAATAAGAATTTATAAATACATAAATATTTCTTTTAGCACGGTATTAGGTAGCGGCAAGCCACTAAGTTTATAAACAAAATATTGAAAATAAGAAATATCTTTTTCTGGTGGATAATCTTAAAAAAAATAGTATCTTTAGTAACTCTTTTAAAATATTAATAAATTAAAAGTTTAATATTACATTTTATGAGCATATTCGGCAGCGTTAACTTTCAACCCACTAATTAATTTTATAAGCACACTGACTGATTTTTCTAGCAAATTATATTACTTTTTTCTTGTTTAAAAGTTTTTTTTGTTTCTCTCAAATTTTATTTCGTTAATCTTTCAAAAAAAATTATTTCGTTAATAAATAAGAATTTATATATGGATTAGATCATTTTTTCAATTAAGTACTATATAAAAAATTAAATATCCTTTTACATAGTGAAAAGCTATAATTAATTATAAAATGTTAATGGTATGATCCACTTTATGAACTATATCATTTTTTTTGTCAATCAATAGAGTTCAAATGATTCAATTTCCCACTATACAAGGAGAGAGAGTAGGGAGGATAAGAGTTCAAATCTTACTCTTTAAATATCCGTATCTTTTTGTTTTTATGTATTTAATATTATTAAATATAAAGGATTAAAATATTATTAGTGTTTTATAATTAATTGTAGTTTTTTTTTTATTATTTGAAAGGGCATTTTAGTTTTTTTTTTTTATTAATAAGGATGTCATATGAGTTAAGTTTCTATGAACTGCATAACAGAAAACAATCATTTCCTTTTAAATTAATGATAGCGGAAATTGAATTTTATACCTCATAATATCTTTGAAAATAAATTATCAATTGATTAATTCTTTACTGACAGTATTTTAGTTTTTTAAATAGCACTTAACATAATAAATAGTATGATCTTGATGGTAGTCCTTACAATGTTAATAGAATAAAAATTAAAAGAGGCAAAAATTAAATTTTGAAACAAAATGGAGCTATGTATTAATTTGATCAAACCTCAATAAGGAAAATGTAATTTGTTCTTTTATTTTCAACTTTATCTAAGTGTTTGAGTCCAAATATAATTTTTAATTGAGAAATTTACCAAAAATGTCCGATGTTTAGACTTTTTCACTTAAATACACTCGGTTTTCTTTTATTACACTTTTACCTCAACATATTTTATTTGTTGCCCCTTTTTTAATTTTAATTTTTCTTTTTGTTCCACTTTTATTTTCTCCTTTTCCCTTCCTTTTTTTCTTGTTTCTTTCTTCTCTTTCCCTTCTTTTTTTTCCTTTTTTTCTTTTTTTTATTTTATTTTATCCTTATTTTTATTTTATTTTTCTCTCTTTTTTATTTATTTTTAATTTTCATTATTTTTTCTCATTATGTTCTTTTTTCCTTTTTTATTAATGAAAAATTAACCAATATCATTATTATTTTCCTTATTTTTTATTTCATTTTTAATCAGTTTTTATTTTTATTGTTATTAATTTCTTCAACTTTTCATATTAATTTGAGATCACTGTTATAATTGAATGGAACTAAATAATCAACTACAAGTATATTAATATATTTATTTTGACAGACATGTTAATATATTTTTTTTTTATTAATGGGGGTACTAGCCAATATAATTTTTTGAAAAGTTATTTCATAAATTTTTTGACATTTTATGTTGAAGTAGCATCACTTTTTATATTTATTTTTTTTTTTTGCCCTATTTTTTATTTTTATTTTCCCTTTATTTTTAATAAATTTACCATTATTTCTATTTTTTTTTAATTCCAATAGACCAAAATAAATACAAAATTATATAATGCTATAAATAAAATAGTTAAAGTTCTAGTAGTATTATTAAACTAATCTTTTTATTGGATGTAGTTAATAGACTAAAATTAAGGAAGTCTTTTGTACATTTGTTCTTTTGTGATTTTAATTTTTTATAATGTTGTTTAGTAGATGTGAAAATGAAGGAAATCTTATTGAAAGGACTATCATATGAATTTTAATGATTTTCTTAGAACTTTGGATAAGGAAAATAAATCCATACTTTCAATTTCTAAGATTTTACATAGAATCAATTTTATCAATACAGTTCAAGCACCAAAAATAAAACCTTAGCATTTGTAAAATATAAAGTAATGCCTCATAACTTTAAATTGAAGAAGTAATCCAAAAACCTATATTCACATAAAAAAAGTAACTTATAAAATACTAAAATTTAAGAAAGTTATGAGCTACATGGATATTCAATCATTACCACTAAAAAGCCCTTCATTTTTTTTTTTTGAGAAATAAAGTTTCATTAATTAGAATCAAACATCATGAATTTAATTTGAAGAAAAATTAATCCATTAAAATTTAGCTCCACATTCTTTTTTTATTACTTTTTAGAATAAAAAAAATTAATAATCAGTAGTGATTTTTTAATCTATTTAAGTAGCAAATATATGAATCTTATTGTTTTGGTGCAATGATAAAACATACGGAAATGTAAAATACACTATAATAAGGATATTGTATTAGAAATTTAAAATATACTATAATGAAATTATTGTATCAAAAATATAAAATATACGGAAAATAAATTTTATATATATATATATATATATATATATATATATATATATATATATATATATATATATATATATATATATATATATATATATATATATATTCCAATAATGATAACAAAATCGCTAATATAGCACATATGAGGCTACTTTTATTTAAAGGTAAAATAATTTAGTCAATTGACTTTCCACACTTCAAAAATCCATCACACATCCGATGAGAGATCTACAATTAAAATTATATTTTTCTTCAAATAGAGAAAAATAGAATGGCATCCTTTTAAATAGTAAAATCAAAAGGTATATAAACAAGACAACAAAAGGAATATGTGTGGATGATTCTCATATTCTTACCTTTAACTGTGAGAATTACCAGAGAACTAGTGAAGATATTACAACAAATTCAAAATAAATATTAAAATTAAAACTTTTTAAACATATCATTTATAAAATAATATGTTCTACTTCAAATATCAAATGAAACATAATATTCGGATCACAGTGACCAAGCAATTGCTCGATAAGGTGAATTATAGTGAAATTATATCTAATTTCTATAACAAAATCTCAGCGTTGTCAACCCCCATTCCTCTATACATCACTCTTTCTTACTTACAAAATTTAATCAATTAAATTATTCTACTTTCAAGCTTTTAATAATCCCTACCACTTGATTTGGTGGTAATGGAGAACGAACCCATGACCTTAGAAAACAAAAAGTTTAAAGTTACCCACCTATAGCTGATTTTATTCAACCACGAAGTTGATCTCCTTTATGTTGTGGGATTCGGGTTAATTTCCACTAATAAAAAATCACCTTGAGAACTATTGCACAGATTACTAGAGTGTAAATGATTGTACTAAAAATCACCCCAAGGTATATTCCCAGGAAAGAGTGGAGGGGTCACAATGGTCCCACTTAAAAACCACTCTCTTTAGACAAAATTTTACCAAGATAAGTAATTTTAATAGCACAATAATTAACAACAACTATACCGACAGTAGCTATTAAATAGACATAAAAGAGAACATCAAAATTTAACGAGGTTCGGCCAATTATATCTTCATCCTCGGACACTACCAAAATAATATTTCACTAAATGAGAAAATATTAAAAAAGAGAGAAAGAATATAATTGTCTAAATATATAGGAGAGGCAATTTTTTAATGATTTTAACTAAAGGGGGGAGGAGTCCTTTTAGAGGCAAAGGACTCCTCCATATTCGTACAAAATCCCAATGTGGGATTTTGCCAAAACAATAAATCTCCACCTTGGCAAAATCCTATACAATTCTCTCACAAATCCAACCCTTCAGTAGTGTCTACAAATTTCATCTTTCAATTTGTAACAATATTGATCAAGTCTAAACAATGTTTAAACTTAATCGTAGTTATCACTTTTGTTATTATATCATCGGAGTTCTCAATAGTTTGAATCTTTTGGATTATGACTCCATCTTCTTCCAGAATCTCCCGTACAAAGTGATATCGAACATCGATATGCTTCATCCTTGCATGATAAACCTGGTTCTCTGCTAAATGAATAGCACTCTAACTGTCACAATGCACTTTAATATGCTTATGCTCCATTCCTAGTTCACCAAGCAACCTTGAAGCCAAATTGCCTCTTTTACAGCCTCTGTAACTACCATATATTTTGCCTCTGTTGTAGATAAAGCAACTGTTGACTGTAAGGTAGACTTCTAACTAACCGGTTGCCTTTGCAAAAGTAAACACACAACCAGTACTTGACCGACGCTTATCCAAATCACCAGCATAGTCAAAATCACAATACCCAACTACACATTGACCATCTTGTCTATCCTGTTGAAATACCAAACCAATGTTTACGATGTTCAGAATATACCGTAGAATCCATTTCACAACTTGTCAATGATCCTTTCCAGGATCATGCATGTACCTGCTCACAACCCCAATTGCCTATGAAATATCGGGCCTCGTACATACCATAGCATACATTAAGCTACCAATAACACTTGCTTATGGTACTTTTGACATGTGTTCCTGTTCTGCATCATTCTTCGGTGACATGGATGCACTAAGCTTGAAATGAGGAGCAAGTGGTGTACTAATTGGTTTTAACTTTTCATTCATGCTAAAACGTTTTAGTACCTTCCTTAGATATTCTTTCTGAGACAAACAAAGCCTCCCCAATTTTCCATCTCTAGATATTTTCATGTTGAGAATTTTCTTTGCTTCACTAAAATCCTTCATCTCAAACTCCCTATTCAATTGAGTCTTCAATTTCTCAATCTCTATCTGACTCCTGGAAGCTATCAGCATATCATCAACATAAAAAAGAAGATAGATATAAGATCCATCTTATAGCTTACGCAAATACACACAATGATCATATTTTCTTTTTGTGTACTTTTGCCCTATCATAAACTTGTCAAATCACTTGTACCACTGTCTCGGAGATTGCTTCTATCCATGCAATAATTTTTCCAATTTGCAAACCATCTTTTCTCTATTAGCAACTTTGAATCCATCTGTCTGAGTCATGTAGATTTCCTCATCCAAGTCTCCATGTAAAAATGCAATTTTTACATCCATCTGAACTAATTCCAAATCTAACTGTGTTACCAAAGCCAATAAAATTCTTATGGAGGAATGTTTTATAATTGGAGAAAATACTTCATTATAATCAATTCCCTCCATTTATGCGTAGCCTTTAGCCACCAATCTTGCTTTATAGCGAACATTATCCTTATCAGGAAATCCATCTTTCTTTGCATATACCTATTTACACCCAATTGCCTTTTTTCCCTTCGGAAGACTAGCTAGTTTCCATGTCTAATTCTTTTGAAGGGACTGTATTTCTTCATTCATGGAAATCCTCCACTTTTCATATTCTAAACTTTGGACTACTTTATTATAAGTGGCAGGAATGTCATCCATTGTAATTGGTGATGCAGAAGAGACCATATCAGTATAGCGAGTAGGTTGTCTAATAGTCCTCTTCCCCTTCCTTAATGTAATTAATTCATATTGCTGTAGAGGCTCTTGGGTTTGAACCTCTTCTTCATTTGACTCTTCTTTTATTATAGGAGAGTCACCATCATTTTTTACATTGGCTGGGATAATTCTATTACCATTAAACTCCACCTTTTTGGGAGTACCATTTGTCTGCTCTAATTTTTCTGAAGTCACCTTTCTCAATAGGGTAGATTCATCAAAAGTAATATCCCTACTGAAGATTACTTTCTTTGTTTCTAAACACCAAAGACGATAGCCTTCACACTAGAAGTTATCCTCATAAAGATTGCCTTTTTTGCTATTGGATCCAGCTTTGACTCCTTAACATGGTAATATGCAATGGAACCAAACACATGTAAGGAATTATAACCTATAGCAGGTTTTCCATACCATTTCTCTAATGGTGTTTTACCACCAATAGCAGGTGATGGTAGGCTGTTGATAAGGTGACAGGTATATACTATAGCCTCAGCCCAAAATTCTTTACCCAACCCAACATTGGACAACATACAGCAAACCTTCTCCAATAATGTCCGGTTCATTCGCTCTGCCACCCTATTTTGTTATGGTGGTATATCTGACGATGAAGTGTCTGACAATACCTTCATCTTCATAGACTTTCAAAAATGGATCATTTTTTAACTCTCTACCATTGTCTGTGCGAAGATGTTTAACTTTTCTGACTGTTTGAGTCTCCATTATCTTTTTCCATTTAAGGAAAATTCCTAGCACTTCATCCTTCGTCTTCATTGTATACACCCATACTTTTAGGGAAAAAATCATCAACAAAGGAAATATAATAGTGTTTTCCTCCCAATGAAGCATTCTTGGAAGGCCCCCACACATCTGAATGAACATAATCCAGAATACCCTCAGTATCATGGATAGCTATTCGAAATTTTACCCTTGTCTTCTTCCCTTTAATGCAATGCTCACAAAAATCCAATTTGTAAGCCCGAGCTCCTTTCAATAATCCTTGATCTATTAGCAATTTCAAGGATTTTTCTCCAGTATGCCTCAAGCGCATATGCCATAGCCTAGTTGCTTCTGACTCCTGATCATCAATAGAAGCTACCGCTGCTACTGTCCCAACAATTGTACTACCTAAAAAGTAATACACATTATTTCTTTTTTGAATCCCCTTCATTATCATAAGTGCACCAGAGATGATTCTCATTATCCCATCTTTCGCCCTTACTTCAAAACCTTTTGACTCTAAGGTTCCTACAGAAATAAGATTCCTCATCAAATCCGGCATATAATGAACACTTGCTAAGGTTTTGATTGATCCATCCTTGTTGCTTAAACGAAATCAACCAATCCCATATGTGTTTAGAGGGGCATTGTTCACTGTGTAGACAACTCCACCTTTTAGTTCTTTAAAGTCAAAAAGTCATTCTCGATTGGGAGTCATATGATGACTACAAGCTAAATCTAGTAAACATGAACTCAAACATCTGGTTGATGGTGTAGCAGCAATTGAAAGATTTGAATTTGTATCATTACATTCAACTACATTTGAATTTGAGACAACATTTCCTTTTCCAAGTTTGCCTTTGTCCTTTAACTTGGGATAATTTTTCTTCCATTACCCTTTTTCTCGATAAAAGGCACACTGATCTTTGCTTAGTTTGGACTTTAACTTTAATGTCCCTCTCCTTCCTTTATTTTGGCTCTGCGAATGGCGTCTGACAATAAGAGCTTTTATTTCAACACTTGTATTTTCTTGCTTGTCTTTCTTTCGTAATTCATAACTATACAAGGTTGTAGTTACTTCACTCAAAGACACAGTAACCTTCCCATAAAGTAGAATAGTTTCAAGATACTCAAACTCATCAGGAAATGATCCCACCAACATCAGAGCTAGATCTTCATTATTAAAAGTCACGTCCATATTCATCAAATCAGTTACCAGATGATTAAAGCTAGTAATGTGATCATTCATTGTGGTACCTAGAACATAATTGAAATGGAACAATCTCTTTTTCATGTAGAGTTTGTTATGACTGCTTTTCTTCAGGAATTTCTCCTCCAATACCTTTCATAATTTACTTACAGAAGTTTTTTTAGAAAATGCATACTTCTGCTCTCTAGAAAGACAAGATCGAATTGTACCACATGTCAATCTATTGATCACGTTTCATTCTTTCTCTTCAACATCGTCTGGTTTCTCTCCTTCAATAGCAATGTCTAAACCCTACTAAAAAAGGGCATCTAGAACTTCACTTTGCCACACGCCAAAATGACCAGTGCCATTAAAAATCTCCACTGCAAATCTAGTATTTGTCACAGCATTTCTTGCCAAAATTGAAGATGAAGAAGTTATTAACGCTGATGTGGATACTTTTGTGTTGTCTGCCATTTCTGTTACAAATTCTATTTAATAGTTGTCGATGCGGAATGCCAATTAGCCCAAGAAATTTTTTTCTGATGTAAAAGATCAGCCTAAGCTGCAACCATAGAGCATACTAAAATTAACCTAGAGCTCTGATACCAATTGTTATGGGATTCGGGTTAATTTCCACCAATAAAAAATCACCTTGAGAATTATTGCACATGTGACTAGAGTGTAAACGATTATACTAAAAATCATCTCAAGGTATATTCCTAAGAAAGAGTGGAGGGGTTACAATGGTCCCACTTAAAAATCAGTTTCCTTAGATAAAATTTTACCAAGACAAATAATTTTAATAGCACAATAATTAACAACAACTATATCTGACAATAGCTATTAAATTGACATAAAAGAGAACATCAAAATTTAGCGAGATTCGATCAATTATACCTATGTCCTTAGACACTACCAAAATAATATTTCATTAAATGAAGAAATATTACAAAAGAGAGAAATAATACAATGGTCTAAATATATAGGAGGGACAATTTTTTAATGATTTTAATTAAAGGGGGAGGAGTCCTTTTATAGGTAAAAGACTCCTCTATATTCTTACAAAATCCCGATGTGAAATTTTACGAAAACAATACTTTAGAGGTGAATGATTCAAATCTCCCCCAATCTCCAAAAAAAAGTTGTTCCAAAAAAAAGTCATAACAATATATCTTATAAATTATCTACTTTTAATTATCGTACGATCACATAATCATAATCATGAAATCATAAAAATAACAAAGAAGTATATTCTATACAGAGTCAACACATGTTATCACAAGAATAACCGAGAAAATAAAGATTTTTTATTGGCCTAAATTGACAACCAAGAAAAAAGTCACGTGAATGACAATTATACAAAATATAATACTAATCTATACAAAAGTCTATATATATATATATATATATATATATATATATTTAACTTTTAAAAAGAGTCCCAAAAAATAAGGGTTTTTTAAAATAAAATTATAAATTTTAATAATTCTATACATCAACCTTAATAATCTGGTAAAAAAAAAAAACTTATTACTCAATAATCTAAACCTATAAAATTTGTCCGAAATTCTAACAAAACTTGGAATGAATTATTTATAATAAAACAGAAATGGAGCTGACGAACTCAAAATAAATAAACAGAAACATATACATCTTAATTTTTCTCTGACCATCTTCAAATCCTGAAGAATATCTTAATTTGCTATAACAATTTTCAAATCTCTCTGTTTTTGAACTTTCAATAGTCCCTTGTCCAATATTTTTTTTTTCTCAAATGATAGTTACACATGGACATACATTATCGTAATACTTATTTTCAATAAATCCACAAATAAATTAAAATATTTCTAATACTTATTTTCTTCATACATAACACTCAAATCCAAAAGTTTATTTAGGGGACCTAAATTCCTTGTTATTTTAGATTAACAAATATTATTTGTAAATTTATTTATTTAATAATAATAAGTGCTTAAAAATTTTATTTTTTTATGGAATTTATTGAGGTCAAGCTGAGAAATTTTTCAGCTATAAGCACAAAAAAAAAAAAAAAACTATATAAATGTAAGTCTAATTCATATGTAAAAAAATAACGTATGTCATCCAATATGATCGAACCATAAAGTATGAAGTGAAATAAAACATGACATGCTACACGATAAATTTTATTTAAAATAACGTTATCCCTTAAATACAAGAGCTAATTAAACGAAGGAGAGTTTTTTTTTTTAAGAAATTTATTATTTTGACTTTTGATGAATTAGGAAAATAAACTATTAAAATTAAGTCATTTAAAATTCACTTCTATATTATTAAATTTTAATTTTTATTATTTTAATTAAATATTTAATTTTTATTAATTTATTCTTTAAACTCATCAAAATTACTATATAATATTTGATTATATTAAGAAATGCTAAAAAAATTATCCAATAAAAATAATGTTGCTGTACTGTTTTCGAAAACAAAACGAACTAGCATACATGATTTGATGTGATTGATGAACTATCTCTATTTAGTGTATTTTCCTTACAAAGTCAATGTTAAGTTTTCCAAGCAGTTTGGACTTCCGCTAAGCTAATTTTTTTTTAGCTTTAGATTGTAAATTAGAATGCAAAATTCTTGCCTATTTCACTTGTAATGTATCAAATAGTTCAGTTAAAAAAAAATACATATATATATACACACATTTTAAAATGTAAAATGTATATCTAAAATTTTTCATCAAAATAAAAATCTTTTAATTAGAGTAACGGAAAATAATTGCCTCCTCTTTAATTTCAGTCGATTATTCTATTTATGATTGATTGTTGCTTCCAATCTATCTTCTGAAGTCGGTGAGCAACACCAGCCATAAGCTTAGGTTGTTAGACAGTTAATAATAAAAAATTGAAATTTTTTTATGTACAATTAGAATATGATCCTTCATATACACCGATGGATTGAATAAATATCAATATTCAATGAGCAAACTCTTGTGATGAAAAAATAAATAATATTCTCAAAATATTATTTTTTACTGTCAATGAGGCCAAAATAGCAAATAATTATATTATTAGAATTAGAATTAGAATTTTATATAATTATATTTTTATATTATTTGTGAATTTATTTAGTTTATTTTATTAAACTAAATAAATTCCAAATAATTATATAAAATTCACAAAAATTACAAATAAACTTCTAAAATGCATTTCAACACTTATAATAACCGTAAAACACAATTTCATAATTTATTTAATTAATTTAATAAAATTAGAAAATATTAATAAAATAATAAAAAATTCACAAAAATCAAAATAATTCCCAAAAATTCCACAAAAATTACCACATGTAGATTAAGCTAAGAGGATCAATCTTTGTGAAGGAAGTTTGCTTGAATCTTTAGAATCAAAGTTCAAAAAAAAATCAAGAACTCAAGTTGACCGAAATTGAAAATTAGAAACCTAGGAAAATCAAGACCAAATCAAGTGAAACCAAGCTTAGAAATGCATTCACCAGAGCTCAAAGAAGAGATAGAGACTGGTGGCACTTCAAACAGTGGCCAGAAACGTGTTGATCGGAGTTAGAATCAATTCTCAGTTTCTAGGTAGAAAACCGATCAAACAACACCGGAAATGGGAGGAAAGGGTGGCGAAGTGGGCTGGAGATAGAGAAGGATGGCTGAGAGGCGCACCGATGGCAAGAAATCGACGTTGCAGTTGCCGGAAGTGGGTGGGGGACGTCGGGCAGCTTGATGAAAGAGATAATGGCACAATCGTAAATAACACAAATTTTTGTTTTTGTAAAATATATATATATATATATATATATATATATATATATATATATATATATATATATATATATATATATATATATATATATATATATATATATATATATATAACTTTAATTTATATTATAATAATATATGAATATTTTATTCAAATTAATATACACCACACACATAATTAACAATATCTATATACATATATATGCACATATTAATTATTAAAACTACATAATATAATATAAATTTAATTAAAAATAAACCCTAATTATTTAAATGTGCATATATGCATGTATATGTATATATTTTAATACGACATTTAAAATCGTGCATGGACTCATGCAAATTCACAAAATCGTCCAAAATAATTAATATTTATTTATTTAAGTTTTAATTTCCCTGAAAATAAAACTCTTGGGAAAATTTTACATAAGAAACTTAAAAAAATTAAAAATGAATTTAATAAATAATAAACTAATTAAATAATCAAATATATATATAAATTATTAACACTGCATATCCCGATACAGTTTAAAATTATCTAAAAACTCGAGATATTACACCATCTATCTGAGGATGAAAAGCAGTACTGAAATCTAGCTTGGTGCCCATCACTTCCAACAACTTCTGCAAAAAATGAGAAGTAAACACTAAACCTCTATCTGACATAATGGACACATGTACTCCGTGAAGGCACGTAATATGCTTCACATACAACTTCACTAATCTAGCTACAAAATAAGTGGCTTTCACTGGCAAGAAATGTGCAGACTTGGTCAACCAGTCCACTATCACCCAGATGGAATCATATCCATCCTTAGAATGAGGTAAACCAACTACAAAATCCATAGCAATCCTTTCCTATTTCCACTCGGAATAGGAAGAGGCTAAAGCTTCCTAAAAGGCTTATGATGTTCATCTTTCACTCGCTGACACGTCAAACATTTAGCAATATAATCAGCTACATCCTTCTTTAGTCCATCCCACCAGTACAAATCTTTGATACTGTGGTACATCTTAGTAACACCTGGATGTACGCTGTAGGCTGTAGAATGTGCTTCCTCAAGGGTCTCTTCTCTCAAATTATCTACATCAGGAACACACAATCTACCGCTGATCCATAAAATACCTTTATCATTAAGTGTGAAATTAGTGAATTTCCCTGCTTGAACATTCTCTGCAAGCTCTTTTAGAATAGGATCTCATCTCTGAGCTGCCTTAATCCTATCTCTCAATATAGATCAAACCTTAAACTAAGCTAGCAATCCACTTGATCTACTCATTTTCATCATCAAACCTTGATCCACCAACTGATGTAACTCTTGGATCAACGGTCTCTTCTCCATACTAATGTGAGCAAGACTACCTGAGGACTTCCTACTCAAGGCATCTGCTACCACATTAGTTTTTCCTGGATGATAAAGAAATGTTCCAACAGTTCATAGTCCTTCAACAGTTCCAACCATCTCCTCTACCTAAAATTCAGATCTTTTCTCCTGAAAAATGTACTTAAGGCCTTTATGATCAGTAAAAATCTCAAAAGTCACTCTATATAGATAATGTCTCTAGATCTTAAGAGTAAAGATCACTGCAGCCATCTCTAGGTCGTGGGTAGGATAATTCTGTTCATGCTTCTTCAATTGCCTCGAAGCATAAGCTATTGCCCTACCATTCTGCATCAACACACAACCTAGGCCAACTTTAGAGGCATCACAATACACTATGAACTTGTCTACTCCATTAGGTAAAGCCAAAACTGTAATTGTGATCAACTTCTCCTTTAACAACTGGAAACTGTTCTCACAAGCATCTGACGACTCAAACTTCACATTCTTTTGAGTTATACGAGTCATAGGAGCTACAATTCTAGAAAAATCTTGTACAAACCTCCTATAATACCCAGCTAAACCCAAAAAACTTTGAATCTCAATAACTATAGTCAGTCTAGATCACTCAGACATTGCCTCAATCTTCTATGGATCAACCTAGATACCATCTTTAGACACCACATGTCCAAGGAATGCAACACTCTCCAACCAAAAATCACACTTTAAGAATTTAGCATAAAGATGATGTTCTCTCAGTGTCTGCAGTACAGTCCTCAAGTGATAAACATGCTCTTCCATACTCTTCGAATACACTAGTATATCATCAATGAAGACTACCACAAATTGATCCACATATGTTCTGAATACCCTATTCATTAGATCCATAAAAGCAGCTTGTGCATTAGTTAAGCTAAATGACATAACCAGAAACTCACAATGGCCATAACGAGTGTGGAATGCTGTTTTAGGGACATTGGCTTCACTGATCCGCAACTGATAATAACCCGACCTCAAATCAATCTTAAAAAAGAACTGTGTGTCACGACCTCAAAACAGGGGCTATGACCGGTGCTAGGGAACAAGAATTCTTTCGAATCCGGAACCCGTAGCAAGCCTTAAAATAAAATAAAAGCATGGAATAATAATATAAATAAAATAACTCGCAGTGGATATAAATCTCATAAATAATTTAAAATAATAATCTGCCAATATTTTTAATAATAAAAATTCATCTCATATATATAAATCTTTTAATACAAATCCAATTCAAATCATAAAAATACATATTTCATATAAGCATGATACATAAATATCACATCCTATTACAACTACTGCAGTGTTTAAATTATAAAATAACATCAAGTAAGTAGATTACATAGTAAAGTTAGGGCAGAAGAAATCCGGCGTATGAGTCTACTACTGAGATCTGAAGACGTAAACTCTTTTGAAAAATAATCAACGGAGGGGAGTCAGACCTCATTGAGTGAACTGTTATAATATATATATATGTATATATATGCATATCTAAATGACAATGCACATATTCAATAATATATATAATAAATATGTATACAGATAAAATCATACAAATACAACAAAATTATTTTATATAAATATTAAAAAATACATCCATACATGAAGTATCAAATGATTTTCCAATGTTATTTAGGGATGCAACTTCGAATTCTATTCCCTCTTTTCTTTCTTTTTTTTTTTTTTTTTAATTACTAAGATAAGTGGTTTAACTTCCTTCGATAATGGGGAGAGCACGTTTTGCAAAATCAGTAAATCACTTGTACGTCGCAAGTACACCAGGCTAATTTTTTAGGGTTCAATTTGCAAATGATAATATCATAATACAATTACATTGCATTCCAACCAATTTGCTCTGTGTCATTAATATTTGCACTTAAATAAACAATTTGAGGTGCTGTAATTTTATTGAAATTTAATTAATTCAATAAAATTTCATTCAAATTTATGTATTGAGATTTGTTTAATAAAAAAATCCAACTCCAATTATGTAAAATTTAACTTATAAATAATGTAAACAACTTTGAATAGAGCTTGTAAGCTAATTTCTAATTTTAATATACTAATAATTTAAATACTAAATATATAATATATATAAATGTTTACTTATAATAAAATATTAAAAATTAGACATATTATTAAAATAAAATAGTACTTATTTATTAAAGATATTATATTTTTTTATAATAATTTATTTTAACTTTCTAACAAATAATTATAATTTATATTTACTGTTTTCTAAATTTATTTAGATTTCACAACGCAAATTTGTAAACAGTAACATAATGAGTTTAGCTTAAACTTACCCCAATAGTATATGAACCAAATCTGAACTAGACAAAATTCAAGTTAATTAGGTTCATTTATACTCCTATTTGCAATGCATAGTTAATATAATTAGGGTGTAAATAACACATCTATAAATTATGTTAATAATTATTTTTATCAATAATATTTTTTAACTTTCATATTATTAATTATTTAAATAAATTATATAATTTTAAAAAATATAATTCTATGTGAAATTAATTTTTTATTAACAAATCGCATGTATTTTATGAAAATTCAACTTTTGTGAATTTTTTTAGAATTTAAAATCAAAGTTGTACACTGAAAAACTCATTATGCAAAAATGTAATAATCTGTGTCCTGTAAATTTTTTTTAACAATCTAGTAAAAAACAAATGCTTTAAGGACATTATGGACTTTTGTTGCGCCCCATAAATCACTGTAACCTTGCAAGACGTGATATAAAATATTTTGCTGTTTTATTAGCTACAAAAACAATGAACTCTTAAGCAACACATTAAATATGAATAATTAACTAAGAATAAATGTAAAAGAAAAAGTATATTTTAAAAATAAATATTTCAATAGTATAAGTGCATTATCAACAGAGTAATAAAATGTCATTTGTCCTTCAATTTTTATAGAGTTTGTAAGTGCATGTATAGAATTTATCAAAATTAATTATATGATCAAACTTCAGAAATAAATATTAAAATTAAAATTTTAAAAGTTTATGAACATATTATTTATAAAATAATAGTAACTACATCAAATATCAAATGGAACATATTATCCGGATCATAGTGACTAAGCAAATGCTCGACAAGGTGAATTATTGTGAAATTATATATGATTTCTATGACAATATCTTAGCGTTGTCAACCCCATTCCTCTATCACTCTTTCTTACTTACAAAATTTAAACAATTAAATTACTCAATTGTCAAGCTTTCAACAACATTATGTCTTAGGAATTATCTACTTTTAATTATCTTAGAATTACATAATCAACACATGAAATCATACGAATAACAAAGAATTATATCTTATACAGAGTCCACAAATGTTATCACATGAGTAACCGGGAAAATAAAGGTTTTTAATTGGCCTGAATTGACAACCAAAAAAAAAAAAAAAGAAAAAACTCAATTGAATGACAATTATAAAAAATATAAAATAATCTATACAAAAGTCTATGCATAGTGGATGTAAAGGTAATTGTATGTATATTATCAATAAGTATTACAATACAATATATATACATGGCAATAAAAGAAGTTGTTATACACGATATACTTAACCTAACACATAGAAGAATAATATAATTAATAGCGGTAGATTATAGTTATCCTATCACCCCTAGCAAACCCTTGACTATCCTTGAAAATGAGTCGATTGAAGAGAAGTTGAAAACAGGAAAGAGGCAAGGGTAGTTTGGTGAATAAATCTACAATCTTGATTATGAGTAGACAAAAATTGGACCTGAAGAAAACATTTGGCCACCTGTTTATAGACAAAATGATAGTCTAATTCGATGTGTTTAGTTCTCACGTGAAACACAGGATTGGAACTCAAATATATTGTACCAATATTGTTACAAGAAATGGTTGCATGAGGAATCAAAAAGCCAATTTTAATGAACAACCCTTTAAGCCATAGGAGTTTTGATGTAGCATTGGCAAATGCTTTATACTCACTTTCTAGAGAGCAATGGGCAATAGTGGGTTGCTTTTTAGCTGACTAAGAGATCAAAGAAGAGCCTAAGTACATAGCATAACCATTTATTGACCGTTTATCATTGGGATCACCACCCAATCACTGTTAGCATAACAATGTAATGATAAAGTGGACTTAGCAAGAAGAAAAAGGCCAACACCTTTAGTAGCTTGAATGTAAAGTAGTAATCTTTTAAGTGTTGTCCAATGAATATCTGTAGGATTATACATAAATTGACATAATTTGTTGACATTGAAGATAATATTTGGACAAGTTATTGTAGCATACAACAAAGTACCTAAAATTTGCCAAAACACCTCGCCTTGAGGTAAAGGCAATAATTACTCAAATGGTGGTAACTTTCATAACTAGACTAAATGTCTCTTTGTAATCCATATTAGAGAGTTATGTGAATCCCTTGGCTATGAGTTGTCACTTGTAGCGTTTGATTTTCCCATCAGCCTTCCTTTTAATATGAAATATCCATTTATTGTCAATTATATTTGCATTAGTTAGTATTGGCATAAGGTCCTAAGTGTGGGTAGTTTGTAAAGCATACATCTCCTAGTCCATTGCTCTCTACTATTCAGTATACCAAATTGCCTCTTTAAAAGAATATGGTTCATGTCCCAAGAAGTTAAGGTTGGTATTATCTTTTTAAGGCTATGTGTGCTTGTCTTTTGGATATGGTATGAGGGTGGAGTTATATGGCATGAGTTTGAGTTAGATCGAAATATTTTGGGTGTGTGGATAATGATGGATCATATTGGGTGAGGTGTACTATAAATGGAAGGCCTAGTGGAGAAGACAAAGATCATACTATATGTGAGTGATGATGGGTGTGATGAAGAATGGGAGATGGAGCTGGTATCGTTGATATAGATTTGGGAGAGGGAATAATATAGGGTGACAATATGGTTATTGTGTTAGGTGAGGATGGGGGTAATAGCATTAGGTGACATTAGAGTTGCAATTTTTGGTGAGGATGTGTGTGAATTATGGTTTGAACGAGAAACAGGTGCTAATAATGGTGAAGTGGTTAAGGTTTAGTGGATAAATGAAGACAAGTGGGATAAGGATGGTTGTGATAGAGCCATACCTAAATTGGAGTATAAAGTGAACGGTGCCTATATGGTAATCCACGAAGCTTGGGAATGGGAAAATTGGGACTGGACTTAGGACAAATTCTGGTTAGAAAATGGAAACAATTTTTAATAAAAAAATAATACAATATCTAAACATTGATATCTTGTATGAGTATGTGATGGTCCCAACTAAACACATATTTTACTTTTAAATGAAAATTTGAATCTATTATGAGGACGGAGATATAGGTATACTGCACAACAAAAAATTTTGGTGTCTATATATTTTGGTGTTTTGTTACATAATTTTTGAAAAGGCGTTGCATGATTTAAAAATTGAGTAGGCATTACATTAATACAATTAATTGCACTATAAAAAGCATGTATCCAAAAATGAAAAGGTACATTAGCATGAGCTAATAGTGTAATATCAGTGTCGACTATGTATCCTATTTTGAGTTCTAAGAGACCGTTTCGTTCATGGGTATAAGGACAAGCTATGCGATGAAGAATGCCATGTTGTGTAAAGTATTCATTTAATTTTTGAAATTCACCTCCCTAGTCAGAATGAAATGCTTTGATATTAGAATTGAATTGAGTTTTAACCAAAGATTCAAAAGTAAAAAATATTAAATAACCATCACTTTTATTTTTAAGAAAATAAATCATCCAAGTGTACCTGGTGAAATAATTTATAAATAAAAAAATAGTGAAAATCACTACAAGATGTAACTGGAGATGGTCCCCATACATCAGAATGAATAATTTAAAAAGAAGCAATAGAAGTATGCTCAACATTGGGAAACAGTAATTTAGCTAATTTTCCTAAATGACATAAGGAATAACTTTGCAAAGATAAATATGTAACAGGTAAATCATGAGTCTTGATAAGTTGAGAAACAATGCATTTATTCGAATGACCTAGACAAGCTTGTCACTCATCCATGGAAATATTGGCAACTGTCAGTGCTTGCTTGCTAGGATTGGATGGCATCACATAAAATTCTGAACAACCTAATCCTTAATAAAAAAAATGAGTTGGCTAATATTCAAAATTGACAACCATTATCAATAATGAATTTATGAACTAGAGTAAAGACTTGGATATTTAAGAGACATGAAGAATATTCTTAATTAAAAAGGATTTATTCAAATATAAAGAATGGTAAAGTGATGTACTAGTGTTTGCTATGACAAAGTTTGACCATTACTAACTATAATTTGATCTGAGCCACCATAAGTTGTAATAGTAGATAAAAGATATGGATCCAAGGTCATGTGATATATTGCACCACTATCAGGATACCATTGGCCATTTGATGTGGATGTATAGCCAATTGACAAAGTGTTAAAGATTAAAATTGAACTAGAATGTGAAATGGATGCAAAATTAGCCTGTGGAGCTGTAAAATGGACATGAGAAGGAACATAGCTAGATTGCATGGATGAAGAAGAATTTGTATATTAATGTCTACATCTTTTGGCAGTATGGTTTTAGTACCCACAAATTTGGTAGGTCCTCTACGTCTTCAATTTCCATTTTGTGGTCAATAATTGTCGTTGGGGGAGTATTTTAAAAGTAGAGCAATGGGCATTTAGTGAGCTGCAACATTTTCCATTAAAGGTTCATGGATTTTTTTTATTAAAATTTCATGAGCAACTAATTGTCCATGATGCTCTTGAAAAGAAACAGGAGTGGGACATTGATTTAATATAGTAATGATGCTATGAAAGTTACACCTAAGATTTCAGTAAATGATGGCATTAGATTCGACATGAGAAAGGGGTTTGCCAGTAGTAGCCAATTCATCGGCTAAAGATTTGGCCCTTTGAAGATATTGAGAAACAACAAGATCATTTTTCTTTAATTATTGAAGCTCTATATGCAGTTGCAATTGTTGGTTCTAAGATACAGAGCCAAAAGCACTTTCCAGTGCTTTTTGTACTGTGAATGACAAAGTCATACTAATAACATAAGGGAAAACATCATCAAATAATAAAGAAAAAATACATGATAATAAAAGCTGACCTTTTGAAACCATTTAGTAAAAATAGGGTTTGGGTTGTCAGGATTTGTTGTATTTGTAGAAGGTATGGTTAGTGGTGGTGCAGAAATTAAGCCATTAATAAATCTTGTTAACTAGTGATAGTTAAGAATAGGTTGAAATTGAATTTTCCAAGTGAGATAACTTTTTATAGTTAATGTAATTGAAAGGCTATGATTGGTGGTAGAAGAAACAAAAAGAGGAGAGGAAGAAGAAGATGGAATTATTTGCCCAGCCATTATTTTGGCTCTGATACCTTATGAAGGTAATTGTATGTATATTATCAATAAGTGTTATAATACAATATATATACATGGTAATAAAAGAAGTTTTTATACACGATATACTTAACCTAACAAATAGGAGAATAATATAACTAATAGTGGTAAACTATGATTATCCTATTAGTGGAAATTTATATATATTTTCAATTTTTAAAAAGTCTCAAATAAGGGTTTTTATAATTTTTATTAAAAAATTATAAATTTTAATAATTCTATACAACAACCTTATTACTTAATAATTTAAACCTATAAAATTTGTCGAAAAATCTAACAAAATTTGGATTGAATCATTTCTAATAAAGCAAAAATGGAGTTGACAAACTGAAAATAAATAAAAGAAAATGTATACATCTTTTTTTTTTACCATCTTTAAATCCCGATAGACATCTTAATTTGTTATAACAATTTTCAAATCTCTTAGTGTTCGAACTTTCAATAGTTCCCAGTCAAATTTTTTTATTTTTCAAATGATAGTTATATATGCACAAACATGATTATAATTAAGATGGATCATTAATATAAAAGACATTACTCAATCATCAAATTAAATAACAATGCACTAGAAAATAGGATACAACATCCATTCAAATATTAATTGTTAATGGGATGAACTTATTTTTATTATTACTACTAATTAGTTTGTTTGAATCAATTAATACACACTTAAGGCTTAACTCTCACTATTACCATGGAAATGAATTAATTTCAATCAAGCAAAATATTTAGTACACACATGAGAATTGAGTTAAGCTAAGCTATATCTAGTCATTAACCCATTTGACTTATGTTTAAGGGTCTGCTAAGATCACTATTTCTCAATGCATAATTTTAGAAATAGAGTTGTAGTTGGACATCTACAACATTTATCAAAGAACAATTAACACAATATGCAAGAAGATATAAATAAGATCTATAACATTAAACTTAAATCATATGGGTTTCAAATCCTAACAACAAAAGTAAAAGTAGCCACTCATGGCTTCAATATTCTTTATTCAATAAATACAACCCAAATGAATATCTAAAATTGTATTAAAAGAAGACAAAGGATTAAAGAAATGTTATAAAAAAGCTTCAAAGGTCTCCAGTGGAGTTTTCTTCTCTAAGTGTCTTTTTCTCCTTTTTCTCTTTCTTCACTTAGGTTTATTTCTTGTGTTAATTGGTGGCTGAGATCTTGGTTCAAAATTGGATGCTGAATTTCAAGGTTATTATCCTTAAATACTCCCTTTTAGAATGTCCTTGCATATTCTCCTAGATTTGCTTTTTTATTAGGCACATGCCAGCATTCTCTTTGCTAGAGTCGAGCTATTTGTGATCACCAATGCATTTATAATCATAATAAAATGGCATGCTTTAAAGAACTAGCACTCATATTGATGTTGTGCATGCCATAGAGGTCTAGCACTTAGGACTCCATGATCACAAGGCTTTTGCGATCACCATAACAACTCAACTCCTGATTGTTTAGCTTTACTTCGAGCAACTTATGATTGCAACAACATACTTTCTCTGCTCTTAGGCTCTATTTCAGCACATTTTCGCTCAATTTATGAACCATTCACCTCTAGGTTTACTTTTTCATGAAAAATAAAATAAAAACATAAAAGTATGTATTCATACTAACTAAACTAACCTAGATGCATCTAAAACCTATAAATGCATGTCAAAATGAATGCTAAAACTATATATAAATTAGCACAAACATTGATTTGTAAAGGCTAAGCAATTATTGAAAATAACAAGATGATAAAACCTATGAATCTTTTGTATATTCCACAAAGATCAATATAAGGTTGTATATAGATATAAGTTACAATTGATTATGTAAATAGAGTCATAGTGAAATATAACTATAACATAATAATAACTGAATGAGAAGTATTATTAATAGTTCGCCTCA
Source organism: Mallotus nudiflorus (assembly GCA_947683625.1). NCBI lineage: Eukaryota > Viridiplantae > Streptophyta > Magnoliopsida > Malpighiales > Euphorbiaceae > Mallotus > Mallotus nudiflorus. The sequence continues at coordinate 84,736 of CANTUR010000250.1, forward strand.
AGCTGAGCATGTAGTAGTGCGAAGGCGAAGCTTGTCTCTATGTTTCTCAAAGAGAGGACGACCAAGTGGCATAGTGAGTATGTCAACAATATTATCGACACCTGAGATGAAGTTAATATGAGTAATACCTTGAAGAACCATTACTCGAATGAAATGGTAGTCAAGTTCAATGTGCTTGGTACACGCATGAAACACGAGGTTAAGTGTAAGATAAATTACTATGATATTATAACACCACATAGTTATCGATTTGGATAAGAGAAAGCTAAGTTTAGAGAGTAAGGAATGAATCCATAATACTTTAACAGTGGCATTTACAAGAGATTTGTACTCACTCAAGGTGGATGAGCAAGAGATAGTGGGTTATATCTTTACCATCCAGGACATAAGATTAGAGCCTAAATAGACTATATAACCATTGGTGGAGCATTAATTGTCAAGGTAGCCTCCCTAATCATTGTTAGAGAAACATTAAAGATGTATGGATGATTATGAAGAAAGAAGGAGTCCATAATGTTTAGTGTGTTGCAAATATTACAGAACCTATTAAATAGTATTCAAATGATCAAGTCAAGGACTGTACATAAATTGACATAGCTTGTTAATAAAGAAGGCTATGTCTAGGTTTGTGAGAGTTACATACTGAAGGCCACCCACTAATTGTCTATAGAGAATGCCATCTTCAAAGGATGTGCTGCCATTTTTGGTAAGTGGTGGAGAAGTTGCCATAGGAGTTTATGTGGGTTTGCATTCTGTCATTTTGTCTTATTATAAGAGATTTGAGATGTACTTATTGTAATATCCCGAGTTTTTAGATAATTTTAAACTACATCGGGATATGCAGTGTTAGTAATTTTCATATATATTTATGATTATTTGATGAATTTGTTATTTATTAAAGACATTTTTAATTATTTTAAGTTCTTTACGTAAAATTTTTTTCGGAAATTTTATTTTTGGGGAAATTAACACATAAATAATTTAATATTAATTATTTAAAATAGTTTTATGAATTTGCATGAGTTCATGCATAATTTTAAAGTGTTAAATAAAATGCATATACGGACATTTATTTAAATTAATTTAGGGTTTAATTAATTAATTTTTATTATATAGTTTTAATATTAATTAATTAAGTGTATATATGTATATGTGTATATATATTATTAAAATATGTGCGTGGTGTATATTTATTGTGTGTGTTATATTATATATTATTATAATATAAAGTATAGTTATATATATACATATATATACATAAGTATTTACCAAAAACTAAAAGTTCCCCTTATTTACAACTATGCCACTATCTCCTTCTTCTCCCTCTCGATCGGTTTTCTCCCATTTCCGGCCACTATGACCTCCGTTTATTGCTGTCACTACGTCTCTCAGCCTTCCTCCTCCCTTGCTAGCCATTCCCGACGCCTCAAGCCTTCTTCTCCAACGTGGTTTGGCCGGAATTTGTGTGAGAGGTTGAAAGTTTCTTCATCGTCGATCAAGCCATTTCCGGCCACCAAATTCGACACCACCGGTCTCTATCTTCTCCTTAAGCTCCAATGAGTCCATTTCCAAGCTTTATTTCACTTGAAATGGTCTAGATTTCCCTAGGTTTCGATTTTACATTTTCGGCCATTTAGGGTTCTTGAATTTTTTGAGCTTCTATTTCAATGATTAATGCAAACTTCCTTCACAAAAATTGATCCTTATAGCTTAATCTAGCTTTGCGAATTTTTGTAGAATTTTTGGGAATTATTTAGATTTTTGTGATTTTTTGATTATTTTATTAATATTTTCTAATTTTCGAAAATTAATTAAATAAATTATGAAATTGTGTTTCATGGTGTTTATAGGTGTTAAAATGAATTTTATAAATTTATTTGTAATTTTTGTGAATTTTATATAATTATTTGGAATTTATTTAGTTTATGTAATTTTTGGAAAATTAGGTTAATTATGTGTTTTATTGAAATTAATTGGTTAATTGGGTATATTTATTGATATTATTGAATTATATGTTGAGAAATTTAATTTTTTGTAATTATACTATTTTTGGTGAATTTTTGATTAATTTTAGGGAATTTACGATACTAGGGGTATTTTGATAATTTGACACTAAATTGGCTAAAAATGTAATTAAATTGGTTTTAATAGTTATTTAAGGTATAAATATGAGTTCTAAAAATTATTTAGTATTTTTAACTAATTAAAAATATTTTTCATAAATTATTTTCAAATTATATATAATATATGATTTTTCTAAATAAATGAGTTTTATTGATTTTTAGTAAGTTTTAGGGTTAATTATGTAATTTGGATTTATAAAATATATTTTGGTCAATATTTATGAATTTATTGAGAATTACCAATTTTTAATAATATTTTATTAATTAGGGTTTTTGTGTATTTATCGGCTAAATAAATATTTTTAGTGTTTCAATATTTACATTGCTATATTTTGAGTATTAAAAGGTGTTTTGGTATTTTTGGTATTTTTCAGTATTTCTATAATTATTTTGTAAATTGTGGACCTCGGTCGGTGAAATTATAGCTTGGAGTCCGACTGAGGGATTTTGAATTGTTTTTATTCGAAGTGTATTTCTTTGCAGGACCGGCTCTACTCTTTGAGTAGAGAGATGTTCGTTTTATAGGGGAAGTTCTGCCGAATTTTCGGTAGAATTCTCGTAAAACGTAATATCCCGTCAAATTCCTATTCTGATTTTGTGTCCAATATTCTCAAATCAAGTCTCTAGGATTTTCATTAAATTTATTCTAATTCCGTATTATCGTTTATTTGTTTAATTTCGTCGAGACCGAGGCTTAGTGGACCAGGCTTGTCAGATCCATCTCGAGGAGCGCAATAATAGTGAGTTGTTATTTCATATATATATATATATATATATATATATATATATATATATATATATATATATATATATATATATATATATATATATATATATATATATATATATATATATGTTTTAGGGTGCATGTTTTAGAAATGTATGTTTTCATTGTATAAAATATGCATATATAGTTTAATCATTACTTAGGTTTATTTCGGTATATTTCCGATATATTTTTCATATATTTCCAAATTATATGCATGTTTTATTATGAATTTATACTTAAATTGTTTTAAGCATATTTATAGTTTATTTTGTAACTATATTGGATTTATTTGACGTATATATGCTCGAAATATACCTGGTTTACTTTTGGTATATTTCGAGTATATATATGGTTTATGTTGCTATTTTATTTAATATCATGCATCATTTATTTTATGAATATATGTTTTATATATTAATGAAGGATATCAATAGAACGTGCTACTTAGTGGGCAGCACTAGGACCGAGTACGTACTGGTACACCGATAGCATTTAGGCTTTATTGCTAACCTATTTGTGGATATTGATTGGATTGATTTATTTGATGTGAGATGTGATTTGGAAGTGTAATTGCTGGAGCTCGGTTGACCAAGTGTCTCGGGGCCAATCACATTGACAGTCAGACTACTGGAGCTCGGTTGACTTAGTGTCTTGGGGCCAGTCTAATGGCCAAATGGAACAAGTGAAATTATTTGGAATAAGTGAGCCTGTATGGCTAGAGTGTTGTCTAACACTGTTTAAGGTTGCAATTTTCTAGGGTTCTATTTGATCCTTTATAAACAACGATTTTCAGTAAATATATAAAATGATTTTGTTGCATCTGTGTGTATTTGTTTGTATATATATTTGTTATATATACTATTGACTGTGTGCATTATCATTTAGTTATGCATGTATATATATTATAACAATTCACTCAGTGAGGCCTGACTCCCCTTCGTTGACTATTTTTTTAGGAGAGTTATTGTCTTCAGACCTCAGTAGCAGACCCATACGCTGGATTTCTTCCACCCCGGCTTCACTATGTAAACTGCTTACCTAAGCTTTATTTTATAATCTAGATACTGCAGTAGTTGTAAACAGTTGTGGGGTTTATGTATTATATTTGTGTGAGTTATGTATTTGAAGGATTTGAACTGGAATTTGTATTAAAGGATTATTTATACATAAGATGAGGATGTATAATTAATTTTATTGGCAGATTATTATTTTATTTTTATTTATGATTTTATTTCCACTGCAAAATATTTTATTTATGTTATTATGATTATTGCATATTTTATTTTATTTTAAGGCTTGCTACTGGTTCCGGATTCGAAAGAATTCCCATTCCTTAGCGCCGGTCATGACCCCTGTTTTGGGTCGTGACACTTATATAGAGATAACATTACACCATTAGGAAAATAGATTACTTCAATCCCCAAAAATTAGTGAAGAGTACCAAGATCCTGAATTGGGAATGTTTGGGAAGCATTGAATAATAGAGGATGAAGAGCTTGTAACCAAAATTTCATCCACATAGACAATAAAAATAAAGTAGAATTATCAACTTTGTTAATAAATAAATAATTATCTGCTTTACAAGCTTGAAATCAAAGTTAAAGGAGAAAATCATAAAGACATTAAAACCATGCCTGAGGGGCATGTTCAAGGCCATAAAGTAAGTGATGTAGCTTTCAAACATAGTTAGGATAAGTTGAGTTAATGAACCCTTTCAATTGGTCCATGTAAAAGTCGATATTAAAAAAACTTATGAAAAAAATGCATTAGAAAAATTAAGTTAATAAACCGACCATTGAAGAGAGGCAGCAATAGCTAGCACTGTCCAAATGGTACTTGGTTTAACTACAGGGCTAAAATTTTTATGATAATCAACTCCATTTTCCTAAGTAAATCCCTTGGCCACTAACCTTGCTTCGAAGTGTTAAATAGAGCCATAATGTGAAATAACCATTTATCGGATACAATGTTCTTGTCAGGTGGGTCGGGAACTAATGTCCATATTTGGTTTTGCATTGGAGCATTGAATTCATAATGCATAGGATGTTTATTGGCTTGGTTGAAGGTATAGGGTATGGAAGGAGAGGGAAGAGTGAGAGAAGTGAGGACAGAATTATTTTTGCATTTTGACATAATGGATGGGCATAATTTCATAGTGTGAGCATGGGAAGGAGATGATTGTGTAAGTGGTGAGTAGTTAATGAGATTAACTATAAGATTAAGGTTTGATGGATTTTGGGATTATGTTGGAAGTGTTTGAGTTTGACTAGGAGGTGGTGTTTGTGTGGGAAGTGTTAAAGATTAGGTCGAATTGGTAATAGATGAGGATGATGATTGTTGAGTTTGAGTTAGAGATAAAGGAGAGGTAGAGATAAAATGAGATGAGGAAGTTATAGAAGATAAAGGATAATAGTGTGGCATGGAAATTTGCACCAATTTCAGGATGCCAAACATTCAGTGAGGATGGGAAAAAAGACATTGGGGGTCGATAAAGATGAGAGAGTGGGGTGCAATTGTGAGTAAGATGAGCTTGAGGATTATAGGTAGGTAGTGGGCGAATTTGGTAACGGCATCGACATATATCGGTAGTATAGTTATGATATCCACCAATTTGGCAAGGTGTTTTAGGATGAGGACGATAAGAACGATTTATAGAATTGGGAAAATGAGGTGACAATTAAGGAGGTATTAAAAATGAGAGAAGGAAATTGACTATGAAGTAGGATTTCTTAGGCAACTAATTCACCATGAAGCTCTAAAAAGGAGACGGGTATGGGGAAAAGGTTCAAACTACTGATGATGGAATGATATTCAACACTAACTACTTTAAGTTCATCAGCTAATGCTTTAGCACTCTTACAATATTCAGTAACTGTTAAATCATTTTTCTTAAGCTTTTGAAGTTCAATATGGATTTATAATTGGTCGTAGTTCTGGATCAGCGACCAGTGTTTGTCAGACTTGCGGTAGAGTCCATCAGGGACCATGTTATCTGACACCGTTGACATGTTTCAGATGCGGGCAGACAGGACATTTTGCCAGATCTTGTCCTTATTCTGGTTATCAGCAGCAGCAGATTCTGCGATTAACACAGCAGTCGATTGCTAGTGCTGCACCCGTGCCATTTCAGTTGCCACCAGCCCAGCATCAGAGTTCTACTCAGTTTGTTCCACAGCAGAGTCGTGGTAGAGGTATTAGAGGAGGTGCCAGAGGTGTTGGCCAGGCTTCTACCAGTCAGCAGGGAGGTCGAGGCCAGGCGAGAGTTTTCCATCTGACTCAGCAGGATGCTCAGGCATCTAATGCAGTCGTGGCAGGTATTATTTCTGTTTGTTACCTGGATGCATTGGTTTTGTTTGATCCGGGTGCCACGCATTCGTTCGTTTCTCCTGTTTTTGCTTCTAAATCTTGTTGGCAAGCTTCGAGGATGGCTTTTCCTTTGTCTGTTGCCACTCCTCTGAGCGATTCTTTGGACACCGATATTATTCTTTCTGGTTGTCCAGTTCTCGTGGGAGGTAGAGAATTACCCGCTGATTTGATTTTGTTGGATGTGATGGAGTTTGATGTTATTCTGGGAATGGATTGGTTGTCTCAGCACTTTGCCATGGTAGATTGCAGGAATAAGGAGGTGACTTTTAGAATTCCTGGTGAAGAAGATTTTAAGTTTGTTGGTGATAGGAGTTCAGCACCTCAGAATCTTATTTCTGTTATTACGGCTAGGAAGTTATTGAAGAAAGGTTATCAGGGATATTTGGCATTGGTCAGGGATACGTCAGTGGAGAAGTTGTCACTCACAGATGTTCCTGTTGCTTGTGAGCTTCCTGATGTTTTTCCCGAGGAGTTGCCAGGTTTACCACCTCATAGAGAGATTGAGTTCTGTATAGATGTGGTTCCAGGTACTACTCCTATATCTATGCCACCCTATCGTATGGCTCCTGCAGAGTTGAGAGAGTTAAAAGAGCAGTTGCAAGAGTTGTTGGATAAAGGTTTCATTAGACCCAGTGTTTCTCCTTGGGGTGCACCAGTCCTGTTTGTGAAGAAGAAGGATGGTACCCTAAGACTGTGCATTGACTACAGAGAGCTGAATAAGGTGACAGTGAAGAATAAGTATCCTCTCCCGAGGATAGATGATTTGTTTGATCAGCTCCAGGGTGCATAATTCTTTTCTAAGGTTGACTTGAGGTCGGGTTATCATCAACTGCGGATCAGTGAAGCTGATATTCCTAAGACAGCGTTCCGCACTAGATATGGCCATTATGAGTTTCTGGTGATGTCTTTTGGTTTGACTAATGCACCAGCAGCTTTTATGGATCTGATGAATAGGGTATTCAGACCGTATGTGGATCAGTTTGTAGTAGTCTTCATTGATGATATACTGGTATATTCGAGGAGTATGGAAGAGCATGTATATCATTTGAGGATTGTACTACAGACACTGAGAGATCATCAGCTTTATGCTAAAATCTCGAAGTGTAATTTCTGGATGGAGAGTGTTTCTTTTCTTGGACACGTAGTGTCTAAAGAAGGTATTCAGGTTGATCCACAGAAGGTTGAGGCAGTGTCTGAATGGCCTAGACCTACTTCTGTTACAGAGATTTGGAGTTTTCTGGGTTTAGCCGGGTATTATAGGCGGTTTGTGCAGGATTTTTCCAGGATAGCAGCCCCTATGACTCGCTTGACTCAGAAGAATGTTAGATTCGAGTGGTCAGAAGCTTGTGAGAATAGTTTTCAGTTGTTGAAGGAGAAGTTGACCACAGCACCAGTATTAGCTTTGCCTAATAGTGTGGATAAGTTCACAGTTTACTGTGATGCCTCTAGAATTGGTCTTGGTTGTGTGTTGATGCAGAATGGAAGGGTGATAGCCTATGCTTCGAGGCAGTTGAAGAAGCATGAGCAGAACTATCCTACACATGATCTTGAGATGGCTGCAGTGATCTTTGCTTTGAAGATTTGGAGACATTATTTTTACGGGGTGACTTATGAGATATTTACTGATCACAAGAGCCTTAAGTACATTTTTCAACAGAGAGATTTAAATTTGAGGCAGAGGAGATGGTTAGAATTGTTGAAGGATTATGATTGCGAGATTCTTTACCATCCGGGTAAAGCTAATGTGGTAGCAGATGCCTTGAGTAGGAAGTCCTCAGGTAGTCTTGCTCACATCGGTGTTGAGAGGAGACCATTGATCCAAGAGTTGCATTTGTTGGTGGATCAAGGTCTGATGATGAAGATCAGTAGATCGGGTGGACTGTTAGCTCAGTTTAAAGTACGATCTGTACTGAGGGATAGGATTAAAGCAGCACAGAGCCGAGATCCTATTCTGGAAGAGCTTGCAGAGAATGTCAGAGCAGGGAAGTTCACTGATTTCACACTCGATGATGATGGTGTGTTGTGGATCAGTGGTAGATTGTGTGTTCCTGATGTGGATGATTTGAGAGAAGAGATCCTAGAGGAAGCACATTCTACAGCCTACAGTGTTCATCCGGGTGTTACTAAGATGTACCACAGTATCAGAGATTTATACTGGTGGGATGGATTGAAGAAGGATGTGGCTGATTATGTTGCTAAGTGCTTGACGTGTCAGCAAGTGAAAGCCGAACATCAGAAGCCTTCTGGGAAGCTTCAGCCTCTCCCTATTCCCGAGTGGAAGTGGGAAAGGATAGCTATGGATTTTGTGGTCGGTTTACCTCGTTCGAAGGATGGATACGATTCCATCTGGGTGATTGTAGACAGGTTGACGAAGTCTGCACATTTCTTGCCTGTGAAAGCCACATATTCAGTTGCTAGATTGGCGAAGTTGTATGTGAAGCATGTTGTGTGCCTTCATGGAGTACCTGTGTCCATTGTGTCAGATAGAGGTTCAGTGTTTACTTCTCGTTTCTGGCAGAAGTTGCAAGAAGCGATGGGCACTAGGTTGGATTTCAGTACTGCTTTTCATCCTCAGACAGATGGCCAGTCTGAGAGGACGATCCAGACACTGGAAGATATGTTGAGGATGTGTGTCTTGGATTTGGGAGGTAGCTGGGATGATCATTTGTCACTTGTTGAGTTTGCATATAATAACAGCTACCATAGCAGTATTGGCATAGCACCGTATGAGGCATTGTATGGAAGGAAATGTAGATCCCCGTTGAGTTGGGATGAGATTGGTGAGAGAGCTTTGACTGGACCTGAGATGGTTCAGGATGCTGCAGAGAAAGTCGCCGTGATTAAGCGGAGGTTAGAGACCGCAGTTAGCAGACAGAAGAGTTATGCGGATCCTAGGCGCAGAGATGTAGAGTTTCAGGTTGGAGATTTTGTTTTTCTGAAGGTATCTCCGATGAAGGGTGTGATGAGATTTGGCAGGAAGGGTAAGTTAGCACCGAGATATATTGGACCGTTTGAGATTCTGGAGAGAATTGGCACTGTTGCATATCGGTTGGATTTGCCTCCGAGTATGTCACAAGTGCATCCAGTATTTCATATCTCGATGTTGAGGAAGTATATTTCAGATCCTTCACACGTGTTGCAACCCGACAGTGTGGAAGTGAGTGAAGATTTGACGTTTGTAGAAGAACCTGTGGCGATCGTTGATTTTCAAGTTCGACAGTTGCGATCGAAGCAGATTCCGATGGTCAAGGTTCGGTGGCGTAGCGACAGAGTTGAAGAGCATACGTGGGAGACTGAAGCTGAGATGCGAGCTTCTTACCCGTATCTCTTTCCTTCTTGATCTTGTTTTTCTGGAATTCGGGGACGAATTCTTGTAAGGGGGGGAGACTGTAATATCCCGTGTTTTTACATGTTTTTATACTGTATCGGGATATGCAGTATTAATAATTTTGAATATGTATATATACGATATTTTTATGAGTTGATATGTATTTTAAACCTATTTTAATTACTGTGTTTTATATACAGTGTTTTACGTAAAATTTTCCCGGGACTTGCATTTTCGTGGAAATTTTCACGTAAACAATGTATTATTAATTATTTTAAATGTATTTACGGACTTGCATGAACTCATACATATTTTTAAATTATTAAATAAAGCCTCTGTGTGTATAATTATTTAATTAGGGTTTATTATTACCCTAACATTTTATTAGGTATTTATTTGTTTTATTGTTATTTAATTAATTTTATTTAGTATAAATTATTAAAATATTAATATTTTATGTGTGTGGTGTATATTTGATGTGTGTAATTTAATATTATTTTATTATATAGTGTAAAGTATATATATATACATATATACATTAAAATTTGTCAAATTACAAAAGAATTGGAAAATTACAAAACTGCCCCTCCCTTCTCTTCTTCTTCTCCGGACGCGATCTTCACCACCACCGTCTGTAACTTCCGTTCGCCGCCGTTCAGAGTGCCTCCCGGTGAGCCACCTTCGTCCCCAGCCGTTCCCCGCCGCCAGCAGCTCCCTTTTCTGTCGAGTTTGGCCGGAAATTGCTTAAGAAGCCGAAAGTCGAGCTACCGCCGTTTCTCCCTCCTCCGGCCACCGTTTTCGACACCGCCAGTCTCTTTATTCTCCTTGAGATTCGGTGAGTGTGATTCTAGCTTTGGTTTGAGCTGAATTGGTCTAGAATTGGTTAGGTTTCGAATTTTTGATTTCGGTCACATTAGGGTTTTCGATTTTTTTGAGCTTCGAATTGGATGATTCATGGAAACTCCCTTCACAAATGTTGATCCTAGTAGCTTAATCTTCATGTATGAATTTTTGTAGAATTTTTGGAGATTGTTTGGATTTTTGGGTATTTTTGTATATTTTAATATTATTTTCTAATTTTCGGAAATTAATTATTTAAATTATGAAATTGGAGTTTATGGTTAAATTAGGTGTTGAAATGAATTATAGGAATTTATTTGGAATTTTTATGAATTTTTAAGTATTTATTTTGAATTAATTGAGTTTATGTAATTTTGGGAAAATTAGGTTAAATGTGTTTTATTTGAAATTAATTGGATAATTGGGTGTAATTATTGATATTATTGATAAATATGTTGAGAAAATTAATTTTGGATAATTGTATAATTTTTGGTGAATTTTTGAAGTAATTTAGGTATATTTATATATATAGGGGTATTTTGGTAATTTTACCCTAAATTGTCTAAAAATGTAATTTAATTGGTTTTAATAGTTATTTAAGGTATAAAAATGATTTCTACAAATTATTTGGTATTTTTAACTAATTAAAACTATTTTTCGTGAATTATTTTCAATTATATATATAATATACGGTTTTACTAATAAAATGAGTTTTTATCGGTTTTTACAGTGTTTTAAGGTTAATTACGTAATTTATACCTATGAAATGTATTTCTGTGATTTAAGGATATTTTTGGTATATCTGGAATATTCTGTGTTGTGGACCCCGGTCTGTAGTTTGGAGTCCGACCGTGGGATTTTGATTGTGTTGAGCCTGTTATTTCGAATTGTGTTTCTTTGCATGGTTGGCTCTACTCTTTTGAGTAGAGAGATGTCCGTTTTACAGGGGAGGTTCTGCCGAATTTTTGGTAGAATTCTCGTAAAACGTGATGTCCAGTCGAACCCTAAATTCCGATTCTGTGTTTAATACTCTAGATTGAATTCTAGGATTTCTGTTAGGGTTATTCTGATGTCGATTAATTATTTCTTGTTTAGTTGCACCGAGACCGAGGACTAGTGGTCCAGGCCCGTCGGACCTATCTCGTGGAGCGCACTAGGTGAGTTACTGTACTATGTATACATGCTTAGGATGCATGATTTAGAAATATATGTTTTACTTTGATTAAAATGCATAAATAATGTGATTTGTATTTAAGTATATTTTTGGTTTATTTTTGGTATATAATAAATTATATACATGTTTTATTAATAAAATATATTTAAAATATTTTTAAATATATTTCCAACTAAATTTATAATTTGATTGAATTTATTTGACATATATATACTCAAAATATACCTGGTTTACTTTTGGTATATTTCCAGTATATATATGGTTTATATTGTTGATTTATTTAAATTCATGCATCATGTATTTGTGAATGAATGTTTTATTAATTATTAATGAAGGATATCGATAGAACGTGCTACCTAGTGGGCAGCACTAGGACCGAGTACGTACCGGTACGCCTATAGTATTTAGGCTATATTACTAACCAGTTTGTGGATATTGATTGATTATGATTATTTGATGTGATTATTGATATGTGAGATGTGGTTTGTGGGTGTGATTGCTGGAGCTCGGTTGACCAAGTGTCTCGGGGCCAATCACACTGGCAGTCAGATTGCTGGAGCTCGGTTGACTTAGTGTCTCGGGGCCAGTCTACTGTCCAAATGGAATAAGTGGATATATTTGGATTCAGTGAGCCGGTGTGGCTAGAGTGTTGTCTAACACTATTATTATTCTGAGGTTGCGATATTCTAGGGTTCTATATAATCCTTCATAAAAAGATGATTTTCAGATAAAATATATAAAATGATTTCACTGCATCTGTGTGAATTTGCCTGTATATATATACATATTAGATATGTATTATTGACTGTATGCATTGTCATTTAGTGTGTATGTATATATATTATAGTAATTCACTCAGTGAGGTCTGACTCCCCTCCGTTGACTATTTTTCAGGAGAGTCAACTTCCTCAGACCTCAGTAGCAGGTCGATACGCCGGATTTCTTCCGCCCCGGCTTCTTTATGTAAACTGTCTACTTGAGTCTTATTTATTTTATCTAGATACTGCAGTAGTCGTGAACTAAAGTATTGGATTTTATGTATTATATTTTAAAAGAGATGTATTATATTGAAACTGGATTTGTACTAAAGAAATTATGTATCTATGAGATGAGATTTTTATTTAAATCCAGTGATGAAAATGATATTGTGATATTTAAGATTTTTATTTCCGCTGCACATATATTATTTGGTTATTGTTATTGCATGATTTATTTTATTTTTAGGCTTGCTACGGGTTCCGGATTCGAAAGAATTCCCGTTCCCTAGCGCCGGTCATGGCCCCTGTTTTGGGTCGTGACACATAGTGAAACACAGTTACAAAATAATTATAACTGAATGAGAAGCATTGTTAATATGATTTAGTTAGTTAATCGTGATTTTATAAAATTAAAAACTCAAACCAAACTATTATTTATTAAAATGATTTGGTTAACTAATCCAAAACTAAATCTACTGGTTTGACAAACTTTTTCTTAATTAATTTTTCAATTTTTTTGTCAACAGATCAATTTTTAGATCCATTTATGTTGTTCACCCTTAGCAAGTTCTTATCATTGAACGAAGGTGCTTTTTTTTTTTTTAATATGAGAGTGGGCAATATGGAATTCAAATTTGCACTTATTAAGTGTGTGTTTTAGTATAAATGAAATTCTTAAAACTATATGGATTTTTTTTTAATTACACTAAACACACATACCGTGTTAGGAATAGAATACATTTCTTCATAAAAATAATGAAAATTTTATAAAGGTTAGCTTATTTTCCAGTTTTTGTGAATGAGAGAGACACCACATTGTACACTAATAAATATATTTTTTTAAAAAATTATACAAATCACATATTAAATCAGAGATATGATGCAGATTTTCATAAAACTATAGTATTTTTATAAAGGCATGCCAACCCAAATAATTCAAACACACATAGTAAGCACCCAATTTCAGGATGCAATTATGCACAATTACGATGTAAGCACTTATAATGAAATTTATTGAAAAATTGAACTCAGTTGTCGATTTTCTGGACTCTAGGGACTAAATTGCAATATTTTTTAGGATTTGATTATAAAGAAGTCAATTTTTCAAGGGTCTTTTGTTAATTAAAAAAAATTTTAGAGATCAACATTTAAAATGTCGATCGGCATTATACAATGCCGACGCATTAAAAAGTCTCAATTTTTGATTTTTTTATGTTTTTTATTTTTATTTTTTATCATTTTTTTCAATGTTTTGATTGGTTGAAAATTCAATTTTGTCATTATTATTATATGATAAGTTTTTTATGCATTCAAAATGTGTAACAAGATTTTGAAATAAAAAAAATGCTGTCAGATGTATTATATTCCTCCAAAGGAGGAAGTTAGTACATAGGCAAACTCTATATTTAAAAGCAGAGTCTGCATGCATGCGAGAGGGGGGACGAATGAACAGAGACACTAAAAAAAACACAGAGACTCACACAGATGGAGGAATTGAGAGAAACTCACACACATACAGACTGAGAGAAAAAAAAAACCCTATTGCATAAAAGAAACCTAAAAATCAAAACATTACTGATAACACTTGTAGACCAAACTTTGATTTCTTCTGTTCTTTCAAAACCCTAATTTTTACAGTTCATTTAACGAGGACAATCCAACATTTTGTTAGTTCCAATCCATAATCAACAGTACTTCAATTTTCAACAATGAAAATCCTAGTTTAAGGGGCCAAAAAGGGCATTTGCACAACATTTAAAATCATTAGTGTTCTTTTCTATTTCATTCTTTTCTATTCTTTCTTTTTGTGATTTTTATTTTGTTATTGTTTTGATTATTCAATTTCGCTACTAATCTGATTATTTCTGTATTTTTATTTTGATGTCCAAATGTTGATTGGGGAGGATGCTGCTTATGTTTAAACTGAACAGAAGGTTCATGGAATGCCATGGAAGAATCTATGTTATTTTCCAGTAGAATTTAGGGTTTTATCTTTATTTTTCATTTTTGGTATTCTATGTAGTTATTTTAATTCATAGTTGTGTAATTGATTGATTTTAATTTATGTACGTAGTATGGAATAGCCCCAGTAGTGAGAATAATGAAAAGATTTAATTTTCTGCGTTTAAAATCAATTAGTAATTAGGTTCAATTTGGTCAGAATTAATTAAAATCAATGGTGGTAGTAGCTTAATTTAGGGTTTGCATGTAATTGATTTAGGTTTTTTTTTAGAAAATCACTATAATGTATGTTTGATCTTTTTTATATTTTATTTGTTTTTGGATTGTGTTTTTTTTATTCTTTAATTTTATTTTGGGCTCTAAGCCCATGCTTAGGTCCAACTCACTTTAAATAGGCTTAAAAATGGTTTAGGGCTTTAAATAATTAAAATCAATTTAGGCCTATTAGGTTAGTTAGATTTTAGGCCCACTAATTTAACTTTCCTTTAAAATTGAATAGACTTAAGTCCATTCTTTAGACAAACTAAAATAAATAGATCTAGGTTCACTAATTAATAAAAAATGTAGGCCCACCTTTAGTCCCTTTCTCACTTGTAAATAAAATGTAAATCTAGTTAACATTTTAATAAAATTAACATAGTTTAGACTTAGGGACAACGCGATCTTGAGTGCATTTTTTATGTGTAATTTTATTGACTAGATACCTAAGGTTAGATGGATGTCAAATAGGGTTTAAATAAAATTGCATATAATTAGAGGATGAAATAATCATTTATAAAATTATTCTAAATGAACACGAGACTAAGAGAAGTTAGTATTATGTTCTCAAAATCTCCTGGTTGTGGTGCTAACTTTCTTTTAGATAATCGAGTACCACCAATCAAATTGTCCTAGTTATTACCGTGGGTGGCGACTCCTCTTCTCCATGCTATAACTTTGTGATATAGTAGTGTGTTCCCTAAGGCCTTGAGTCTAAACAGTGTCACGGTTGCTAAAATCTTGGACACACGCTAAACCCCATTGTCTACACACATGCTCAACAATTAATATAGAATCATGAAATACGAAACTATATAAAACATATTTTGCATGCAAGTTTAGTATGTTGGATTTAAATAAAATTTTTTTATAAAATTCGTTCAAAATATTATCTTATTAATTTATAAAATTAGCGATAATTAATTACATACATTTTAGAATTATTATTTTCATACCAAATATAAAAATTCATTTACAAATAAAATAAAATCCTTTATTAAAATGAATTAAACAAATCCTAAATTTTAAGTATATGCCTTATTAATATAGATGATTTGAACCTAAACATTATGCAATTTAGTTTCAAGCAATATACTTAATTTGATAATACGTTATACAATGTATTTCTAAATTTTGGAATAATTTAGAAGTTGGATGTTAGAGATTAATTTATTTTAACTACCATATCTGATAAATCCGAAGAGTAGAATGAGTGAAAGGGCGAGGTTTCCCCAATAAACATTTCGAAGCTTAAGCACTATGAAGTACTTTCTTAGTATTGAAGCAGTCTAATCAAGGAACGGTATTTTTTTATCCCAACGAAAGTATGTTCTTGACTTATTAACTAAAATAGGAATGCTTGGACGTAAACCTATGACTACTCCTATTGAACAAAACCATAAGTTCTATCACTGTTTGGATGAAGCTCCTATTAACAAAGCAAGTGCCAAAAACTTGTGGAAAATTAATTTATTTGTCCCACACTAAACCTGATATTGCTTAAGTGTAGTGGGCCAATTTATGCATGACCCTCAAAAATCACATATAGAAACTGTTGAGCACATATTAAACTATTTGAAGTCAACTCCAAGAAAAGGCTTGCTCTTCAAAAAGCATAATCATTTAAAGATAAAAGGTTACCATGATGCAGATTAGGAAGGGTCAGTTGATAATAGAATGTCAACTTCACGCTACTTCACATTTGTGGGAGGAAATCTTATAACTTGGAGAAGTAAAAAGCAACTAGTGGTAGCAAGATCCAATGTCGAAGCTGAGTATAGAGGTATGGCTTTTGGAGTATGTGAATTATTGTGGTTAAAGAAATTACTAGAAGAATTAGGTGTTGATCCTCAAGGAGAAATGAACTTATATTGTGATAATACTTTAGCTATTGAGATTGCTCATAACTCGGTTCAACATGATCGAACGAAGCACGTTGAAGTTGACAAACATTTTATCATGGAATAATTTAAAGTTGGGATCATTGCATTACCATTTATGAAGTTAGAAGATCAACTTGTTGATATACTTACCAAGGCTGTACCCAACAGAGTGTTTAATAATTCTTTGTGCAAGTTAGGCATGTGTGATATCCATGCTCTTACTTAAGGGGGAGTGATAGAAATTAGAGAGTTAATTAGGGGATATGATATTGTTGACAAATCTTAGATATAGAAATTAGTTCCTTGATCATAGCATAATTTGTTTATTTGTTTCCATGTAGATATACATGTATTCTCCTATATATATTGTCAAACATTAGTAATAAAAGTATGCATAATTTTTTTTTTTACAATTGTGCTTATTGAGAGTTCATTTATAATCGAGTCGAATTTGCTACGATACTTGATGTTTATCAGTTGTTCACGGGTTTAGACGAGTTTAAATGAGTCAAAAGATATTTTTAAAAATATAAATTATTAAATAATTAAAATTGTTCATTAAAAATTTTAAATAATTTATTACTAAATAAGTTATCTAAATTAGCTTCCCTCGTAATCAACACGTTTTATTTTTATATAAATTATATTATAGTTTTATATTATATATACTTTTATTTATATATAAATTATATTATATATAGTTTTATTTTTATATAAAATATATAATAATTCTGAATATCTAATTTTTTATGTAATGGAAAATAATAAGTTGAAATATCTTTTGAAATTTTTACAAAAATATTTAATAAATAAACTATAAATCATATAAATAAAGAGTATTTTATTGAAAATTTTTGAAGCCATTACTCAAAGAAGAAAAATTGAAACTACTATAGTGAAATTGGTTGACACACTGCTCTTAGAAAGTAAAGTTACAATATCTTTGTTTGAGTTTGAATAACGAGATAACATTATGTAATTTTTAAAAAGATATGTGTAATATTCCGTATTTTTAAATATTTTAATACTGCATCGGGATATGCAATGTTAATAATTTTGTATATAATATTGATATTTTATGAGTTTGTTATTTAATTAAAGCTTATTTTAATTATTTTATGTTATTTTAAGTAGTTTACGTAAAATTTTCCCGGGAATGTTATTTTGGGGGAAATTAATACGTAAATAATTTAATATTAATTATTTTAAACAATTTTGCGGACTTGCATGAACTCATATATATTTTTTAAAGTGCTAAATAGAGTGTATATATGTGTATATATTTAAATTAAACTAGGGTTTAATTAATTGCCCTAATTTTTATTATTTATTATTAGTTTTAATATTATTTAATTATTTTTTTTAGTGTATAAATTATTTAATATATTAAATTATGTGTGTGGTGTATATTTAATATGTGTGGGAATTTATATTATTATAATATTTGGTTGGGGATATATATATATATATATATATATATATATATATATATATATATATATATATATATATATATATATATATATATATATACTTATTTATTTAACAAAAAAATAAAGTTAACAAAAATTACGATTTTGCCATTCTCCCTTTCCCCTTCTTCCCGATCGATTTCCATCACTCTCACCGCTGCTACTTCTGTTTTCAGTCCATCGGTGTACCACCCTGAGCTCCGCCCTTCCCAGCCAGTAGCTCCGCCACCTTTCCTCCTCTTCTCTGGCGCCGTTTCCCTCTGTTTTGGGCAGAAGACCGAAACTTGAAGCCACCGTCGTTCACAGCGTTCCCGGCCACCATTTTTGACACCGCTGGTCTCTATCTTCTCCTTGAGCTCTAGTGAGTGTGATTCCAAGCTTTGTTTCACTTAAAATGGTCTAGATGTCTAGGTTTCGATTTTGCAATTTCAGCCTATTAGGGTTTTCAAATTTTTTTGAGCTTCAATTGATTGATTCATGAAACATTCGTTCACAAATATTGTTCCCCTTAGCTTAATCTTCATGTGTGAATTTTTTTAGAATTTTTGGAAATTATTTTGATTTTTGGGTATTTTTGAATATTTTATTATTATTTTCTAATTTTCGAAAATTAATTAATTAAATTATGAAATTGTGTTTTATGGTAATTATAGATGTTGAAATGAATTATAGAAATTTATTTGGAATTTTTGTGAATTTTTATGTATTTATTTTGAATTTATATAGTTTATGTAATTTTGGAATAATAGGGTTAATTACGTGTTTAATTGAAATTAATTAGTTAATTGAGTTTATTTAGTGATATTATTGAAAAATATGTTGATAAAATTAATTTTGTGCAATTATATTATTTTTGGTGAATTTTTGGATTAATTTTAGTATATATATATATATATATATATATATATATATATATATATATATATATATATATATATATATATATATATATATATATATAGGGTTATTTTGGTAATTTTACCCTAAATTGGCTAAAAATGTAATTAAATTGGTTTTAATAGTTATTTAGGGTATAAAAATGATTTCTACAAATTATTTAGTATTTTTAACTAATTAAAACTATTTTTTGTAAATTATTTTCAATTATATATATAATATACAATTTTTCTAAATAAATGAGTTTTTATCGGTTTTTACTGTGTTTTAGGGTTAATTATGTAATTTCTACTTAGAAAATGTATTTTTATTATATAAGGGCATTTTCGGTATTTCTGTAACACTTTGTGAATTGTGGACCTCGGTTAGTGATTTGTAGTTTGGAGTCCGACCGAGGGATTTTGATTGTGATTCTGTGTCTATTTTTTGAAGTGTGTTTCTTTATAGGGCCGGCTCTACTCTTTGAGTAGAGAGTTGTCCATTTTACAAGGGAGGTTCTGCCGAATTTTCGATAGAATTCTCGTAAAACGTGATGTCCGGTCGGATTTTGATTTAATTCGGTGTCTAGTGATCTAGATCGAGTCTTTAGAACTTCTGTAGATGTATTCTGATATTCTATGGTCATTTGCTTATTTAGTTGCACCGATACCGAGGCCTAGTGGACCAGGCCCATCGGACCCATCTCGAGGAGCGCACTAATTGTGAGTTACTATTCTATATATATATGCTTTAGGGTGCATAATTTAGAAATGTATTTTTTATTTTGATTAATTATGCATAAATAATTCAATTAGTATTTAAGTTTATTTTTAGTTTATTTTGATTTATCTTTAGTTTATTTTCGGTATATTTTAAATTATATGCATGTTTTGCTAATAAATTAGGTTTAAAATGTTTTTGAATATATTTCTAGTTTATTTTGTAATCTATCTGGATTTCTTTGACATATATATACTCAAAATATACCTGGTTTACTTTTGGTATATTTCTAGTATATATATGGTTATTGTTGCTATTATATTTAAATTCATGCATCATTTACTTTTATGAATGTATGTTTTATATATTAAATGAAGGATATCAATAGAACGTGCTACCTAGTGGGCAGCACTAGGACCGAGTACGTACCGGTACGCTTATAGCATTTAGGCTATATTACTAACCTGTTTAAGGATATTGATTGGATTTGATTTATCTGATGTGTTATATGATTTGGGAGTGTGATTGCTGGAGCTCGGTTGACCAAGTGTCTCAGGGCCAATCACACTGACAGTCTGACTGCTGGAGCTCGGTTGACTTAGTGTCTCGAGGCCAGTCTACTATCCAATGGAATAAGTGAATATATTGGAATAAGTGAGCCTATATGGCTAGAGTGTTGTCTAACACTGTTTGAGGTTGCGATTTTCTAGGGTTCTATTTGATCCTTCATAAACAGTGATTTTCAATAAATATATATAAAAAATGATTTTTATTGCATCTATGTGTATTTGCTTGTATACATACATATTATATATACTTTTGACTGTGTGCATTGGCATTTAGTATGCATGTATATATATTATAGTAATTCACTCAGTAAGGTTTGACTCCCCTCCGTTGACTATTTTTCAGGAGAGTCATCGTCTTTAGAACTCAGTAGCAGGCCTATACGCTGGATTTCTTCCGCCCTGGCTTCTCTATGTAAACTGCTCACTTGAGTTTTATTTTATGATTTAGACACTGCAGTAGTCGTAAAATTGTTAAAAGATATTGTATTATATTTGTATGAGTTATGTATTTTAAGAATTTGAACTGGATTTGTATTAAAAGAGTTTATTTATATATGAGATGAGAATTTGATTTAAATCCCGTGGTGGATTATTATTTTGATATTTATGATTTTATTCTGCTGTATAGTATTTTACTTAAATGTGTTGTTATTATTACTATTGCATGTTATATTTTATTTTAGGCTTGCTACGAGTTCCAGATTCGAAAGAATTCCCGTTCCCTAGCGTTGGTCATGGCTCCTATTTTGGGTCGTGACAATATGAAATTCTTATAATAAATTCAATTGCTGATTTCTAATTGAAGAGCACTCTCACTTTGAATTTCATTTCAAATATATATCAGTTCGAGTTCAAATAGCGACATAACATTTTGTAATTTTTTTTAAAAATATAAGAAAATCTTAAAATAAATTCAATTGTTGATTTCTAATTGAAGAGTCCTCCTAATGACATTACACCTACCAATTTAATGATAACTTTTTTTAGTGCATATCAGTCAGTATAAGTGAAAATTATTCAGATAATTTATTGAAATAAGAAAATTACTGCTAAAATAAGTAAAATTAATCATTTATTCATATAATTTATTGATATAATAATGATGTTAATGGCAAAGGCCATAAACATCCCAAACGAGAATACAAGAAAGTAAAGGACCAAACAAGAAAGAAAGAAAGAAAGAAATAATAAAAAACAAATAACTTATTTTGAAATGGAGTGATTTTATTTGCATTGGAATCCTTCAGGAGCCTTCTTGCCACGGGTGTTGAGCAACAAGCTCAAGCTGACAAGAATGTCTATGTTGGTGCCTAAGACATTAGCTTTGATGGCGGTGTAAAGGCAAACAATTGCTTCAAGATCAATAAGACCGCCAATAAGGCTGCAGCAAGGGGTGGTTGGTGGTTTACAAATTTTAAGCTTCAATAAATTCAACAGATTTGTACATACACCAAGCTTTAGGGCATCTTTTGGGCATTTAGTAGGCTCTGGTGGTGGCACTGCAGGTGATGGGTAGGTGGGCTTCAGTGAAAGGAATTTTGGCTTTGGTGGTGATGGTGGTGGGCAATAAGAAGAGCTCACTAAAGTGAAGAAGAGAAGATTAAAAGAGAGGAGAGGAGTGGTGGAGACTAAAGCTCTTAAAGCCATTTCTTAGGATTCTTAAGTGCCTTTTGAAATGTAAAGATTTTAGTTCAAGGATTTGATGAAAATGGTGTAGTGGGTTAAGGGTTTTATAGGAGGAGATTAGCTACAACTTGTGCTTTTAAAATTCTTAAAATGCATGTAATGTGGGTAGGGGTGTAATCGAGCCTAACGGTTTGTGATTCTTTTGGAACTTAGCTTAGGAAAAACTCGTTTGAGTTCATTTGTTAAGCTAAATGAGTCAAGCCCAAACTTTATTTTGAAGCTAATAAACTAAACGAGCCGAACTCGAGCTTTCTTCAGTTTCGCTCGTTTAAGTAGGCTAATAGGCTTATTCATAGGCTCGTGAGAAAGCTCACAAACAAGCTCATAAAAAGGCTTGTGAACGGGCTCACGAATAAACTCATATTGTAACTTGTTAATTTAAATATTAGTATGAGGTGGTATTATTAAATAAAAATCATATACTCATAATATATATATATATATATATATATATATATATATATATATATATATATATATATATATATATATATATATATATATAATAGGAATTATATATTCGTAATAATAATTATAGTTTTGATGTGAAGTAATATTAATATAATGTATAACATTAAGTAAGTATAATATAATACACTCTCAATGAAAAAAAATTATAATATAATATAATTAAAGTTTTTAATTCTAGTAAAAATTTTATATTTGTAATAAAATTATTAAATTTTATAATAAAAATTAGATATTAGTAATAAAATTATACAATTTTTGTATAAATTAATATTAATATTAATATTAAAATTTCCATTAAGTAAATATAATTTAAATTATTAAGTATTAATATTAATTAAATATAATTTTAATTTGATGATACTTTTTGTAGTTTTGAAGTAAATTAGTATTTGTATTAAGTAAATAAAATTTTAATTATGAACTAAAATAATATCAAGTAAATATTGTATACTATTAACTTAGTAGTAAGTAAATAAAATCTAAATTACTAAATATAATAAGAAATTATACATGTTATATGTTGAGCTCGCCTAACTTGTGTGCTCGGTTCAAGTTGGACAAACATTTTTGAAAATTTAATAAATTCAAGTTCGGCTTGAGTGTGTTAATTTTTAAATAAGCCGAGTCTGAATATTTAAAAGGTTAACTTAGTTACAGCCCTACATGGATTATATTATTGGGCACAACTTGGCATTGCAAAGTGGAAGAGGAGATGCATCATAATTATATGACTACAATTATATTTCTTCCAAGTATTTTCTTTAGATAGAAAAAAATTACAAAGTACTAAAATTGTGCAAGTTCTATGTAAGTGTCCCATGTATAAAAATAGCAGTTGTTAGTTTTAACTTAAATTACTCGAACACTGAATGTAGATGGAAGTCTTTAAAGTGTTCTTTATGAAAGTGAAGGCTTTAACTGCAATTAGCAATTCTAACATATCCTCCTTGATATTAATTATTCTTTGTAGATGAAATCCAATAAGTTTTTGGCTCTACATCATATTGTTTTCAAGAATCCAAACTACTTCGAAGACCAACTAGAAAAATTAAAAAAAAAAAATAGATATCAATTTCTTAAGTTAAGGAGCCTGTTATTTTATTCAGATTTTGTTAAGGGACACTTTTTGTCAATTCAGATCACGTAATCTTGGGAGCCTATTATTTTCTTGGTGTATTTGAATTGTTGATTGGCATAATTTTTTTATAAACTATTTATTGTAATATTGATCCTGACGTGCTAAATTCAATTTATATTCAACATTTTTTAAGAAAAAAGTTCCAATACTTCTGTTCAATATCTGACATAATGCAAGAAATTGTGGAAGATACTCTGACTTTATAAGATAGAGTTGAGGGCTTATAGGTTGTAATGCTTGACATGTATTGTTTTCGAGCTCATTCTAAGAAACAAACATATGAAATTGAAGTAATCATCTTCATTTTCTCTTAATTTTATTATACATTATTTTGAATGAGCTTCTGAAGTTGAAATTTTACCTATCCGATTTTGAATTTTTGTTTATATTTTCTACTGGGACCTAATAAATTTTTTAATTTGTAACCTAAAAGTCCTGAGGTACCTTTGAGCCAAAGCTAGTTCTTGATTATAGCATTAGCGCCCGGTAAACGAAGTAATAATGATTTGTCTATATCAATTTAATGAACATCATTTTTTTTTCAAGAGAAAATTTTTTTTTTTTATTTTTAAAAAATTAAAAGTACATCTTAATTAAAGAAAAATAAAAAATTAGTACAATCAAGAAGTATAAAATAAAACCTTACTTAAATTATAATTTTATGTCACTATTCTTCCATAGTATTAACAATGTTCTTTTGATTTACATCTCAACAATATTCTAGATGCTTTACTTAACCATATATTGACTTTTAGATCTTTAAATGATTCCAATTACATAAATACCAATAGAAATTTCACGATAAAGAGAAATTTCACAATAAACTATATTAAGGAAAACTACAAAAATCCTAATAAGAGAAATAACTTCATGATAGAAGATTCAAAAATTTCAATAAATAAACAAACAGAAAAGAGATCTATGTTATTCAATGTAAAAAAAAAAAAAACTATTGTATATGGAAAAGATAATCGATGGTAGCCAAATTGAAAGTTTTGAGGAGAAAAAAAAATTATAAGAAAAGGTAATGAAAAAAGACTACTAGGGTTTTCATGAGAATTGAATAATTAAGTTTTAACATCATTCAATTAACCAATATTCAAGTAAAAGGTGCTTGTGGGCTATGGCAATTTCTTTTATATTGTTGTTTACACTTCTTACTTCTGCAATTTTAATTGCTAATGGTTAACATTATCAATTTATAGGAATTTCATTCAAAGATGGTCCAAGCTGCCCTCTCTTTTAAGCCTAAAGTTTTTTTTAAAATTAATCTTTTACCCTTTGCAGTTTTTTCACATGATGACCTTGTTTTAATTTTCATATGATCTATTGCATTATAGAACAAACACTTATTTTTGTGTGTGTGTGTGTGTGTGTGTGTGTGTATATATATATATATATATATATATATATATATATATATATATATATATATATATATATATATATATATATATTAAGATCCTCTTAGTGAAAAAATGATCTATAATGTTTAGATTATCCCATGCCTGAAATAGACATTATATATGGTTCTAGTGTTTAGTGAGTTAGAAGGTTAAACTAGTAAAAATTAAGTATTTAATTAAGGTGATAAATGATAAGGGATTGTACTGAACTTGTATCACTTTAGAATTCTTCTTGTACTTAGTCACTTATTGTCTCTTGTGTATATACATATTACTTTGTTCAATGAATACGCAACACACTTCTATTTTATGTTTGCTTATGGTATCAGAGCTTTTTTAAGGTCTAACAATGATCTTTGATTCTTTTTATTCTTTTCAGCCATGGCCACCAATTTTGTAACTTCATAAGCAATTGTACTTGCTACACCTCCCTTGACACCAACCATTACTTTGCTACCCAACATTGCTCACCAATTGCTAATTAAATTAAACACCACCAACTACCTATTGTGGAAGGTTCAATTACTTCCATTTTTGTGAAGTTATGACCTTGTTGGGCATATCAATGGCACTTTGGAAGCACCTTCTTCAACTCTCGACAATCAACCAAATCTAGCATTCTTAGTGTGGTATCGGTAAGACTAGTTGGTCCTTAACTGGATCATCAGCTCAATTTTAGAAGCCTTTATCCCACAGATTGTAGGTGCAATAAGTGCTCTCACAACATAGTCAAAATTGGCCACCACATACACATTAGGTTCCAAGTCTCAAGCGCGTACCATTAAAGATCGTTGTTTTAAACTAACCAAAGATGCTAGAGACACCATTGCGCAATATGCTCAAAAGGCTAAATTAATGTTTGATTAACTTTCTACTTTGGGTAATCCTGTTTTTGAATTAGACTTAATTTAGGTCCTTCTCAATTGCTTGGATTCATCATACCGACCCTTTATTCATTCTATTCAACAATGACAGGATGACATGTTTTATAATGAGTTTTATGGCCTTTTACTTTATGAAGAGGATGACATTACTACTGCCAATATGTCCACAAATCAAGTTCCTCCATCTGCCTTTTTCTCCCCTTTTATTTTGAATGACACAACAAGATGAGGTTGCCATTCATTCACTTCATATTGTGCTCATGGTGGGTGCTTTTATAGAGGCCGTGGATGTGGCTTTACTTCCATGTGCCCTTACACTTCCCATTCATCTAATACTTCAAACTATTCTCATATATAGTGTCATAATTGTTCAGGCTATAGTCATATCGCTCCACAATGCCCATTACCAAGGACCAAACAACGCCCTCCATCTTCTACCATTTGGCCTACATCAAAATTTTCAGCCACCCCAACGCACCAATTATGGATACCTGATTCAGGTGACACTAATCATATGACCTATGACATTGAAAATCTTATAATTCATTCTGATTACTAAGGCACTGATGTTGTCAACATAGGAAATGGTCACTTTATTCCACTTACTCATTCTGGTTCTTCTTTTTATCGTTCTAGTGATCATGTTTTTAAATTCAATGATATTTTATGTGCTCCTCAATCATGTTCTAATTTTTTTTTATCTATTTATGCTTTTACTAATACTAATGGAATTTCTATTGAATTCTTTCTTGATTCTTTTATTATTAAGGATATTTGCACGAGGGAACCTCTACATACAAACTGGAATGACAATGGCTTGTATTCCATGCTTTTGCAAAACCTATGTTTGACCCCTTCTTGCCCTATTACTTTCACAACCACCCCATTGTCTCAATGGCACTCCTTTGTTGGACATGCCAAATTTTCAACATTAAAAAATGTTCTTCATCATTTTAATAGTCCTTTTATTATTGATAATAATGCATGTCATGCGTGCAATGTTAGCATGAGTCATAAGTTACCCTTTTCTTTGTCTTCTTCATTGGCTTTTAAGCCTTTAGAAATTATTTCATCTGATGTATGGGGTCCTGCCCCAATACAATCAATTGATGGTTTTCGATATTATGTCCTTTTTTATAATAATTAAAACAAATATTGTTAGCTTTATTTTATGAAATTCAAATCTAAAGTTCTGAGCATATTCATTAAATTTCGCCACTTAGTTGAAATTTTTTTTGAATGTTCAATTAAATCTTTTCAATCTGATTGGGGTGGTGAATATCACGCTCTTTCAAAATATTTGACTGAGAATGGTATATCACATCATGTGTCCTATTGTCACATACTAGAGCAAAACAACTTGGCAGAGCGCAAGCATAGACACATTATTGAAACAACACTTTCTTTACTTTATGATTCAAATGTTCCAAAAATTTATTGGACTCATGCTTTTGACACAGCCATATACACAATAAATTAATTGCCATCATCAACATTGGGTAATATACACCTTTTGAAAAATTATCTAAACAACCTCCCAATCACCTTAACATGCACACTTTTGGTTGCCTCTGTTACCCTTGGCTCCAACCATATAGTCCTAACAAACTATCCCCTCACTCTACCAAGTGTATTTTCTTAGGATAAGTAAATTTCATAAAGGATTTGTTTGTTTGGATTTTTCATCTCTCAAAACCTATATCTCACAATATGTTTTTCAAGATCAAGTGTTTTCTTATGCATCTAATACATAGTTGGCACTTGTTGCTCAAGACATTAGTCCAAGTACAATTCTTATCCTTAGTTACTTACCGAATCCCACTTTTATTTCAACTCCTTCTCTTTGTCCATCCACCAACCCATCGTTATCTACTGAGCAACCCAACCTAACCCTTATCACCTACAGCTACCACATCCACTCTCGCCCTATCAACAATGTCATCCAAATCACAAACACCAACATCCACTCCCATTGATGAACAACCTATATCCTCTTCCTTACTTGGGTTGCCATTTAATTTAACTTAAGAATTCGAACTACCTTGAAGACCAACTAGAAAACTAAAAAAAAAAATTAGACATCAATTTCTGAAGTTAAGGAGCCTGTTATTTTATTCAAATTCTATTAAGGGAAGCTTTTTGTCAATTTAGATCATGTAATCTTGGGAGCCTACTATTTTCTTGGTGTGTTTGAATTATTGATTGGCATAATTTTTTTATAAACTATTTATTGTAATATTGAACCTGACATGCTAAATTCAATTTATATTCAACATTTTTTAAGAAAAAAGTTTCTGAGTACTTATGTTAAATATACATCATAATGCAAGAAATTATGGAAGATACTATGTCTTTATCAGATAGAGCTGAGGGCTTATAGGTTGTAATGCTTGACAAGTATTTTTTTCCAGCTTATTATAAGAAACAAACATGTGAAATCGAAGTAATCATCTTCATTTTCTCTTAATTTTAGTTATTTTTTCTTTTCACCCTGACTGTACAAGCTTTTCTTGTAATGTTTTATAGATAATTCATTGTTCCTTTGTTTATCGGGCGTTGAAGCTATGATCAAGAACTAGCTTCGGCTCAAAGCTACCTCAAGATTTTAAAGTTACAAATTAAACAATTTATTGGGTCCCAATAAAAAATATAAACAAAAAGTCAAAACCACATAGGCAAAATTTCAACTTCAGAAGCTCATTAAAAATAATGTACAATAAAAATATACATAGTCTTCATCAATTCAATTAATATCATTTTTTAAAAAAAAATAAATCTTGGATTTTTGAAAATTATAAGTACATCTTAATTAAAGAAAAAAATAAAAATATTTGTACAATCAAGAAGTATAAAAATAAAATATCACTTAAATTATAAAATTTCTTGTTATGACAGAGTTTTTTAAGTTACAACTTGACAATATTTCGGACACTTTACCTAGTCATATATTAACTCTTAGGTTTTTGAATGGTTCCAATTATAGAAATGCCAACAAAAATTTCAGAATAAAGAGATATGTAAACTACATTAAGGAAAACCACAAAAAATTATAATAAGAGTAAAAACTTCATGAAAGAAGATTAAAAAATTTCAATAAATAAATAAACAGATAAAAAATTTATATTTATTCAATGTTAAATTAAAGTAAAGTAAATAAAATAAAAATATAAAGAATTATTGCGGAAGGAAAAAGTAATTGATGGTGGCTAAATTAAAAACTGAGTAGAAACAAAAGGTAATAAAAAAAATCCAACGTATTTAAATTTTCCTAAGAATTGAATCATTAAATTTTAACGTTATTCAATTAGTAAATATTCAATTAAAAGATTCTTGTGGGTTGTGACAAATTCTTTTATTTTGCCGTTTAAATTTCTTATTTCTGCAATTTTCATTGATTATGGTCTGTTGTTAACGTTATCAATTTATAAGAATTTCATTCCAAGATGGTACAAGCTGCCCTCTCTTTTAAGCCTGAAGTCTTTAAATATATATATATATATATATATATATATATTAAGCATTAAGATAGTCTCATGTTACTGAAAACATGATCTATCATGTTTAGATAACCCGTGAATCCAAATTCAATGATTAATGTTTAATAAATTGAGGATATAAATGTTCACCTCATCCCATGCGAACAGTTTGGTATAAAATTCATAATGCATTTTTTTCATTTAGATTAATAATTTATTTCTGAGTTGGGTGATTTAAGTAGTTGACAGAAAACAAATGCCTTAACAAGACACGACCTCTTGATTCAAAATGTTCATTAATTTATTATTTAATTTTTGTTCTTTTGCAATAATGAAATATTACAATATTATTTTGGTTATGAAATTAACTTTCATTCTCGTTTCATGGCTGATGTTTTGAATTTTTTTGAATGCTTATTAAAATTCAGAATTGTTTGTCTAATACGTTGGATTAATCCCATTCAAATATATCATTTAATTCTATTAAGATATCGGTTTGTTTCATCGCTAATAATAGGATTTTTTTTTTCTTATCAAAACTAATAAAAAATATAAAAAATAAACAAAATGCAAATGAAAAATTTTTCTTCTTATATTAAATTTTGAATTAATTTTTTTAAAAAAAATTATAGTGTATATAGTCGTATTTCAAATTAATTATTGAAAATCTTGATATTATATAAATCAAATTATATTAATAAGAGTTCAATAAATTTTAAAAACTAAAAATTAAAAAATTGTAAATTTCAAGAAAAGTAATTCTCAACCCTTTCTTGTTTTAACAGAATTGACAAGGTTTAGTTCACTAGAAAAAGAAATTAGAAGTCCAACGGGAATTCTGTATAGTAATAATATCTTGAGGTTCTTACCGCAGATAATTATTCATATTTGTATGTAGAATTTTATAATTACTATTTGGTGCGCTAACATAAATATTTTTTACATTAAAAAATAAATAATTATTAATGTTGCTACTCATGACAAATTACAAAACTGCTTCCTATTACATTTGCTCCTATATAATGAGGGGTGAAAATGTATTTTTATATTATCATTTGGCGAGGTACGATTGTTTTCTTTAAAAAATAACCTTCTATACAGTAGATGTATGTAATCTTGATTTGAGAATTTTACTAGTTTTCTTGGTATAAACTTATGCTTATTATTGTCATAGTTGTTTCCCGAGTCTCAATTCCAAAGGTAATTAAAAAGCACGATAATATATGTAGCATTTCAAAATTATTACGGAATGCTCTATGATGATTTTTTTTTTAAATTCACAATTATGTCTTTATTTTGCCCCACAGGCAAATTAATAAAAAATATTTTGATAATTTATCATGAATAGAACATTAATATTTATTTTTTCTTAAAAAAAAGTTTAGTATATTTTTATAAATGGACAAATCAATAGAAAATATTTTGATAATTTATTGTTAATAGTGATATCGCTAGATATTTTTTAATAATGTATCAAAATATTTTCTATTAATTTACTTTAAAAAAATCTTTCAATGTGTACGTATGAGAATTAATTTTGTCTCTAGATATTTATAGCACTTAATTAATAAAATAGTAAAATTAATCAATATTTTCGGATAATTTAGAAATATAATTTTTTAATGGCACAGGCCAAAAAATCCCAAACGAAAATAAGACAATAAGATTAAAATGAAATAAACAGATAGCTTATTGCAAACAAAAAACAAATTTATCAGCAGATCCCTTGCGGAACGTCCCTGCCACATTCGTTGAGCAACAGGTTGACGCTAAGAGAAATGTTTATTGTAGCGGACAGGCCCAAAATGCCAGCTTGAGTGGCAGTGCAAAGGCAAACAGCAGCCTGGACTTCATCAAGACCGCGAATGAGGCTGCAGCAAGAGGAGTCTGATGGATCGCCAAATACAATACCCGTCAAAATATTCAACACATCAACACATGTGCCTAGCTGTGAAGGGTCCATTGGGCAAGACATGGAGCTCGCCAACTGGAAGAAGAGAAGAGAGAGGAATAGGGGAAGGACTGTAGGGGCTACAGCTGTTGAAGCCATATTGTTGGACAGTTTTTGACTCTGAGATGTATGGTTATATGAACACCGTCAAGCGCTCTCTTCGAGATTAAGAACAATAACATATATGTTGTCTTTTTAAAATTCTCAAAATGTGAAGCATGCATGTGGGTTATATTAATATTATTGGTTATGTTAATGGGCACATGCTTGCTAATGCAAATCGTTGTATATAAATTTTCTTACAGTTTCTGTTCATTGGAGTTTTCTATTTTAGTTGGTTGGCAAATTGTTCTCTTCACAAGCTAATAATGACAATAATCTTGTATTAATGCATTATTTGTTAATATTCTCTTAATTATATATGATTTCTTTATTTCTGCAAGTGTTTATTGTTTATAATTGAATATTTTAAAGTTAATTAATTGGAAACTACACAGTAAATTTTATTTATGAACATTGATACGTATCGCGATCCGTGATATTATGGGCATACGACAAAAAAACACTTTGGGATAATTTTTGATAATGTTAATAAATATTTTATTTTGAATTTTAAGTTTATTTTGAATTTAATTTTTTTGAAATATAAAATGTAAGTTGCATATCGATAAACTCGTCATATAAAGATTTAAATATTTATGTGTATCTAGTAAAAAATTTTATGTTATTTTTTATTTTTATTTTTATTTTTAATAACGAAATGACAAAAGATACCTAAATGAATAAATTTAACTTGTATTGTGTATTCACGTATTACAAAAGTAGCGTGTATATATATATATATATATATAGGTACATGTGTTAATAGAAAAGAGATAAGTGCTGCCTATAACAAACTAATAAGAATAAAAAACTAATCAAGAGTAACAAACAATAATTACATACGGAATGACAGTAGAGTAGATGGTGCATGGGACAGAATAACTGTATGGATTATCGCCCCTGCAAATCCATGTCCATCACGAAGAGACAAGTGATTGAAGAGCTGTTGAAAGCGAGTTGAAGGCAGGGATTTTGTGAACAAGTTTGCAATTTGATCATTAGTGGAAATATATTGGAGGTGGAGAAATCTGGAAGCAACCTGTTCATTAACAAAATGGTAATCCAATTTGATATGCTTGGTGCGGACATGGAAGACTGGATTTTTGCTTAAATATAGTGCACCAATATTGTCACAAGAAATTGTAGCATGAGAAGGGGGATATCCAAGTTCATAGAGGAGATCTCAAAGCCAAATTAACTCAAAAGTAGCATTAGCAACAACTTTATACTCACTTTCCGTGGACGAATGGGCAATGGTGGGCTGCTTCTTGGCTAGCCAAGAAATCAAAGAGGAGCCAAGGTAAATGACATAGTCTGAGGTGGAGTGTCTATCATCGAGATCACCTCCCCAATCACTATCAGCACTGTAATTGAGGTGAAGTGTTGGCGGCGTAGAAGAGACCAATAGTTTTTATGTTTTTCATGTGAGGTAATTGCGAGAAGTTAGTTTAATTGAAAGTGTATGATTGGTGGCGGTAGAAGTAGAGAGATTGGAAGAAGAAATAGGAACAATTTGCCCAGCCATTTTTAAGCTCTGATATCATAAACAAATTTAACTTGTAATATGTATTCAGGTGTTACAAAAGTAGCGTGTATATGTATATATACAGATACATGTGTTAATAGAAAAGAGATAAATGCTGACTATAACAAATTAACAAGAATAAAAAACTAATCAAGAGTAACAAATAGTAATTACATATGGAATAACAGTAGAGTGGATGGCGTATGGGACAGAATAACTGTATGGCTTATCACTAAAAATCTTCTGATAAAAGTCAAAACTCACGATGTTGCCGTTGACATCATGATTCCTGAGACCTAACATTTCCCTTTATTTTTTTATGATCTCAATATGTATAGATGTTCTTTTCTCATATATCCGTTTTATAGTAGACCCAGTACTGGTAATACATAATGAGAATTTTCCTATTAAATTTTTGAACTTCACAAAGGGCTAAACTTTCTTATCATTTATTTTGTCATGAAGAATGAACTCAAATTCAATTTTCTCAGTACATGGACCAAGACTTGATAAAACAATCGATAAATTTTAATATAAGGGTACAACCACCCAAATTACAGTGGATGCGAGAAGACAATAGAAGCCTTCCATTGATCCACAAAATAAATAAATAAATAAAGCTGACACCTTATTGATTGAATGTCCGTGGCACAGTCTCAAACTTAACAATATTAGCAGAAGAAGAGTTTAAATCGAATGCCATACTCATGCACACACGAATCCTTCTGGCATCTGTTTACCACAGTGGTTTAGCAACAAGCTGAGGTCAATTGGAACACTTAAGTTAATGCCTAGGAGACTAGCTTTGATGGCAGTGCAAAGGCAAACAGCAGCTTGAAAATCAACGAGACCATTAATTAGGCTGCAACAAGGACTGTGTGGTGGGATCCCAGCTCTTACACTCAACAAATCTTTGAATAAGTCCGCGCATACACCCAACTTTAGGGTATCGCATTTAGCAGGTTCTGGATGCGCAGGAACTGTTGGTGGGTAGTTGGGGTGATCAGGTTCATAACCTTTTAGCTCTGGTTGTGATGGTGGTGACGGTGGGTAATAGGTGGAGCTAACCAAATTGAAAAAGATGAGGTTGAGGGAGAGGAGAAGGGCCGTGGAGGCTACAGCTTTTGAATCCATTTTTCAAACACTATTCTTAGAATTGTAAAAACGTGTTTGAGAATTGAACACTTTTATTGGTTTCAAGATTTTGATGCAAATGATGAAACTGGCAAACGGTTTTATAGATGGAGATTTAAGAATAACTCTCAACCTTAGTCCACACAACACAAGTCTCAACCTTCTCCGGCCAAACCAAATCATGCAAAATCGTACTCAGATTTAGCAAACTTTACGTGCGGGCACATCTTAAGACACGACTTTGCTTTAATTAATAATTTGTTTTCGATCTTTGAGTTACTCTGAGGATTGTCTTTGAGAAAAGCTTTTATCTCTATAAAATAAATTTCCTCATGTTAAAGCGCCTCAATTGTTTGTATTTTTCAAGGGTTGTTAAGTGGCTACTCGATCTTTAGTCGGCAAAATTAATTTATAAATGGGCATTTATTTAATAAAAGATGAATTATAGAAGACAAGTCGAAGATCATACAAATCTTTCTCTAAAATTCTTTTTTTATTTTTTGGCTTTTCAATATGCCAATATTTAATTTTGTTAAATGGCATGAAAGAAATTTTATGATACAACTAGTCTTATTTTTGTTTTCTTAAGAAACTTACCAAGGACAATCTGTAGTTTTATTAGATTGATTGTATGATTCTAAATCATTATTTTTATGGCTGAATGAATAGTTTTACCCCTGAATTTGATAAATCTTTTACGCTATTTAATTTTTATTATTTTATATTCAACTTTTAAATTTTCATTTTAAAGTTTTTCACTTTTAATTTGTTCTTTTTTACCATATTTAACTTATATAATATCAAATGATATAAATTTAATTTTAAATAATTTTAAACACGAAATACTAAATTCAATTTCAAAATATATAAATAGAAATTAATATAAAAAAGTTAAAAAAATTTTATTTTTGATTATATTTTTTTTTTCATTGAATATTGTTTTAGTTTATATAAGTTTTTCCTGTATCCATATTAATATTGATTTATAAAATACTTTAAAATATATATATATATATATATATATATATATATATATATATATATATATATATTCAAATAAAAATTTAAATGTTGAATAAAATATAATAACAATTGAGGAGTACTAGAGATTAATTGAATAAAGTTTAATGGTGAAACTATGAGCCAAAATATTTATGTTAATACAACATATGGTAATATAAAATTCTACATACAAACATGGATAATTATTTATGGTAAGGACCTCAAGATATAATTACTATATAGAATCCTCGTTGAATTTTTTTTTCTTGTGGATTAAACCTTGTTGATTTAGTTAAAACAAGAAAGGGCTGAGAATTATTTTTCTTAAAACCCATCATTTTTTTAATTATTATTATCCAAAATTTATTAAACTTTTATTAATGTAATTTAATTCAAGTAAGACCACATAACTAGTAAAAATTTTCAATAATTAATTTACATTATAATTATAAATATTATATTTAAAAAATTAATATAAAATTTATTATAACTAGAAAAAAATGCATTTGCAATTTGTATTCTTAGCATTTTTGTATATATATATATATATATATATATATATATATATATATATATATATATATATATATATTCTATACTGCTGTTCATATTACAATATGGATCAAAGTTATATTACACGTATGAGTCTGTTTATTTAACGCTTCATTCTCTCTGTTTTTTAACACACTTTTTCTTCTTCTTCTTTTGCTCTTCTCCTCTTTCTTTTCATTTTCTCCGATCACAATCCCTCGCCTTTTTCTCTTCCTTTTTCTTTTTCTTTTCCTTTTCTCCGATCACGATCCTTCCCTTCTTTTCTGCACTTTTTTTTATCAGTGGCTGCTGCTTCTTCTTCTTCTTCTTCTTCTTTGAGGTTTCTCTTAAGTGTTTCAAAACATTAAATCATGACTTGAGTCAAATATGGTGGATTTATGAAAAATACATATAGGTTCAATAGTTGCTCCTTCTTTTTCTTCTTCTTTTTCTTCTTTTTGTAATTTTTTTGATTGGATTTTCACTAATTTTGTTGTATTTGTTTAGTTTGTACATATAAATTCATTAGTTATAACGTAGAGATTCATGTGTTATTGATTGGAAGTGCATGTGTTATTAAATAAAAATTAAATTGAATGTGATACTGCAGGTAAAAATCAATGAGTTTGTAGGTGAAGTTTAATGAAAATATAGGCAAAGGTTAATAAACTTGATGCAAATTCATTGATTTTCACCTATATGTTCATTAAAGTTGTAGGCAAAGGTCAATGAATTTGCAGCAAACTCATTGATTTTGAATTGTAAATTCATTGATTCTCAAAAACGTACAAGTGAAAATTACTGAAATTCATAGTTTTGATTAATTAACCTATTAATTGTTACAAATATAAAGAGAAGTTAACTAATTAAAACAAAGTTTAACATAAAGAAAAAAAAAAGAGAATGTTTGATGTAAAAAAAATGTTTGACATGAAAAAAAAAGAGGTGTTTTTTTTTTATTTACACGTGTAATGGACTTCTAGTCTATATTGAATATGGATAGAGGTCCATGGTATAACAATCCTATATATTGAAAGAAAAAAATGCGTTTGAACTTTAGTAGTTTTGGGTCAAACCATAACCAAAAAGATTAGAACTAGTCACTTGGGTGGTTGATCTTTTATTCTTTTTATGACTTTTGATTGTTTAGTATATTTTCGATGTGGGATTTCTAACATACATCTTTTTTATATTTTCATTATTTTTTATAAGGAAAAAGAAAATCCTATTATTAGTTATGAAACTAACTGATAAAATTAAGTCACATATTTGAATGGGATTGATCCAACGCATTAGATAAACAATTGTTTTTGAGAGAAAAAGATAAACCTTTCATTCATTGAAGATTAAGAGTACGTATTGAATAAATAATAATAAGAATAACATTACATTTAAGAAATACCAAAAAAAAATTCACTAAAATTATAAATTTTTTAGTTGTTATTCCTTAATTGCGTTGACAAACCTCTTCTGATTTGCATCTCGGAGATCCGTATGCTCCACTTAGTGGCTTTATTTAGTTGTAAATTGAATCCTAGTCTTTAAATGACTCCGATTGTAGAAATACCAACAGAAAATTCACAATAAGGAGATATCTAAATTCCATAAGGGAAAATCATAAAAATTCAACTAAGGGTAATAATTTCATAAAGGAAAACCATAGAAATCTCATTAAGGGCAAGAACTTCATGAAAAAAGATTCAAAATTTCAATTAAAAGACAAATAGAGAAAAAATCTATATTTATTCAATGTAAAAAAAAGTAAAATAAAGCAAATAAAATAGAAATAAAAGGGACCACCACCAATTGAAAAGATGATCGGCGATAGCCAAGATAAAAGTTATATAAAAACCAATAATTGAGAGAAAAGAGGTGTCTAGGTTTTTTTTTTTTTTTTTAAATTCAAGTTATTAGATAAACAATTCTGAATTTTAACAAACACTAAAAAAAAAAAAATCAAAACATCAACCATGAAATGAGAATGAAAGTTAATTTCATATCCAATATAATATTGCAATATCTCATGATTGCAAAAAAAAATTAAATAATAAATTAATGAACATTTTGAATCAAGAGGTCGTGCTTAGAAGTTGGTTAAGATTCATATTGTAGACTTATAAATTTTTGAAACCCATTAATAAATGTTGGGTTTATCCCAATTGGGCTAGCAAAATTATTTGATAACTAATTTTAATTAATTAATTAATCAAATAAAGTTCAATATTATTTAATATGTCAATTGCTAAATAAAAAGATACAAAGAATATATTATTCTCTATATAAGGAAAAATATATATGGAGACTATGTATATATATTTTTTGTAAAAAAGGTAACAGTCAAAAGAAAATATATTCTTGCCTAAAATACAAAAAGAATATATTATTTTTTAATTAAGTAGAAAATATATATTCTTTACCTATAAAGAAATATACCATAAATGCACCTCCTCAAATTCTCTATAAATAGGAGTGCATGTGGTTCATTTGAAAGGGACACGAAGATAGAATATCAAGTCTCAAATCGCTAGAATTCTGCAATCAAAACATCAAGTCAAGACAACTCCAATAAAATCATTAAGACTTCTTTATCTACAAATTAAAAGGTGTTCAAGTCTTCAAATCTCCAAGCATAAGTCTTCAAATGGTGTTCATCACTCTTTGCATATTCGACCTATCTTCTTCACCAAAATCGAAGGAGAAATCTCATACGGATTCGAGAACAAGCTTTTTATGCCCTTGATCTGTTATCAACGAAGGATAGCATCAAAGGCTCCAATCTCTACACTTTTAGAGATTTATATTATAGATTCTACCCTAATTCTTTATTCTAATAAAATTTAAAAGAGATATTTGTTACTATTTTTCTTGCTTCTTAATTTCAGGACAAGGAATTTGTGTTAACAAATTTATGGCACACCAAGTGGGACTTCTCTACCTTTCATCTCTTTCCTTCAAAGTTTCACAAATTTTAACATTTAAGATACATGGCTTCAAACAACAACAATGGTGATCGTCAATTCAAGGCACCTACCCGCATCATTATGCGAGGCACTACTAATGCTAGCCCAAGAGCCATTATCAAAAGGAGATTGATTGAGCTTCAAAGTGTGTTTGGCTCTTCACCACCAATTGAAGAAATGGTGACTACTTAATTTCCATAAAAAATTAAAGAGAGTCTTGATTCATCCATGAATAAGGATGCACTCTTGGTGTTGATGCATTAACCTCTCCACATGACTTTTTTGATGTCATAAGTGTCATAATGACAAACACTACCTCTTTAGAGGAACAAGTTACCAAGATAAGCAAGTTCTTGGAAGCCCTCACCCACTTGATAAAAAAAAAATATGACAAATTACCTCTTTAATGAAGAAAGTTGATGGCTTAATTGAAAAGGGAGTTGTGGTCACTGATGATTCATAATAAAAGAATAAAGAAGTCATGTAAGTTCCTAATACTGCTATTGGTTCCACTTAAAGTGTAGCATCAAAGTCTACCTAAGTACTTACCAATGGATCTATAACTGCGGATTAAATGAAGGACCTTGTCAAGGAAACTGTCAAAGGTCAAGTACAAAGTATTAATCAACCTTCATAAATGTATGACAAGCCATATTCTTAGTGGATTGATATTATGAAAATGCTTGCAAATTATCAACCTTCAATGTTTTAGTAGTTTGATGGTAAAGGTAACCCAAGGCAGCAAGTGGCTAACTTCATGGAAACTTGCAACAATGCTAGTACCTCTAGTGATTTAATGGTTAAGTAGTTTATTCGATCCTTAAAGGGAAATGCTTTTGACTGGTATACGAACTTAGAACTAGGCACTATTGATGGATAGGAACAATTAGAACATGAGTTCCTCAATCACTTCTATACCACCCATCGAACTGTTAGCATGATAGAGCTTAAAAATTCATGCCAGTGGTCTGAAGAACCTGTCATTGACTACATTTATAGATGGTGGAATTTAAGTCTCAATTGCAAGGATCTTCTGTTTAAAACCTTTGTTTTAGACATGTGCATTTAAGGCATGCATTAGGGGTTGCGCTACATTCTTTAGGGTATTAAGCCTAAAACCTTTGAAGAGCTGGCCACTAGAGCACACGACATGGGGTTAAGTATTACTACTGTTGGAGGTCAAAAGTTACCTA
The DNA here is from genome assembly GCA_947683625.1 of Mallotus nudiflorus. Lineage (NCBI taxonomy): Eukaryota > Viridiplantae > Streptophyta > Magnoliopsida > Malpighiales > Euphorbiaceae > Mallotus > Mallotus nudiflorus. Next base: position 124,512 of record CANTUR010000250.1, read on the forward strand.
TGGAAGACCTAAAGAAAGGAAAAGAAAGGCAAGATGCTCACAAAGGGGATAAACCATCTACAAAAGTAGAAACTAAACAAGCCATGGTTGTGAGTACTATGCCTTTTAAAATTTATAGCAAGTATAAAAAGAAGCAAGAGGTAAAGATTGCTACTACTTAAGGCCAAGGTGCAGAGAAGAGTATCTTAAAAGAGAGGCAAGAAAAAGAGTACCCTTTTCGGATGCTAGTGTTCCTCAAATGCTAAATGACTTACTTAAAGCCAATCTCATTCAACTACCTAAGATGAAGCACCCTATAAAAGTTAATTGGGTGAATAATCCAAATTACTGTAAGCATTATTGGTTGGTTAGTCATCCTATTAAAAAATATTTTATTTTGTAGGATAAAATTATGCAGTTGTATGAAAAGGGAGAAGTTATTTTTTATGAAGAAATTGGCACTTCCAATACAACTTCGATTATTGTTCACCATTATATAATTGTGAAGTTTGGAAGTTTCAAGCCTGTTGTTGTTTTAGCTCACCTTGTTGATGGCCAAATTTTGCCTCAATCTATGTAAGTTAATATGCAAGAAGTCTCACATTCAATTGGGGGCATCAAATGTCAATATGTGGGAGATTATTCTAATGAATGATGGACTCTTATCACTTAAAGGAGGGGAAAAAAAGGAACAAACCCATACTAAAGTCCACTCCTAATAGAACTAAAGTCGTAAAAGGGCCTATTAGAAAGCCAGTTGCTTTAGAAGTAATAAAGAAAAAGGCTCCCTCATACAAGATAGAGGATGAGATCATAAAAAAATTAATAAATATATGACCCTCAAGGAGTTTTTGCTAAAAGAATTCTCATACTAAAATGATGATATCATTACTTACTACTACCTTAATGAAGATTCAAATGATCATGAGGATGTATAGGAAGAAAAACTCAAGTCCAAGAAGTTTGCTTGTAGTCCATGTACAAAAAAAGTATGTTTAACTGATGAGGATTTGTTGCTTAGGACAAAGCTTCATAATCACCCACTTTTTGTTCAAGGCTATGTTAATGAATAAAAGATCAATAGGATTCTCATAGATAATGGACCTATTGTGAACATCTTATCGCTTAAGACCTTAAAGGACTTTGGTATACCCATGGATGAGCTTATGAAGAATTGCTTGAAAATTAAAGGGTTTAACTAAGGAGGGCAAAGAACTCTAGGCAAAATTCAGTTATTAATGCTCATGGAAAAATTTAGGTTAGATGCTTTATTTTAGGTGATTAATGCTAGGACCACTTATAAAATGCTACTTAAAAGGCCATAGATACATAAGTATGGTGTTATCTCATCTACACTTTACTAATGCTTTAAGTATTGCCAAAATAGACAAGTAAAAAGGGTAGATGCTGACTTTAAACCCTTTACCATGGCAGAGTCATATTTCACTAATGCAACATTTTATAATGATTCTATAGTGTGTGGAAAGGAATCATGTGACTCAAAGGAATCCCCCATATAAGAAGAGATATAAAAAATGATGTTTTTATAAGTAAGGGCCCTCAATTTATTGGTAGATCTCATGAAACACTAAAAAAGGGAGTGACACCAAGTTCAAATGTAGATGAGGAAGTGATTATCAAAATTTTATAGAATTTGAACTTGCTAATCGCATCTTCAAGTGTTCATAAACCTCCATTACAAGGATTCACAAAGCCATCTCAAAGCCCTATAATAGAACATAGTGATTTACCAATAAGAAGAACTAATGGCTTTGACTTAAATGCTTACAAACTACTATCTAAAATTGGCTATGGTCAAGAAAACACATCCAAGTTAGTAGGAGAGATAGTGGTAAGTTTTGAGTTAAGCCAACAAAGTGCTAAGAAGCCTCGATTGGTGTGGAAAGAGAAGAATCAACTTGTGTCATCTAAATTTGGTTTGGAGTATAATTCAACTAACCCACTATGCCTGAAGATTCAAAAGTAGACTTCATAGCATATAACTTTTGAAGAAATGGAAGAGGAGAATGAGCATGGAGCCCCCAATAAGAGGACTTCAATGTTTGATTGCCTTGGCAACCCTGGCAATCATGTCTCAGTATTTGATAAAATTGGCAGTCAAAGACTTAATGATGTACAAGTACCCAGGACCTATGTACATGCAAGGATTAGAGCATCAATCTCGAAAAGGAAGAAGTTCAAGGTGAAAAAAGAACACGTTGTTGAGATTGATTCAAAAGACATACACAGCAAGTTTCCTTCCAGAATAAAGAGGTGCACCAAATGGATAGTGTCTACTGGCCAATAATTAAAGGGTAGATAATAAACAATAGTTGTCACTGGTCAAGAACTACACCCAATTGATAAAGATAATGAAAAGATGAATATAGTAGTCAACTGTATCATTATAGAAGAGTTAGATCAAGATGATAAAGTCCTCATTGAAGAATGCATTGAACTTGCTCCCCCAACCTTTAAAGAAGGAAATAAGGTTATAGTTGATGATTTAAAAGTGGTCAACCTTGGAACTCCTCAAGATGTTCATCCAACATTCTTGAGTGCAAACTTGACACTTAAAGAAATGTAGGATTATGTTAAACTTCTTTTAGAGTATCATGATGTCTTTGCATGGACATATTTAGAAATGCTAAGGCTTGACTCCAAAATAGTTGTTCATCATTTGACTGTATGAAAAGGAGCTAAGGTGATAAAGCAAGCTCAAAAACATTTTCGTCCTGAATTGATACCATAAATAAAGAATGAAGTTAATAAACTCATTAATGCAAAGTTTATTAAGGAAGGTCAGTACCCTACTTGGATTTCTAATATTGTGCTTATAAGAAAGAAGAATGGGAAAATTAAGGTCCGCGTTGACTTTAAAGATATAAACAATGCTTACACCAAAAATGATATTCCACTACCAATTCTAGAGATCATGATCGATGCTACAATTGGTTATAAAGTCTAATCATTTTTGGATGGTTCATTTGGGTACAACCAAATCCCAATGGTAGAGGAAGATTAAGCATTAACTACATTTTATACTCCGAAAGGGATATACTGCTACAAGGTTATACCCTTTGGTTTAAAGAATGCAGGTGCAATGTACCAATAGGCAATGCAAAAAATCTTTGATGACATGTTGGGGCTAAGTTGAACTATTCTCCAATTAAGAAGATGTGTTTGGCACTGATGTTTGCCATTAAAAAGCTTAGACATTATCTGCAAGCTCATCAAATCATATTGATTTCTAAAGCTAATCCAATAAAGTAAATAATGTCTAAACTAGTACTCTTCGGAAGGCTAGCAAAGTGAGCTCTCATTTTACAAGAGTTTGACATAAGCTTTATTTCTTAAAATTTAGTAAAAGGTTAAGCACTTGCTGATTTTTAGCTAATCATCCAATTCTATATGATTCATAATTTTCTAATGACCTACCAAATGAAGCAACTACGTTCATTAAAAGATCACATTGGATAATGCATTTTTATGAGGCTGCTCGCCAAGATGGAGTTATCTTTGTCTCTTTAGAAGGGGATGTGCTTTCATATGCCTTCAGTCTTACTGAATGTTGCTATAATAATATAGCTAAATACCAAGAACTTATATTAGGTCTTGAAATGGCAACAAATATGGACATAAGTCATCTTGAAGTGTTTGGGGTTCTAAGTTAGTGGTCAATCAGCTTCTTTTGGTTTATGATGTAAAAAAGCCTGAATTGGTTCTTTACTTTCAACATGCGGCCAAACAGTTAGAAAAGTTTGATGATATAAGCATTGAATATGTGCCAAGGAAAAAAACAAGCAAGCAGATGCTCTAGCCAACCTTACAACAACTTTAGCTCTTTTAAATATAGAGAGTAGGATTCTCATTTATAGAAGATGGGCAGTGCCAAATTGTGTGCCTGTGATTACTAATGATTATGAGCAAGTGAACTATGCTTCTGTCTTTGAAGTAGAAAAGGAAGATTAATGCCAACCTTTGATAGAGTACTTGAATCATGGAAAGTTGCCAAACAAAGCTTGACTTGAAGTAGAAATCAAAAGACGAGCACTTCATTTTGTTATTTATAAAAATGTTCTCTATCGTTGTTCTCTTGGGAATATATGGTTGCAATCTTTAGTTGAAGCAACCAAAATGCTAGAAGAAGTACACTCATAGGTGTGTGGGGCCTATCAGTTCGAGCCTAAACTATATTTTCATATTAAGAGGATGAGATACTATTGGCCAACAATGGTAAAAGATTATATAGAGTATGCCAAAAAGTGTGAAGGTTATCAGTTCTATACCAATATAATTCACCAACCTCTTAAGCCGCTTCATCCAACTGTTGCTTTTTGGCCTTTTGATGCTTGGGGATTGGATGTAGTTGGTCCTTTGCTTAAAAGTTCAAAAGGACATCTTTATATTTTAGCTGCAACTAAGTACTTTTCCAAATAGGATAAAGCTATCGCACTCAAAAAAGTCAAGAAGGAAACGGTAGTGGAATTCATAAAAAAATTACATCATTTTCACCATGGAGTGCCTCGCTACATCATCAATGATAATGGAAAAGAGTTTTATAATAAAACAATGGATAAGTTATATATAAAGTACAAGTTTAAACAACATAACTCTTCCATGTACCATGCACCAGCTAATGGTCTTACAGAGGCATTCAATAAGACTTTGTGTAATTTATTAAAGAAAATAATGAGCCGTACAAAAAGGATTGGCATTAAAAAAGATTAGGGGAAGCTCTATACGCTTATCGAACTATACATTGGACATCAACGGGGGCAACTCCATATTGCCTAGTGTATGGCTCTGAAGCTGTATTGCCATTAGAATGCCAAGTCTCATCCTTAAGGATTGCCATTCAAGAAGGTCTTTCTAATGAAGGTAATGTGCACTTGTGCCTTGAAGAATTAGAAGCTTTCAATAAGAAGAGACTTGAAGCATAATAGAGATTGGGGTGTTACTAAGCCAGAATGTCTAAGGCGTTTAAAAAAAAGTGAAGCCTCAATCATTTCAAGTTGGAGATTTGGTTCTTGTAATGTGTAGACCAATAGTCTTCCCATGCTGTATAGGTAACAAGTTCCTTTCAAACTGGGATGGTCCCTATGTTGTTTAAGAGTTTTTCACTAATGGCGCTTACAAAATTAATGACAAAGATGGGTTGCACATTGGGCCAATCAATGGAAGATTCTTAAAGAGATACTATTCTTAAAGCTCAACATCACTTCTGGCCTGCATGAGCTAAAATTGTGAATGGCATAAAAAAAAAGCTCGCTAAGTGGAAAACCCTTTATAAGGCAGCTTAGGCATGTTAGTGATATGCACTAGGTCAATCATTTGATTATGTATTGACTTTCTTATTTTATTAATAAAGAAGTATTTCATTATCATTTGATTTTATGATAATTATATGAATGGTTAATTCTTACTAAGGCCATCAAGTATGTGACTTGATAGTAAAACCCTTAGATTAAAATAAGAGTTCTATTCTAATTATCCTTAGCCATTTATTCATTATATAAATATTAAAGTATTAAGGTTAGTATGATGTTGATTGATGGTTATGTTTTACTAATCATGAATATGAGATATTAAGTTAACTCATATGTATATGATGAGAGATCATGTACTGGATTGATCCACTATGAGAATACCACATAGATTATTATCATAAGTATTTCTCATCTTAGTAATTTTATTTCGGTCCTTTGACCTTGAAATCATCATGAATTTCTACATAGTTATTTTATGTTTTGACACATTCTAACAATGTCTTTAACCGGACGATTAGATAGGATGTTGTTAGATATGAAATTAGTTATACGAGGAATGTGAGTGATTCAGAAGGAATTTATCCCTCATTAATATGAGAAAGATATCTATGGGCCCCTTGATGAGATAGATTGAAGGAAAATGCATGGCCATGCTGAAATGAATTGATAAAGAGTTATCATTTTCAGTCTACTTGGAATCAAGTCATAATATTAAACTATATAAGGATGACATTCTATGCCTTATGTTCAATTAAGATATCATGTGATAAAGGGACGATAAAATTCACTGTAATTAGATTATGTCAAATTATTGACTTCACATGACTTGGGTAGTCATAATGTCTTGCTAGAGGCCACTTATGACTTATAGGCCTAAATAGAGATTTAGGCCCACTGCCAATATTATGTGAACCTACAGGGTCACACACTTAGAACAAGCCCAAAACGATTATGGGTTTAATAAGCCCAAAATAAACTCTATGGAAATAAATAATTAAAGTTATTTATTTATTTGTTTGTTTATTTATTTAAGATAAATGTTATTTTAAATAAATAAATAAATAAGATATTATTTCTGATTTGTTTTTAAAATAAAATCATAATATAATAAATGAGATTACCAAAAGCTCATTGGTAGGTGAAACCCTAATTTGGAGTCTATAAATATGTTATATTCTCTAGGGTTTAACAGTTGTTTTTCCTTGCCTCTAAAAATGGTTTTATCTTTTCATAGAAAACAAACATAGAGTTTTTCTTTTATTCTTGATTTGTGAGACAATCAAGAAAGTTACTAGGACACATTCCAATTCATTTTGTGAAGGGCTGTTCATGTGGATACTTATAAAGGACACATCCTTTTGGAGACGTCTTGATTCGAACAACTAAAGCAAAAAGCTCGAGGTAAGGTGTCACCGGTGTGAACCTCCTCTCATCCTTCCAGAAAATCTTGCCTCTTTTGCGTCTTGGTGAGATTCTTAAAACCCTAGATTTAATCAAGTAGTCGAATTACATGGATCCAAGTTAGGGAACATGATAAAATTTTAATTTTTTCGCTACGTTTGTATGACGAAACCCCAACAGTGGTATCTTGTAATTCGATTAATTGATTATGTGTATATGTGATATATGTTAGGGTTTATGATTCATTTTGAAAAGGGTTTTCAAAATTATCTTTGATTTGGTTTGGGACAATTCTTAGTAATCTATTTGAAAACGGAATTAAACATTAATTTGGTTAATGTTTATAATGGTTTAATGTGATTAAACTAAAAGTAGTTTTTGATTTTATGAATACAGAATGTTGTTTCATGAAAAATGAATTACGTATAATCTATGCTAGTAGGTAGCACGGCCGTGCGCATTTGGCACACGGCTGTGCGTGATACGATATCAATCAGGTAGCACGGCCATGCGCATTTTGCACACGACCGTGCGACCTGATGCACAGGCAAAGTCAATTTTATAAAAGTATATGAATTGATCTGTTTATTACCCCTTTTATTATGATTTTTTATTATAATCAAAATCAGTTGCTAGCATAGATGTTTTTATGAAAAACTAAATTTTTTTTTGATCTGTTATGAACGGAATTTTTAAACTGTAAGCTGTTTAAAGAAAGTGATGTTGTTTTAGGCAACAGCTGATTTAGTAATTTGATTACGAAAATTGGTTGGTTTCTTCCTTAACGAAAATTAGGGTTTCATGGTGGCTATTTTAATTGAGCGTTTTTGTCTATTTTTGAACAAGTTGATTTTATAGTAATTTGATTACGAAAATTCATTAATGTTCAGAAATTTGAAAGGCAATTCACTGAAGAAATAAGGTAAAGTGTTTACCGTTGGAGCCACTAACTGGCCAGTGGGACCGCTACTTGGGGCATTGCCCCTAGACCCCGCCAGGGGCGTTGCCCCTTGACCCCAAAATAATTGTCACATTATTTTATTTTTAACATAATAATTGGATTTGATAACTAAATAGATTATTATGTTATACATGTTTGTTGTTTTATGCATGGTGCATAGCATGACCCTTAGAACAATGTGATTGGATTTAATTTTTATGGGTTGTAATTTTAAATATGGCCTGCGAGTCATTTTTGTTTTATTGTATTTATTTTATTATAATAGTGTCGAATAAATTATAATAATTTATGTGAATCAAGACCCATGGTGAAATTCAAGTTGGAGGCCTAGGATGGAGATCCAAGGTGGGAACCAAAGAAGGAGATCCATGGTAGAAGATGGAGATCCAAGTTGGAGGCTCAATTTGTAATTGTAATATTACCTAGGTTTGACCTTTGATCTTCATATTGGCTTATGAAGATCAATTTAGATTTGGGCCATGCTATGTCACATTTATTTTAGTTGTTATGTATGTGATGCCATGTATGTGATGTCATGTGATGCCATGCAATACAACATAAAAATAACTAAATAAGATTAAATAAAAATGAACCCTCATTTAATATTAAGTCATTATAATGCCTCCCATAAATTCAACACTTGTCAAGCCTTAGATTATTACATATGGGCCTGCCAAAGCAGGCTGTATAAATTTATCTGAGGAAGGCAAGTTGGATAATGGTGCTATCCAAACATTTGATATTGTTTGACTTAACTAGGTTATCAAAATGGTTTTGGACCTAGGGCATTAGATGGGATTTTTAGCTATAACATGTGATGTCAAATCCCATACCATCCAAGAGTTACATGAGATGTAATTGATAAGAGTTGTCTACCTAAATAACCATATTTTAGGCGATGAGCCAAAGCTCACTTAGAGTATGGTGAAATATGGATCTTGGCCCACTAAAATTTATAAAATTAACTTAGAGGGTTATTGATTTAAGTAAATTTAGTGGGAGTTTTTAGTTGTGCCTCATACATATTTAATAAAATACTGAATGGATTTTGCATATATTTGTTATAGAAAATGACTTCAAACACTACATTTACCATGTCGCTACGATTGATCCTTGAGAAGGATAAGCTCAATGGGACTAACTTTCTTGACTAGTATAGAAACCTAAGAATTTTTTTTAGGCATGAGAGAAAGGAATACATCCTTGATCAACCCATCCCTGAGGAACCAGCTGCCAATGCTTCTAGAGCACAAAGGAATGCTTATAATAAGCATCTCAATGATTCTACTAATGTCACTTTTGTTATGCGTGGATGTATGGAGCTTGAGCTACAAAAGTAGCTGATGGAAATGGAGGCTTATACTATGATAGGCCATCTCAAGGAAATGTTCCAAGAGAAAGCCAGAATTGAAAGGTTCAATACCATCAGGGCATTGCTTTCTTGCAAGCTGACTATTGGCGGCTCTGTCAGTCCTTATGTTCTCAAGATGAAGGGTCATCTTGACCACTTGGACAAGCTTGGTCTCAAGATTGAACAAGAACTGGCTATGGATATTATTCTCCAATCTTTGCTTGAAGCTTATGACAACTTTGTTATGAATTATAATATGCATAGTATAGAGAAGACTATTTCAGAGTTGCATGGGATGCTGAAAACTGCTGAAAAGAACATCAAGAGTAACACTAAGGATGTTCTCATGGTCAATAAGGGAAAGGGGATGAAAAGGGTTGGAAAGGGCAAGGGCAAGGGCAAGGGCAAGGCCTTTAAAGGCTTTCAGAAGCCCAAGCCTAAATCCAAGGCTGAACCCAAAGAAAAGGAAGGAATTTGCTTTTTCTGTAATGAGCCAGGCCATTGGAAAAGAAATTGCAAGCTCTATTTGGATGATCTGAAGAAGAAAAAGGGTGGTGAGACTACCTCTTCAGGTATTCATGTTATAGAATTAAATCTATCTACTTCTGATTCTGATTCTTGGGTATTAGATACTGGATTAGGATCTCACATTTGTACAAATGTGCAGGGTCTAAAAAGGAGTAGATCATTGGCAAGAGGCGAAGTGTACCTACGAGTTAGCAATGGAGCAAGAGTTGCTGCTTTAGTTGTAGGAATTGATAAGTTATCTTTGCCTAGTGGACTTGTTTTATCTTTAGAAAATTTTTATTATGTACCTACTATGCGTAGGAATATTATTTTTGTTTCTTGTTTGGACAAGAAAGGGTTTGAGTTTATTATTAAGAATAATAAATACAATATTTATTAGGATAACATTTAAAATGGGCTTTTAAATTCATTTGATTATGAATCATTTGATACATGTGAATCTTGTTTACTTGGAAAAATGACTAAAACACCTTTTACTGGACAGAGTGAGAGGGCTAATGACTTATTGGGCCTAATACATTCTGATGTATGTGGACCATTAAACTTAACTACTAGAGGAGGTTTTCAGTATTTCATAACTTTCACAGATGATTTCAGTAGATATGGTTATCTCTATCTTATGAAACATAAATCTGAATCTTTTAAAAAGTTCAAAATTTTCAAGAATGAAGTACAAAATCAACTTGGTAAAAATATTAAAACACTAATATCTGATCAAGGTGGTGAATATTTAAACCAAGAATTTACAGATCATCTTAGAGATTATGGGATTGTTTCATAATTGACTCCTCTAGGTACACCACAATAGAATGGTGTGTCTGAACGCAGAAATCAGACTCTATTGGATATGGTTTGATTTATGATGAGTCAATCTGATCTTCCAATCTCTTTTTAGGGATATGCTTTAGAAACTACTGCATTCATTTTGAATAGAGTTCCATTAAAGGCAGTTGAAAAGACACCATATGAGAAATGGACTGGAAAAAATCCCAGTTTGTCTTTTATTAAGATTTGGGGATGTGATGCTTTTGTGAAGCATCAAATCTCAGATAAACTAGCACCAAAATCTGACAATTGCCTTTTTGTGGGATATCCTAAAGAAACTAAAGGATATTACTTCTATAATGCATTTGAGAATAAAGTGTTTGTGTCTCGGAATGGTATATTCTTGGAAAGAGAGTTTATTTCCAAAGGAACTAGTGGGAGCACAGTGCAACTTGAAGAAGTTCAAGGCCCATAAAATAGCATTGTACCTGATATGGAACCATAGCAAAATCAACAAGTAGTTGTTGAGCCTGCACAAGTACCAGAAGGCCCAAGGAGGTCTGGTAAGACACATCAAATCCCCATGAGATATGGATTTCTCATAACTAGTGATAATGATGTGTTAATTATGGATCAAAATGAGCCCAAATCCTATCAGGAGGCCATAAATAGTCTTGACTCTGAGAAATGGCTTGAAGCCATGAGATAAAAAATGCAATCCATGTATGATAACCAAGTATGAACCTCGATTGACTCAAATGATGGTTTAAAAACTATTGGGTGCAAATGGGTTTTCAAAAGAAAATCGATATGGATGGCAATGTGCATACCTTTAAGGTAAGACTGGTTACAAAAGGTTTCAAACAAACACATGGTATAGACTATGATGAAACCTTTTCACCAGTGGCTATGCTAAAATCTATTCAAATTCTCCTTGCCATAACTGCATACTATGATTATGAAATATGGCAAATGGATGTCAAAACAACATTTCTTAATGGAAATTTACTTGAGGATGTGCACATGACACATCCAGAGGGTTTTGTTAGTCCTGAGAATTCTGGAAAGGTATGCAAGCTTCAAAGATCCATTTATGGATTGAAGCAAGCATCTCGAAGTTGGAATCTTCATTTTGATAAAGCAGTCAAAGAATTTGGCTTTATTAAAAATGATGATGAACCCTGTGTATACAAGAAAGTTAGTGGGAGTGTTATTATGTTTTTAGTGCTGTATGTGGATGACATACTACTCATTGGAAATGATATCCCTATTTTACAAGATGTTAAATCATGGTTAGGGAATTGTTTCTCAATGAAAGAGTTAGGTGAAGCTGCTTATATATTAGGCATCAAGATCTATAGAGATAGATCTAAAAGGCTTATTGGCCTAAGTCAAAGCACTTATATTGATAAGGTATTGAATAGGTTTAGTATGCAAGATTCCAAGAGAGGATTCTTGCCAATGTCACATGGCATTAGTCTCAGCAAAACTCAGTGTCCTATGACACAAGATGAGCGAGACCGCATGAGTAAGATTCCATATGCTTCTGCTATTGGATCTATCATGTATGTAATGTTATGTACTCGACCTGATGTTTCATATGCTTTGAGCACAACGATAAGATACCGGTCAGACCCAGGTGAAAGTCATTGGACAACAGTTAAAAATATCCTTAAATACTTAAGAAGAACTAAGGATGTATTTTTACTATATAGTGGTCAGGAAGATGAGCTAGTTGTAAATGGTTACACATATGCCAGCTTCCATACTAACAAGGATGATTTTCGATCATAGTTAGGATATGTGTTTTTTTTGAATGGAGGTGCAGTGAGCTGGAGGAGTTCCAAGAAAGACACTGTTGCTGATTCTACAGTAGAAGCTGAGTACATAGCTGCTTCAAAAGCAGCTAAGGAGGCTGTTTGGATCAAGAAGTTCATAACTGGACTAGGTGTTATTCCTAGTATATCAGATCCAGTGAACTTGTATTATGACAATAATGGAGCTATAGCCCAAGCTAAGGAGCCTAGATCACATCAGAGATCCAAACACTTACTCAGGCATTATCATCTCATTCGAGAAATCATTGAGAGAGGAGATGTCAAGATATGCAGAGTACCTAAAAATGATAATGTTGTTGATCCACTGACTAAGCCTCTTCCATAGCCTAAACATGAGAGTCATACTAGGTCCATGGGTATTCAATACGATGTTGATTGGGCCTAGTGCAAGTGGGAGATTGTTAGTGATATACACTAGGTCAATCATTTGATTATGTATTGACTTTCTTATTTTATTAATAAAGAGGTATTTCATTATCATTTGATTTTATGATAATTATATGAATGGTTAATTCTTACTATGGCCATCAAGTATTTGACTTGATAGTAAAATCCTTAGATTAAAATAAGAGTTCTATTCTAATTATCCCTAGCCATTTATTCATTATATAAATATTAAAGTATTAAGGCTAGTATGATATTGACTGATGGTTATGTTTTACTAATCATGAATATAAGATATTAAGTCAACTCATAGGTATATGATGAGAGATCATGTACTGGATTAACCCACTATGAGAATACTGCATAGATTATTGTCATAAGTATTTCTCATCATAGTAATTTTATTTCAGTCCTTTGACCTTGAAATCATCATGGATTTCTACATAGCTATTTTATGTTTTGACACATTCTAACATTGTCTTTAACCGGACGATTAGATAGGATGTTATTGGATATGAAATTAGTTATGTGAGGAATGTGAGTGATTCAGAAGGAATTTATCCCTCATTAATATGAGAAAGATATCTATAGGCCCCTTGATGAGATAGGTTAAAGGAAAATGCATGACCATTCTGAAATGAATTGATAAAGAGTTATCACTTTTAGTCTACTTGGAATCAAGTTATAATACTGAACTATATAAGGATGACATTCTATGCCTTATGTTCAATTAAGATATCATGTGATAAAGGGACGATAAAATTCACTGTGATTAGGTTATGTCGGATTATTAACTTCACATGATTTAGGTAGTCATAATGTCTTGCTAGAGGCCACTTATGACTTGTAGGCCTAAATAGAGATTTAGGCCCACTGCCAATGTTATCTGAACCTACAAGGTCACACACTTAGAATAAGCCCAAACGATTATAGGTTTAATAAGCCCAAAATAAACTCTATGGAAATAAATAATTAAAGTGTTTTATTTATTTATTTATTTATTTAAGATAAGTGTTATTTTAAATAAATAAATAAATAAGATATTATTTCTGATTTGTTTTTAAAACAAAATCAGAATATAATAAATGGGAAATTACCAAAAGGTCATTGGTAAGTAAAACCCTAATTTGGAGTCTATAAATATGTTATATTCTCTAGGGTTTAACAATTGTTTTTCCTTGCCTCCAAAAATGGTTTTCTCTATTCTTAGAAAACAAACATAGAGTTTTTCTTTTGTTCTTGATTTGTGAGACAATCAAGAAAGTTGCTAGCACACACTCCAATTCGTTTTGTGAAGGGTTGTTCGTGTGGATACCTATAAAGGACACATCCTTTTGGAGACGTCTTGATCCGAACAACCAAAGCAAAAAGTTCGAGGTAAGGTGTCATTGGTGTGAACCTCCTCTCATCCTTCCAGAAAATCTTGCCTCTTCTGCGTTTTGGTAAGATTCTTAAAACCGTATATTTAATTAAGTAGTCAAATTACATTGATCCAGGTTTGGGAACGTGATAAAATTTTAATTTTTTCGCTGCGTTTGTATCACGAAACCCCAACAAGGAAAAAGTTAGAGCATAAAAAAAAGCTCGCTAAGTTGAAAACCTTTTGTAAGGCAGCTTAGGCAAAAGTTAGAGCATAAAAAAAAGCTCACTAAATTGAAAACCTTTTATAAGGTAGCTTAGGCAAAAGTTAGAGCACAAAAAAATAAAATAAAGCTCACTTAGTTGAAAACCTTTCATGAGGTAGCTTAGGCAAAAGTTAGAAAAAAAAAACCTTCTGAACTAAGTTTGACTTGATCTTTTGCAAGAAAGTACGTAGGCAGCTTGGATTCACACCAAGTTTAGTCATACAAAAAAATGAGCATTGTTTTTAATCCCTCTTGAACTAAATTTTGACTTGATCTTTTGTAAGAAAGTACATAGGCAACTTGGATTCATTCCAAGTCCAGTCACTTTAAAAAAAGAGTCAATCAGTCAAGGTTGAAACTTCATCTCGATGGAGTAATTAGTAAAGTAATATGCATTCATAAGATAAACATAAAAGAAAAATAAATAAACTTATATTTTCTTATTGAATGATAAAAAAAGGCTATCTTATTACATAGAGATGAACAAGGAATAATAGAAAAAAATGATGAAAAAAAAGGATAGCTTAAGGTTCCCATTTGAGGTTCTTCAGCTTATCAAAACCGATTTCAAGTAAATCTCAAAGACCTCGCAACTTATTCTCTTCAGCAACACCATGTATAGGAGTATTCTCAACAATAAAAATCTTATCTTGAATCTTAAAAACACTATCTTGGTTATTTTGAACAGTCTTATTAATCACCTCTAAAGAAGACTCAAGTTTAATCTTCTTTCCATTCAAATTTTTGAGTTCCTCTTCAATTCTAATGAGCTTAGCCTGCAAAGATGATTGATTGTTGACAGCCTCACTTTCAAGTGCTAATAAAGCATTTAGTTGTCCTTTAAGCCTGTCAAGTTCTTTAGCTTGAACACTTGCTAAAATGCTTGAGTGAAGTTTAGATTCCTCCTTGTTCACCTTCTCAATCTTTTAAAGGAGACCTTTTAAGCCTGCCTTTAGAACTAAAGTGTTAATATTATGGAAATCCTTCAACATATCAAGAAACTTACAAACATCTTCGGCCATTAAAGGAATTTTAGACAAAGGTGTACGAGTAAACCTCTCTTACAAATGCTTCCATGAAAGCATTGCAACTTGGCGATGAAAGTGAAGGAACAAGTCATTGGCACAAAGTCTAGTAACATAAAATGGATCGGGATTATAAGCTTTTGATGATTGCGTTGAATTATTCACCTCTAGCTATATAACATCATTAATGTGTGCTTTAAAGGTATGTTCCATAGACTCTATTGGATGATCTTATCCAAAAGTAGTTGATACTATTTAAAAGGCTTCAATGTTAAGTGCAGTATCCTTTATATCTCCAGCTTCCATATCAAAGTTAGGGAGTGAAGGCTTAAAAAAAGAAAAAAAAAGAAAAAATGAGCAAAATATTGAAAAAAAAGAAGAAATATATATATATATATATATATATATATATATATATATATATATATATATATATATATATATATATATATATATATATATATATATATATATATATATATATATATATATATATTCACATGGGATAATCGAGGAACTGATAACTGCTTAAAAATCTTTTAGGTCTCTAGGAATCCACAACTTAGGTCTTTTGGGTCAATTCCAATGATGATTAGAATCTTCTTGCTCACTGCTCAAACAATTTAAAAAGTCAGCAATAGATTGTGTTGGAATTGGATCATTGACATTATTATTATTTGCCAAAATTGTGACTTGCCCATTTGATGAAGAATCTTTCTTAGCTTAATCTTTATAAGTATCTTTGAATTCATGTTCCTTGGAAGTGCTCTTTCTTGTTGTTCTCTTGGGTGCATGAAAAGAGAATCCATCAATAGGCTTTACAATAACAATATTAGAATATTTTTCATCACCCTTATTAGTCTTCAATCAGATGATCTTTTTTTAGTCTTTTGGAGGAATTTGAAGCCATTTTTTCCCTACCAATCTCTATAGTCTTTGGTGGCACAAGTTATGCCATCATGTATTATAAGTAGCTTGACTCTTGCCAAAGTAGAAAGCTTGGTACATAATTGCCAAAGTTGCATCGCATCCTGCAAAACCAAATCATCAAAGTGGTATGATAAATCAACAGGGATATTATGGACGATAGGGTTTAGCACGCGTCCAAGATTTTAGCAACCATGACACTATTTGAGCTTAAAGCTCTAGAGAACATGCTTACCATTGTCACAAAGACATGGTGTGGAGATGAGGAGTTGCTACCCAAGGTAATAATTGGGACAAATCGAAAAGGTGGTACTCAATTTCCTAAAAGAAAGTTAGCACCACAACCAGGATATTTTGGGTACGAAATACCAACTTCTTTCAGTCTTGTGTTAATTTAAACTTACTTTATGAATTACTATTTTATCCTCCATTTACATGCAATTTCATATAAACTCTTATTTTAACAATTAACTCCAAGGCAAACTAGTCACGAAAAATACAAGTAAATAATGCATTCATTTAAACATATAATCCCTAAGTTAGTTTAATTTACATTAATTTTAATTAAATGAGTTAAGTCTACATATTTTAATTTATAAATGAACCTGAAGACTAATGGGCTTAATTCCTTTTAATTTTACGTAAATGAACCTAAGTCTATTTATTTTAATTCTCAGCATGGGCCTAGATTTACAAATTATGAAGTATTTAATTAGTAGGCCTAATTCTACATGTTTTAATTCTAGAATGATCTTAAATCTAAAAATTATGAAAAGCTTAAATTAAATGGGCTAAGTCTAAATTACTTAAATTAAATTAGGTGGACCTATGTCTAATTTACTAGATGGGCCCAAGTTATCTCTAACATAAAATCTAATCAATTATGGGCCTACTGATATATTTTAATCAATTAAACCCTATTTAATTATTAAGTGAGATGACCTAATTAAAAATTGGCTAAAAAAGAATCATCTAATCTTAAATAAATGAATTAATGCCTAACATGGGCTTAAGGCCCAAAACACCAAAAAATAAATAAATAAAACATGCCAAAATAATTAAATAAAAGATCAAACAACTAATTAAATTAATTTCTTCCAAAAAACCCTAATTTTCATTAACATGCAACCTAAATTAATCTACTTCTACCATTGATTTTAATTAATTATCCAATTGAAACCTCATTTTACTAACTAATTAATTAACATAAACATGCAATCTCGTACATAATTCCACTATTCCCACTATTGGAGCTATTACAATAATTCATAAAAAATAATAATAAAAATAATTAATACACCCAAAAAACATAAATAAAATAAAGCAATAAATAAAAAAAAATAAAAACTCTAGAAACTATGTCTCTACAAGATCTTATCCATGGCATTCCATAGACTTTTCATGGATTCAATCCTCCAAACATAATCATCATATATTTTCCTCCATAATCACCATGAAAAAAGAAACAAAATTATGATTAGTGAATAAATTATAATAATACCTCAAATAAAAGAAAAAATTAAAAAGAAAAATAAAAGAAAGGATGAATATGGAGAAGATAATGCTTATGAGTGATTTTAATAGAGTGCTCCTCAAATTTTGTAAAATCACCATTCTTAATAGGTCTTCGAATCTTCTTCTTTAAAAATCCTTCAAAGATCTTCAATTAATCAATTAAACAAAAGGGAATTTTGTAGAGAATGTTTTTTCCTTTTAAAAAAATTAACAAAAGAAAAGAATCCAGAATGCTTTTTCCAAAAAAAATCAACCAAAAGCACTTTGGGGTAAAGAAAAATATTAATCAACAAAACTATGAATAAAATTTATTGGTGCCCCCAAAAGTCCCCCTCTCTAGGATCTAAATCATCTTTTTTATAGCAAAACCACACAGAAAACCCTAGTTTTCATGTTTACGGGATTTTACTCCTAAAAGGATTCTATTTCTTTAAAAATTAGATAAATACGAAAAATAATTTTAAGAAAATTTTTGGACCAATCAGAATACAGAAAAAAGCCTTTTATATTTTTCTAAAAAATCCAAAAAACAAACAGAATAGGTCTAATTTCGATCGAAATTGCATATTACAAAAAGACCCCTGAAAGAATTTAAGTTTTTCAATTAGTCCATAAAAATGTTGCAATTTAGTCCTTGAAAACATTAAATCCTTTCTTTGAAAAAATTCAATCAGACCCCTGATGTTCCAAAGTTCAAGTATCGAAGACTTATTCATGACATTTTCATCATTAGACTCTTTTGTTGTAGTCATAACTCATCATCCCGAAATTGGGTGCTTACAGATATCTTGATAAAAGCCAAATTGTCTATTGAATCTATAAGGACTATATTGCTCGCATATGTAAACATTGTTGCAACGTTATAGACGGTGGAGTTTATCGCACATCCAAGATTTTAGCAACCGTAACACTGTTTAGGCTTAGGGCCTTAGAGAACACACTAACCACTATCATAAAGACATGGCGTGGTGATGAGGAGTCGCCACCCAGGGTAATAACTGGGACAAATTGAAAAGGTGGTACTCGATTCTCTAAAAGAAAGCTAGCACCACAATCAGGAGATTTTGGATACAGAATACTAACTTCTATTAGTCTCGTGTTCATTTAGAATAATTTCATAAATGATTATTTCATCCTCTAATTACGTGCAATTTTATTAAACCTTAATTAACATCCATCTAACCCAAAAGGCAACAAGTCAATAAAATTACAAGTAAAAATGCATAAAAAAAAGGCAATGTTCCTATGTCTAAACTATGTTAATTTTATTTTATAAGTTAGCTAAATCTACATATTTTATTTACAAGTGAAATGGACTAAAGGTAAGCCTACATTTTTATTAATTAGTGAGTCTAGATCTATTTATTTTAGTCTGTCTAACATATGGGCTTAAGTCTATTCAATTTCAAAGGAAAATTAAATTAGTTGGCCTAAGTCTAACTTGGTTTTATTTTAAGTGAAATGTGGGCCTAGGTCTATTTATTAAAAGAAATGAATTTAAGTGGGTTGAGCTAAGTCTAAACAAGTTTTTAATTAACTAAGTGGGCCTAAAATCTAATTAACCTAAGTGGGCCTAAATTTATTTTAATTATTTAAAGTCCTAAATCATTTTTAAGCCCATTTATTAAGTGGTTTAGATCTAAACGTGGGCTTTGGGCCCAAAAACATAAAAAAAATAAAAAAAAACATAGCAAAATCAAATTAAAACACATTCACATATGATTTCTAAAAAACCTAATTTAATTACATAAAAACCCTAATTAACTAAAGCCACCATTAATTTTAATTTATTTTTACCCAATTGAACCTAATTATTAATTGATTTTAAATGCAGAAAATTAAATATTTTACTATTTCTACTATTGGGGCTATTACAAACTAAGTACAAAAAATTGAAATTAAACAATTATACACCCATGAATAATTACATAGAACACATAAAGGTAAAATAAAAATTAAAACCTAATATCTATTGGAAAACAGTACATATTATTCCATGGCATTCCATGTCTCTTCTATTCATTTAAACATAAGTAGTATCCTCCTCAATCCACAATTGAGCATCAAAACAAAAAAAAACATAAAAAATTAGATTAGTAATGAAATTGAACAAGAAAACAATAACGAAATAAAATAAAAAATCACAAAAAGATAAGAGAAGAAAAAAAGGGAATGCTGTGCATATGCTTAGAGATAGCCCCCTCAGACTAGGATTTGTACTGTTGAAATTGACTTAGTTGTTTATTTGATTTTGGACTAGGATTTAATTGCGTAATTCTCTTCTCTCTTTCGCAGTCTCTTTTTTTCTTCTCTCATCTTTTTTTAGTTTGTGTGTGTCTCGGTCTCTCCCTCTCTCTGTGTAAAAAAGCCCCTTCCAAAAAAGGTCCCTAATGCACGCATGCAGACTCTGCTTTTATGTAGAGTCTACCTGTGTACTGACTTCCTCCTTTGGAGGAACAGACTCATCTGATGATAGCGTTTATTTTTTATTTCAAAAACTTACGCATTTAAAAACCTTATCAGATAATAATAAAGATCAAATTGAATTTTCAACCAATCAAAACACTGAAAAAATCGATAAAAAATACGCAAAAAATAAAAAAAAGGGATTTTATGAGTCGAAATTGTGCAATGCTGATCTTTTTTTTTACTTTTAATTACCAAATGACCCCTAAAAAATTGACTTGCAATTAAATCCTAAAAAGCGTTGCAATTTAGTCCCTATAGTCCAGAAAATCGACAATCAAGTTCAATTTTTGAATAAATTTCATCATAGGGGCTTATGTTGCAATTGTGCACAATTGGATCCCGAAATTAGGTGCTTACAGTTGCCCCCCTTTATTGCTATTTGCTTGACAAATTGCGGCAAAGCAATAGAAGCACACAATTTTGAAAGAAAGAAATTAGGACACTTGATTGTATCCTAAGTGATAGATTGATGCTCAAATTGCTAAGCAAAGTATGATGTTTGGCAAGTCTCACTATATTTCCTACTGAATGTCTAGTGGATTTTGTGCAAATGAGTTTCGCTATATTCCCTATGGGACATTTAGTGATGATAAATTTCATTTTATTCCCTGTGGGACATCTAACGATGTACACTATAGGACGTCTAGTGTAGTTGAATTGAATTTTGTTATATTCCCTGTGGGACGTCTAACGATGCGCACTATATTCCCTATGGGACATCTAGTGTAGTTGAATTGAAAATTGACTATAGTTCCTATGGAACGTCTAGCAATGATGAATTTTATTATATTCCCTATGGGACGTCTAACGATGTACACTATATTCCCTGTGGGATGTCTAGTGTAGTTGAATTGAAAATTAGCTATAGTTCATGTGGAACGTCTAACAATGATGAATTTTGTTATATTCCCTGTGGGACGTCTAACGATGCACACTATATTCCCTGTGGGACATCTAGTGATGATGAATTGAAAATTTGCTATAGTTCCTGTGGAACATCTAATAGTGATGAATTTGAAAGTTTATGTCATAACTGTTACACAATACATAACATAATGAAGGTTATGACTATTGTGCAGCACATAACATAATCATTTGAAATTCATATCATAGCTACTGTGCGACATATAAATCATTTGATTGAAATGATGCATGTAAAATGCAAAAAATGAATTCTGTAATCTTGTTATGTATTCTGTACTTGACAAAAAATTTAAAATCACAGATTGATTATACAGTTTTAATAATTCAATGAATTATTAATTTAATGAATGTCATGATTTAATTAAGAATATATTCCTAATCAGAATGCAAATATGGATCAAATTGCAATGAAAGAACTTGAATTCATATGCACACAAAAGTAATGGACTAAAGTGGAATACACTACACTTGATCATGTAGTGTTGATTGATCTATACGATCATGCTGCAATCCATAATTGGGAGTCAAGTTTGAGCAAAGGCTAATAAAGTACTCCCTACAACTAGGAGTCAAGTTATTGTCATTAACTAATGAAGGAACCTTATCAATAGCTAAACAATAATAAACTTGTCTTGATGGGCCATTAAAAAGGTCGTGAGCTCCAGAGTCTTAAAAAAATTTTACCATCTGCTCACTGTCATAATTAGCCATTACAGGAGATCTTTGACAATTTAAAGCAAAATGTGTCTCAAATCTTTCAGCAAGCCATTCGTATATGTAGTGAGCAGGGAAGGAAGACACACAAGTACTGAAGTTACTAGCGGTCAAAATTTTCCTCAAACCATGGTAAATGTTTGCCAAAACTATAACTGCTAAACAAAAGTGTTGACTAGTCGCCATCAAACTTGTAACCTTGAAGGTACTTAGATGAATCATACTAACATCCCTGCCTGGAAGCATGAACTTACATAGCCAATAAGAAAGAAAAGTTGCTATGTAAGTTTATTCTCGAGCATCAACCTTTATATGAAGTGTATAGAAAGGCATGTTCCATTCTTTCGGATGAAATGAAGTTTTATCAATGACACTATAAGGATTATAAGTATCCCTTTGACATGTTGTCCTCTTCTTATTATTTCTCTTTGGAGGTCCCTTGTATCTTGAAGGCCTACAAAACTAGAAGTTCACCCAATCAGCAATGGTCATTTCATAGCAGGGTTCAATCTTTTTGCAAATTTAGTGAAAAGCAAGGAACAAGTACTTGTAACTACGAGGTAGATGATGTTGTCCATCATGATCCAACCCATTCAATTCTTTAGTTGATGGAATGACTTCATCATAAAAAGAACCGCAAATAGGTAGACCGCCTAACACTTTTAAATCCCATAAATAGATGGATTCTTCTCTATTAATAGTGTAAAGGTGTTTGTAGATGGATCCCAATGCTCACAGAAGCCACACATGACATTTAACTTGCAGTCGTAAGTGAAGACAGAAGCATAAACAACATCATAGAGCCTTGCAATAGTCAATAACCACTTATTGCTTGCTAATATGTCCTCAACCCCCATTTCCAGTAGCATTTGGTGTATGTAGCTTCACCCAAGAAGGAAGAAAATGGTGTCCATGAAGATTCACTATTAACGACACAGTATTTTAATAGGTGAAGAGTGTCAGATGAAGGTTTAGTAGCATGAGGTGTAGATTGTAGCAATGTGACCCTTGAATAAGTGAGATTGTCAAGTTTGGAGTCATAGATGTCTCATGATGTTTCCAAACTCCAAGATGACAAGTGTAGAAATCTATTAGAAGAAGACCATGAAGGAGTGAAACTGGCAATAGCAAGGGTGTAGACTGCAAGTGTAGTGCCATTCTCCATCTTTGAATCTTTGTCACCCAAAATAAAAAGTTTTACTGATGTTGAAGAAGTAATCTAATCTCCTTGAAGACAACCATGTTGAAGATGCAAGTTGATTCCTAAAGCACCAATTTGAAGACAAAAGTTGGAATTTAAAACTTGCAAAACAATTGACAATATTACATAAATAAATAAAATATTCGTACATGGCACTTTTATGCATGCCAACAATATGTGTATACGTTCATGTATAATTTTTTTTTTTACAGAAGTACAGAAAATAATAAAAACTCGGACAGTGCTGGCAAGCTGATTCATGAAGCGTCAAGCATTAAATCAATTAAGAATTTGATGTGGAAGATGTGCACATCACCAAGACGAGCAGATAAAAAAAAAAAGATCACCCCAAATTGGTTGGTTAAGTCAACTTTGATTTCTTCGAAATTCGGGTTGAAATGCAGAAGTGTAGTTTTGTTGTCAAATGATGGTAAAGCACTTTGTCCTTTTCTCCCAAAAGTAATAAAGAAAGCGGTGGTCCCTGCACATGACAATTGAACAAACAATGTTTAAAGAATAAAAAAAACAAAACTACACTTCTAATAGTCAAAGGGAAAAAATGCTCCACTGCTCCTAAATTGGAATATTAATTGTTCAAATTAAGGAAGTTATAGACAATTATTTCTTTGTCAAGAAGCAGCATACAGAAACATTTTACAAGTGCAACTTGGGTCTTTGATGGGCCAAAGAAGAATAAAAATCAAGCTTCAAATGATACGTGCAGATCAAGATTGTATATGCTTGGGCCAACAAAATTAATTTACTTAGTTTTATTGATTAAAGCCTAGTGGTGGAACGGTTCAAACTTCTCAAATGATTTATTGAAGTCAAGATTTCATAATTTAAATTATTAAAGGTATCCATATGCTTTTAGTAATTAAATTTTTTTTTTTCAAAATTGACAATTAAAAAAAAAATTTAGAGACGTGATTGGTCCAAAATTTACATGAACACATCTTGAGGGGGCATTTGTTGTAGACATAAATTTTTGAAACCCATTAACAAATTTTGAGTTTACCTCAAATGGGTTAGTAAAATTATTTAATAATTAATTTTAATTAATTAATTAATCAAATAAAGTCCAATATTATTTAATATGTCAATTGCTAAATAAAAAGATACAAAAAAAATATTATTCTCTATATAAGGCAAAATATATATGGAGAATATGTATATATATTTTTTGTAAAAAAAGGCAAGAGTCAAAAAAAAAAAAAAATTCTTGCCTAAAATATAAAGAGAATATATTATTTTCTAATTAAATAGAAATTATATATTCTTTCCCTACAAAGAAATATATAATAAATGCACCTCCTCAAATTCTCTATAAATAGGAGTGCATGTGGTTCGTTGGAAGGGAACACAAAGATAGAAGATGAAGTCTCAAATCGCCAGAATTTTGCAATCAAAACATAAAGTAAAGGTCTACAAAATTCTCTCCAAGCGTCAAGACAATTCCAATCAAATTATCAAAGTTTTTTCATTTACAAATTAAAAGGTGTTCAAGTCTTCAAATCTCCAAATACAAGTTTTCAAACGGTATTTATCACTTTTTGCATATTTAACCCATCTTCTTCACCAAAATCGAAGGAAAAATCTCCTATGGATTCAAGAACAAGCTTTTAATGCTCTTGATCCGTTATCAACGAAAGAAAGCAGCAAATGCTTCAATCTTTACGCTTGTAGAGATTTATATTAGAGATTGTACCCTAATTTTTTATTCTAATAAAATTCAAATGTGATAATTGTTACTATCTTTCTTGCTTCTTAATTTCAGGACAAGAAATTTGTGTTGACACATATTTTTTATTCAAAAAAAAAATCATCTTCTATTTCGATGCTAGTAGATGTTCGATTCTTCACCTTATGAACTATATCCCCATGGTTAACATTTGGGACATCGAAAACTTAACTTGTGCTTATATCTCCATCTATAAATACCTTAAACCGCTTCACTAATATCCATCACACTCCAATTCAAACCGTTGGCATCTGTAATCAAGAATTATAGCCCAATCCATGGCTTTAAGGGCTTTAGCTTAAGTTGCCCTTCTCCTCTCCCTCAATCTCCTCTTCGTCAATTTGGTGAGGTCTACCTATAGCCCATTATCACCATCCCCGAAGCCAAAAGTCCCCACACCTCACCCCAACTGCCCATCACCAGTGCCATCGTCAAAACCTGCTAAATGCCCTAAGGATAAGCTAAAGTTGGGTGTATGTGTTGATTTGTTTAAAGACCTATTGGATGTTAAGATTAGTAAACCACCAAAGATCCTTTGCTGTAGCCTCATTAAAGATCTTGTCGATTTTGAAGTTGTGGTTTGCCTTTGCACCACCCTCAAAGCTAGTCTCTTGGGCATTAACTTAAATGTTCTAGTTAATTTGAGCCTATTGCTCAACTACTGCAGCAAGAAGGTGCCAGAAGGATTTAAGTGCACATAAATGCATTCTTTCTGCTTAATTTTTAAGCTCTTAATTATCTTCTCTTCTTCAAGTTGTGTTTTAGCTTTCGGAATTTTGAATGTTGGCTTCTACCATAAACATTCAATCAATAATTCTTTAAGGTTACCAATTTTTTTTAATTGTTTTATGGATGTATTGAAGACTTATTGTCTTCTTATTCTACAACCAGTCTTTTATCTATATGTTGTACTTAATTCTAGTGAAAATAAATTTAGCATTCATTAATTAGTAATAAAAGAATTATATTTTCTTGTTAAGGCATTTGTTCTCTATCAACTACTTAAATTACTCCAACTCTGAAACAAATTATTAATCTAAATGAAAAAATGTATTATGTACTTTTGTATCTTAGTGGTATATTATTAATATTTTTTGCATGAAGAAAATTTATAATAATCCTGGTCGTCTTTTATAAGTTGGAAAGTTAAATCAATAATATCAAGTTATGTAAGATTCACTCATGTGCTATTAGATTTTAGTTTTTATCACCTTAAGTAAATACTTAATTTTTATTGGTTTAACTTTCTAATTCATTAAAGACCATAACCATTGTATAATGTCTCCTTCAAGCATGGGATTATCTAAACATTATAAATCATTTTTTCACCAAGAGGATCTTAATACACACACACACACACACACACACATAAATATAAGTGTTTGTTCTATAATGCAATAGATTATATGAAAATTAAAACAAAGTCATCGCTATTGCAAATGGTAAAAGATTAATTTTTTAAAAAAAAACTTTAGGCTTAAAAGAGAGGGTAACTTAGAGCATCTTCAAATGAAATTCCTATAAATTGATAACTTAACCATTAACAATGAAAATTGCAGAAGTAAGAAATGTAAACGGCAACATAAAAGAAATTGCCACAGCCCACAAGCACCTTTTACTTGAATATTGGTTAATTGAATGACGTTAAAATTTAATGATTCAATTCTCATGAAAACCCTAGCAGTCTTTTCTCATTACCCTTTCTCTTAATTTTTTTTTTCTTTGAAAAACTTTCAATTTGGTCATCGTCAATTATCTTTTCCATTGGCAATAGTTCTTTTTACTTCATTTTTTTTACATTGAATAAATATAAATCTCTAATCTGTTTGTTTATTTATTGAAATTTTTTAATCTTCTTTCTAAGATTTTCCTGCTTTTATTAGTATTTTTGTGGTTTTCCTTGATGTAGTTTACATATCTTTTTATTGTAAAATTTTTATTGGTATTTATTTAATTGGAATCATTCAAAGATCTAAGGAATTGTTTGTTTTATGAATGTAAGGGCGAGGAATGATTTTTCATTCGCATAAAATTAAGTCAAATTAATTATAAATTAGTCAAAATTTTAAATATTGTCATATATTATTAAAATTTATGAAATATAATATTTTTTGAAGTAATGAAATAAAATATATAAATTCATAATAATTAATAATTAAGCTACATATTTTCATATATAATTAAGATTGATTCCGATTCTAATTCTCTTGTAAACCAAAAACTATATTGAAATTTTCATTACATTTTTTTATTTCAATTTCGATTTTGAAGTATGAACTAAACAACCCTTATAAGAGTCAATGTATGCCTAAATACAACGTCTGAAATATTGTTGAGTTGTAAATCAAAAAAATTTTGTCAATGGAATTGAAAAATAGTGACAATAAAGGTTTTATTTTTATACTTCTTTTTTTTTTTTTTGAAAGGATGGAGGCTAGAAATTAGGCAACGCACCTGAAATTTTCAATTAGGTTGACACCCTCTTAACGCTAACATCATCTTTCTATTGTCCAATTTATTAATGAAAATAAAAAATAACAATGTTATGAGAAATATCAATGGCTAGAAAAAGCCAAAGAAACTAGTTTAATTAGTAAAAACCTCTTCCCCTATGATCTATACTAATGTTATTTTCACAAAAGGATGGAGCAGAATCCTACCAATGAACTATTTTTGAAAAGATTCCACATTGAGCCAGTAAGTCAACGATAGAATTTCCTTCTCAAAAAATATAAGACACCCTAAAGTTAATTTGAGACATAACATGTAAGCATTGATGCCATTGTTGCATAATTTTCCATGGAACTTGCTTAGAAAGAGTACATAAAAGATGGACTACATACATGGAGTCACATTCCAACTATAAACAATGCCAGCCCTTTTGCCATACAATAATAACCATATGAATTGCAGCTTTCAGTTTAGCCATGAAAGTGTAGTCTTGCCCAACACTGAAAGAGAAAGAGCCTATTAAAATACTAGGAGAGTTTTTAAAAATTATGTTAGAGACAATAGCACCAAGGGAGCCTAAAACTGAGCCATTTGTATTTGCCTTAATCCAAGAGGAAGGAGGTTGCTGCTAAGACACAAAAATAATAGATGGTGCAAGTCTAGGAATACCTCAAACCGTCAACAGCTTAAGAATGCAAAAGTCATATACATTATTTGCCATTTTTCCAACTCTAAAGAAGTAGCATTCTTTGATAGTTTTCCAAACTGAGCACAAAGTAACATGGATGTTTGGAGCTTCATCTTCAAAAATAGCTTAATTTCTAATTCTCCAAATCACTAAAATGGCACTAACAATGGCTGCACACCATAAAGCCATCACTTGTGAGCTGAAAATAGGGCTCATAGCTTCGGTAATAAGATATAGTAAGGAACCATCCAACATGATACGCTTACCAAACAGGTGAGAGATAGAGTTCCATACAGCTAAAAAAAACACTAAGTGAATAAATATTAATGATCTTTATGATGATCAGCACATAAAATACAATGCAATGGGAAGGAAAATCCCTTCTTGATAAGCTAATCATTTGTTGGTAAGTAGCCCAATATTGCTAGCTAGCAAATTAAAGAACAAAAGGGTGGCAAAAATTCTTTCCAGATGAAAGAATTCCATGGTATAGGAGGACAAGAAAACCTAATATGATCATATATCGACTTCACTGTTAAAATCCCATTAACAGAAGTAGTCTAAATATAAATATTAAAGTCATGATGAATGGCCAAAACTCTTTGAATATTCAATTTTACTGTAACATTATATATATGTTCAAGATGCCATGTATTATTGGACATAAAATCTGAAACAGAAGTAGAGAGAGCACATTAATCTTTAGCCTATATGCCAAGTTAGTCAGCAACTGAAGGGATGATCCAAGCATTAGTCCAAAATTTGAGCTCACTATTATTTTCGATGAACCATAAAATTTTTGAGTAAAGACTTTGAAAAGGATGCTTAACAGAGGACCAAAGGGAAAATGTAATGTAAGAGTTACAAGGAAGGCTTGATGGAGTGATAAATCTTTGGCGGAGAATAGAGATAGGATAATCTTTAAAAGAAATCACCCTTTAAGCCATTTTACTAAGCATGGTATCATTAAGATAATGAAGTTGTTTGATACCAATCCCTCCCTCCTTGATTGGAAGGCAAGCCATCTTCCAAGGAATAACAACAAGCTTCTTCTCATGAATGGATCCTAATAAAAAAAATCCTCATGCAATGTTCCATATAAAATTTATAAAATAAACTAGTGAACCTGAGAAAATTAGAAAATAAACCAATTAACTTACCATTTAGCACCAATGATGAATACCATGCTTATACTTAAACCAAGAAAACTTTTGATGAAAAAAATGATGTATTGCAGACCCCTACAGCTAGCCATTTAACCCGACTAGAATCTCTATGATAAATCTCCTACTGAGTAAGGCAATTATCCAAAATAGCATGAGCCTCCAACTCTCGCCTGTGAAGAGCATAGAAAATACCATTGGGAAAAATTTCCAACTAGATATCTTGGAGAATCGAATTTGCTTGAGAGATATTGTCATCTAATGCCTAAAAATAGTTCTATTCCAAATTTTAAGTTCACTCGTAATCTTTTCAACTTTGCACCTAGCAATTTCATAGGGTGTAAATTGCTAATGGGAATAGACCATGAATTAGTAACAAGCTCCTTAAGGCTTGGATGAGAAACCTACATAGATTAAAAGTGGAACCTAGATGGAGGCTTATCACTGAAATCACATTTTAATAACAATGGTAAGTGATCTGAATGGTGCCTTAGCAGTATTGAATAAGAAATAACCTTCTAGAAATTAAAAAATTGTAAATTTGCAACAACTCTATCAAGATGATTTTTCACTCTATAATTGACATGTCTTCCATTTGTTCAAGTGAAAATGGCACCATGAGAAGAGATATCTGAGAGAAGACAGTCATTAAGAAATTTACCAAAATCCCTATAAGGGCCTATAGCTGACAATTTTCTAGTTTTTTCATGAGCTCCCAAAATTGCATTAAAATCTCCAATAACACACTAAAGGGAATTGAAATTATTAAAGAGTGTAAAAAGATCATACCAAAGCTCCATACAGCGATTACGCCACACACTGCCATAAACAAAAGTTAATCTCTACAAAGAATTAGAAGAGCCATAAACATCTAAAGTTATATGTTGATCATGAAAATGAATAGAAGACACTGTGGGGTAGCCATGTTTGCCTAGAATCTAAATGGAAAGAAGAGGATGAGCATTACAAGTAATCAAATTTAAGTTTAGACTATTCTAATAAGAATTGGAATTGTAGAAAAGGCAACCATAAGCTCCACAATGCAGACAAAGTCAAGAGAGTGCTGTTTACAAAAAGAGAATAAACATCTTTAGGTATTAGAATTACCCATGCCTCGACAATTCCAATAGAAGCATTTCATAAATTCAATTTATTATGTTTTATATGTACTCTCTTAAAGAGAGTTATTGTAGATTTTTGATGTTTTGGAGATTTTTTCCTTTGAATAGTAGTCAAAGTTGCTTTTTCTATATCAACCTCATTAGCCCAAAGAAGAAAGAGGATTATAATCCTTTTCAGAATCCTAAACACTGTGATTTTTTTTTATTAGTTTTAAGATATACTTAGTGAGAATCTACAACCTGATCAGTCGTCATTTGCTGAAGGGGAAGCTCATTACAAATTAAAGGTGCTCAATGTATTTAATTTTATTTAAGAGGTCGGTGATGAAAATCTGTAATTAGATCGACAATTGGAATAGGATTAAGTATAGCACTGTTAATAGGTGGGTTTTCTGTTCTAGTTGTATCAAGCTCATTTTGCAACTGTTAAAAGGCATTAGAGACTGGAACATTAGTAACATTTGATTTTGCACCAAATAAACTTTATTTTAACCACTTTAGTAGGTTCATCACCTTTTTCCTGTTGAGGATGTGAAGACTCAGTGTTAGAAGCCTTTTTATCCCATATGTAATCTTGAGAAGTGTGTCCAATATTAGAACAAAAATTACAAAATAAGGGTAATTTTTTATAAACTATATTAATGAAGAAGTTATTCCCAATCCTTTCGATGAGTAGTGATTCCTGAAGAGAAGTCGCTAAATCAATATCAATAAGGACTCTTGCATATTGCCCAAACTCTCTATTAACCATTGCATTATCAATTTTAAAAGGCACGCCTACTCCTTTAGCAATAGAAGTCATAATTTGTGGATGCCAATATTCCCAGGGAAACTTATAAAATCTCACCCAAGTTTGATTGTTGGTTGGCTTCTAACTCATGGGATTAAAATTCGGAGTCTAGGGTTGTAGGCAAAGAATGTATGGTTTCAACGTAATTGCATCTTTACTCCAAATGGAGTTTTTTTTAGAATAAGAACTAAGAATGACATGGTAAAAACCCCTTCCCAATGAGATTAATTTCCAGTTGCTTTTTATTGTCCAAACCAAAGCACGCTTAGTTTTCAATTCCGCCAGCTTCCATGGTACATCACCTTCAGATACGATAATAAGAGCTATAAGTGCATGTTGACAGGTGTTAGCATAACTTCACAAGTGTATGAATAGTAGCAAGTAATAAAATGATAAGAGAGTATCATTCCTATAAGGAAAGGGTACTAAACACTAACTATCAATAGATTTTACCTAGTTAGCATAAATCAATATAAATTGCAAAAATTAAATTAATTAAAATAATCTATCCATTCTAATTAATATAATTAAATAAATGGCGATAAAATAAAGATTAGGTTTGTTTCACTAGTTAGGACTTCAATTACAAAATTAAGTTAATTTATTTCATTGATCATAATTAAGGGTAAACCACTTAAATTACCTAGAGTCACTTTCGAGATCATCTAAGAATGCCAAAGATAATTACATCCTATATTCATGGTCACTTCAATTAATTAAGGCTCATTAAGTTTCTTAGCAAATTATTGATCCCTTAAGGATTCGTCTACTTTCGTGATGAAGGTTCTTAAGTTTTATAAGTTTATGAGCTGATAAATCATCCAACTTTCATTGTCTTTAATCTATCAATATACATGCAAACAATTAGGACCTTAATTAAATATAAGACATTAAGCACAACTTATAAAGTTGACTAAAAATCAAATCATTAATAAGAAATAAAAATCTCAACAATTATTAACTAACTACTCTAAAACCAAACTTTAATTAATTTAGCTATTCATAAGAAAAGAAGAAGAAGGAAAGATAAAACTCATTGAAAGCACACTTCAATCTTCAATCCTTATTAAGCTCTTTAATTCCATGCTTCACCTCCCTTGGCAGCGGTGTTGCCCCTATTGGCTCCTTTGTATCCCCTTTTATTGGAAAAGTCTAATGGAAAACCTACTTGCACTTGAATTCCTAAGTTTCCACCAAAAAGGAATATTTTTCTGCTCGACATGGCCTAAGCATGGCCATGTCACATCCTCACTTTTATGGCATGACTTCAAGCATGGTCGTGCTTAGGCCATGCCGAGCTTTCACATTTTCTTCAACTTAAACAGAAGCGGTCATGGTTTTAAGAATGGTCATGCTTAAGCCGTGTGGTTGCTTTGTAAATTCTTTAATTTGCACAAAAAGGCCACAGTTTTGAGCATGCCCGTGCTCCATCCCATATTGCAACTCCTTTAATTCCAATGGTTAACATGACTTCCAACATGGCCATGCTGCCTTGATTCTTCTTTCATAAAGTGACATGGGTATAAGCACGCCTATGTCATGGCCACAAGCATGCCTATGTCATGGCCATGTTTAGCATTCCTTGACTATTTTAGGCTTCCTTTTCAATCTTTCCCACAAAAGGGGAAACTCTTATTAATATCAATTAAAAATCCTAAATAAACTAAAAATAATAGGAAATTAGAATGAAGGTCCAACTTAAATAAATAACTAATTAAACCTAAATTCTTCCTAATTATTACTAACTATTTATTCAAAATTCATTAAAATTGAACTCTAGAACATGTATATAATTAGACTCAACAAATTCCCCCATGGTATAGCTTGGCATATCCTCAAGCAAAAATCATATTTAAACATTTAAACACTAGCTCAACTACAACTAAAGAGTTACAATTTCTAAGACATGCAAGTGGATAACACCAAGATTGAAACATGTTTGCTAAAAAAGATAATTAAACAAAAATACATCATATATGAACAATTTACTAATCACAACCCAAGCACATAACCTATTTGAAATTCGATGAACATAGCCTAAGGAAAAACATAAAATTGGCTGTGAATGCAGTTTACACTCCATTTCACATCTTTTTTTATTTAACGAGCGCGTTTTACGCTTCATCTGATCCTTTTTATCAATAATCAAATCTTCCCACTTTAGTAATCCCTTGTCGTTCTTGTACTACTAAGCATGGATACTGCTATATGGGTCCTTTGGATACTCTTACTATAATTACAACATTGGATAGATTCAGAGCATATAAAAATTTAGAATTAAGCATTGCTCTTACTTAAGAAAAGAGAGATTTTTTAAAAATTTCATTTAATCTCCTAATTTCATGCTCAAATTCAATCTTTTGACTCATATTTAGGTCGTAAGGACTAAATTTCTCATACATAATGACCATGTCCAACTATCTTATTTAATAAACCACTGAATATTTTAATAATTGAATCAAAAGTGCACATTTATACACTATCGGCCCTAATATTAATTGAGCTTCAATTTTTCACAAAACCAAAACAAAAAGTTTTAAAGACAAACATCACAACAAATGTGGAGAAACTGACTTGAAAGTTTTTGAATTTGATCTCATTTTTTTTTAAACAAAAATTTTTTATTTTCTTAATTTAACTAATACGCATGCAAAAATAAATAAAACACACACAAGCCTAAAACATAAAAACATCATCCTAACATTTGACATCCTCCCCCATACTTATCTACGACATTGTCCTCAATGATAAAAATATTAAAATAAGGAAAAGAAAATGAGGACTTCCTTTGTAAGCATTTGTCTTCCTTTTATGCTTGCTCCAAATGTTGGATGACCTATAAATAAAAAACAATAACTAAGAAAAATAAAAGAAAAAAATAAACTAATAATAAACTTAAACAAAAGAAATAAATCAAAACACATTAGGTTGCCTCCCAATAAGTGCTAACTTTAGGTCATTAGCTTGACCCGTTAAATGTGGAGTATCATAGGTGTAACAGAATATGAGGAAGTGTTCTTGGAAGGATCTTCCTTTCCTTACTTTTGCTAGGCTCCCTTATGCCCAAGTAATAAAGTGCATACCCCATATGCCAAATATTTATTCTAAAATTACTGGAAGAATATAAGGCATTTCATGCGGATTCCTAAACAATCCAACACCTTTCATGGATTCCTTGTATTTGACTATAATAGGTCATGAAACATATGCATTGTCAGTTATAGATGGCTCATCTTCATCCCTTGTAGCTTCAATAATTGTTATAATTTTATGATCCAACCATATTGAAGTTGAGTTGAGTGACTTTGTACTTTGTATCCTTGATGTCTATAAATTGATTCTTACACTTGTAGACTTCTTCTATTTCTTTAATGATAATCTCTTCTTGCTCATCATGGCACAACTTAAAAGTTTCCTTATCATCTTGACTCAAAGTGCTTTTATCATCCTATTTACTTTCTTTTTGTGCTGGTTGCATTGAGCAATTCATGGGTGCACATATTTGAAGTTTTTGAAAGCATGCAATGTGACTTTCTACAATTTGCCTAAAATTCTCCTCATGTCTCCTTATACTTTCTTGAACCATTTACAATGCTTTGTTTTGTGACTGAATGAATTGCTTTTACTTGTCCTCTAAGAATTGTTCTTTGATCTTTTTTGTTTCTTGAATGAAAATTTCCAATATTATCTCCAGATTCGACTTAAGTTCTTGTTGATAACTCTAAGTGTGATCCATACAACTGCTCCAAGATAGGTTGTAACAAGGTAAGGGAGGTGAATATGAATAATATAGGTAATGTGCCCCATTATGGTTCTGTCCACACCGATTACAAACTTGAACATAAGATGAAAAATAATTAAATTGCATATGTTCTACATTATATACAGGATAACATGTATTATATCTCAAAAATTGATAAAAAAATTCATCATTATCAATGACAAATTATTTATCAATAAAACAAAGAAAAATAAATCAAAGTGTTATTCTAATGAAAAAGAATAATGTGTTAATATTAGTAACGCCAATCTCTAACAATGGTGCCAAAAACATGTTAACACAACTCCACAAGCGTATGGATTGTGGTAAGTAATAAAGTGATAAGTAAAGTATCATTCCCACAAGGAAAAGGTACTAAGCACTAACTGTCAATCAATTTTCCCTAGCTAGCACAAATCAATTTAAATTGCAAGAATTAAATTAAATTAATTAAAATAAATTATCCACTCTAATTAATCTAATTAAATAAATGGGTATAAAATAAAGATTGGGTTTGCTTCACTAGTTAGGATTTGAATTATAGAATTAAGTTAATTTATTTCATTAATCATAATTAAAGGTAAACCACTCAAATTACCTAGAGTTTCTTTTGAGATACCAAAGTTAATTACAACCTATTTTCATGGTCACATCAATTAACTAAGACTCATTAAGTTTCTTAGTAATTTATTAATCCATGAAGGATTCTTCTACTTTCATGATCAAGGTTCCTAAGTTTTACAAGTCTATGAGCTAATAAATCATCCAATTTTCATTGTCTTAAATCTATTTATATACATGCAAACAATTGGGCCCTTAATTGAATATAAGACATTAAGCACAACTCATAAAATTAACTGAAAATCAAATCATTAATAAGAAATAAAAATCCCAATAAGTATTAACTTGCTACTCCAAAACCAAACTCTAATTAATTTAGCTATTCATAAGAAAAGAAGAAGAAAGAAAGATAAAACTCGTTGAAAGCACAATTCAATCTTCAATCCTTATTAAGCTCTTTAATTCCACGCTTTGCTTCACCTAGCGGCAGTGTTCCCCCCAATGGCTCTTTTGTATCCTCTTTTATAGGAAAATTCTAATAGAAAATCTACCTGAACTTGAATTCCTAAGTTTCCACTAAAAAGGAATATTTTTCTTCTTGACATGGCCTAAGAACGACCATGTCATGTCCTCACTTTTACGGCATGGTTTTAAGCATGCTTGTGCTCCATCTTGTGTCATAACTCCTTAAATTCCAATGGTTAATATAGCTTCTAGCATGGTCATGCTTAAGCCATACTGCCTTGATTCTTCTTTCAAAATATGACATGGGCACAACACACCCTTGTTATGGCCATATTTAGCATTCCTTGACAATTTTAGGCTTCTTTTTTAATCTTTCCTATAAAAGGGGAAACTCTTATTAATATCAATTCAAAACTCCAGAATAAACTAAAAACAATTAAAAATTAGAATGAAGGTCCAACTTAAACAAATACCTAATTAAACCTAAATTCTTTCCAATTATTACTAACTATTTATTCAAACTTCATTAAAATTCAACTCTAGAACATGTATAGAATTACACTCAGTAATAGGATAACAAATGCTGCTCATAGAGCTGTTGATTTATTTGAATGGTAATGTAAGCATGTTTATTTAAGGTAGTAGTACCATCCGAGCTCAAAATTAAAGGATCTATAATTGTATTAGATACAACTGAGTCATAAGTTTGCTTTTCTGGAAGGTTTGCGGTGGTTATAGAAAACATATCCTTATGGCTAAGATATTTTATTGATTGTACTAATTTTTTTAATTTAAATGTATTTTTAATTTTTTTGCTTAAAAGGCTAGAGGCTAGAAATCAAGTAACGCACCTGAATATTTTAACTAGGTTGACACTCTCTTATTAACATCACTTTTCTATTGTCCAATATATAAATGAAATAAAAAAGAATAATGTTAGAAATTACATTGATGGCCAAAACAAATGTCACAAGATAGCTTAGCTAAATTGACAAAAAATTCTTCCACTATGATATATATGAATAGTATTATCATAAAAAGATGGAGCAAAATCCTACCAATTAACAATATTTAAAAAAGCTCTATGTCTAGCAAGTAAGTCAGCTACTAAATTTCCGTTTCTATAAATATGTGACACCTGAAAGCTAATTTGAGAGGCAACATGTAAACAGTGCAGCCACTTTTACATAATTTCCAAGGCACATGCTTGGAATGATTACAAAAAAGATGGACCATATACATAGAATTGCACTCTAACCATAAACAATGCCAACCTTTCTACCATGCAATATTAACTGCATGAAGCTCCACTACATAAGCATACTCATATCCTACACTGAATAAGAAAGCACCTCTTAGAAAAACTAGTAGAAGTTCTAAAAATGCAGTTGGCTTTAATAGCTCCAAGGGAGCCCAACGTAGAGCCATCTGTATTTGCCTTGATCTAGGAAGAAGGGGGCGGTTGCCAAGATATAAATATTATATTTAAAGCTAGTCTAGGAATACCTTGAATAGCCAACAACTTAAGAATGTGAAGGTCATTTGTATTATTCGACATCTTTCCTATATGAAAATAATCACACTATTTAATTATTATCCAAATTAAATGTAAAGTAACATTAATATTAGGAAACTCATTTTCAAAGAGTGCTAAATTACGTATCCTCCAAATCATAGAAATGACATTAATAATTGTGGCACACTATAAAACAACCACTTAAGAACTGAAACTTGCCTCATAGCATCAATAGTTAAATCCAATAAGGAACCATCCACCATGATACGTTTACCAAATAGATGAGAGATAGAATTTTAGATAGTCAAAGAGAACACACACCGAGCAAATAAATGCTCATGATCTTTATGGTGTGTAACACATAAAATACATCGTGATGGAAAAAAGAGTCCCTTCCTTGTGAGCTGATCATAAGTTATTAAATAGCCTAAGACTGCCCACCAACAGATTAAAGAATGAGAGAGTGGAAAGAATTCTTTCTAAATAAAAGAATGCCATAGAGCTAGAGGTTGGGGAAAATGCATATGACCATACTTTTCTTTCACCATTAAGATACCATTAGAAGCTACTGCCCAAATAGAAATATCTGCATCATTTTTAATGGTTGAAAAATAGCTTAAATATTTGATTTAACCATCTCATTAGATAAATGTTCAAGCTGCCAAGTATTATTGGACATAAAATTAGACACTAAAGTAGTTAAAGCCCTTTGATCTTTAGCAAAAATTTTGATCTAATTAGCAACCAAAGGGTTGATCCAAGCGTCTATCCAAAATTTGAGCTCGGTATTAACTCTAATGGACCATACAATTTCTGAGCATAGACTATTAAAAGGATGCTTAATTGAAGACTAAAGAGAAGAAGTAATGAAAGAGCTATGACGAAGGCCTAAAGGAGTGAGAAATCATTAATGGATAACTGCGATAGGATATTCTTTTGAAGAAATCATTCTCTAAGCCATCTTACTTAGCATGACATCATTAAGACAATGAAGCTAATTATTGCCAATTCCCCTTTCCTTAAAAGGAAGAAAAACAATCTTCCAAGGAATAGTAATAAGTATTTTTCTTATGAATAGAATCGGTCCATAAAAAAATCCTCACGCAACATTCCATATAAGAAACCAAAGAGTGAGGCCATCTGTAAATTAAAAACAAATGCAGTAACGAACTTGTAATCACCTGCTGAATAAGAGTCAAATGGCCAGCCATTGACAAAGAATTTCCTTTCCACTTAAAAAATCGATAAAATATTTTCTCTACAAAAGGTTTAAGCCATTTTTTTCCTTACAACTCCAACAAATAAAGGCACTTTAAGGTACACAAAGGGTAAGGAACCTTTTTTGATATTAACCACTTGCTGAAGCTGAGAGATTTAATTTTCATTAATGGAAGCTCCATAAAATATCTCTGACTTGGACCAATTAACAAGTTACCCCGAAACCTGCCTATACACTTCAAAAATTTCATTAAAGACTTTCATATTTTGAAGTGAAGATTTCCCAAATAAAAGGAAATCATCAACATATAAATAATAAGTAGGAAAAAAATTAGTCCATGTCTAAAACATAGGCTGAATAACACCCTCTGCAACTTTACCAGAAATCAATCTACTAAGAAAATCCTTCACAAAGCAAAATAAAGAGGTGATAGTGGGTCATTGACAAACACCATGCGTGCAACTAAAATAACCTTTAGCATGCCCATTAATTAAAATTGATAATCTAGAAAAGGGTAATAAAGTAAGAATCCAATTGTTAAATTGTAAGGAAAACCTAAAAGATTACAAAACATCAAAAAGAAAATTCTAATCTATAATGTTGAAAGCTTTTTGAATATTAATTTTAAAATCCATGTTACCTCCAAAACAAGTTTTTGAAAGCAATTTAACACCTTCAAATGCACCAACTATACAATTTGCTATGCTTCATTTTTCAAAAATCCAAATTGATGACAAGAGATAATTCGAGATGCAATGGAAGAGAGATAATCAACTAGAATCATAGTGACCACTTTCATGATAAAGTTGTTAAGAATAATAGAGCAAAAATGCTCAATAGCAATAACATCTATCACTTTAGGAATTAAACCATAAAACTAGAATTAATTCTTATAGTGATTATGCCTGTAATGAAAAAACTTCAAACTGTAGAACAATCTTCCTTATTCACCACATCCTAGAAAGTTTTATAAAATAAACCAATAAACCCATCTAGCCCTGAAGCACTTTAGGCATCCATATTGAAGATGGTACTGTGGATCTCATCATTTGAGGGGCAACTTGTCAAAAGTGTATTATTAAACTTTGAAACCATACAAGGCACAACCGATTTTATTAAATTAATGTTTGACGGAATTTAAAACTTAGCCTTGAAAAGAGCTAGATAAAAATTGATAACATGCTTCTCAATAACTTCTTATGATTAGTGAGTGTCCCATTCACTATTAAATGATTAATACCATGCTTGGACTTAGACCGAGCAAACTTCTGATGAAAAAAGGAAGTGTTACGATCACCTATAGCTAACCATTTAATTTGACGACATTCCTTGTAATAATATCTTGCTGAGTAAAAGAAGTGTCCAAAATAGCATGATTAGCCAACTCTCACCTATAAAGATCATCAAAGATACCATTAGAAGAAATTTTCAATTAAATATCTTGTAGATTTGAACTTACTTGATTTATATTGTCTTATAAGTGCCTAAAAACATTTCAATTCCATATTTTAATTTCAGCACATAAGTTTTTTAACTTAGAGCCTGGCAATTACATATGATTTAAATTACTAATTAGAAGAGACTAAGAATTAGCAATAAGATCCCTTAAATCTGGATGCGAAACCTATATAGATTGAAAATAAAATCTAGAGGGAGCCTTATCATTGAAATCACATTTAAGCAGTAATGGAAAGTGATCAAAGTGGTGTCTTGGCAATAATGAACAAGAAATAATTGTAATATCCCGTAATTTTAAATATTTTTACACTGTACCGGGATATGCAGTGTTAATAATTTTTGTATATTATATGATAATTTTTATAAGTTGTTATGTATTTTAAACCTATTTTAATTACTGTGTATTATTTACAGTGTTTTACGTAAAATTTTCCCGGGGACTTGCATTTTCGGGGAAATTTTCATGTAAATATTTTAATATTAATTATTTTAAATATATTTTCGGACTTGCATCAACTCATGTGTATTTTTAAAATACTAAATAAAGCCTATGTGTGTGTATATTTATTTAATTAGGGTTTAGTATTACCCTAATATTTTATTAATTATTTATTTGTTTTATTGTTATTTAATTAATTTTATTTAGTATAAATTATTAAAATATTAAATTTTATGTGTGTGGTGTATATTTAATGTGTGTAATTTAATATTATTTTATTATATAGTGTAAAGTATATATATATTCATATATACATTAAAAATCAAAATTTTTGCCAAATTACCGTTTTGCCCCCTCCCTCTCCTTCTTCTCTCCCGATCACCCACCCTCACTGCGCCTCCCATTCCAGCACGCCGGACCGCCCCTCGCCGCCACCAGCTGCCGCCAACCTCCTTCCCCTTCCTTCCTCTTCCTCTCCGACGTGACCAGGCCGCCGGAAGCCCGCTGGAACGCCCAGAATCCGCCATGGCAGCAAGTTGAGCTTCTTGCCGTCGACGACGATTCCGGCCACCATTTCATGCACCGCCAGTCTTCATCGACTCCTTGAGCTCCGGTGATTCCAATTCTAAGCTCCTTTTGGCCTGAAATCAAGTGGATTTTGAGGTTTGAGCTAAAACTCAATTCGGTCACATTAGGGTTTTTGATTTTTTTGAGCTTCGAATTGATTGATTCATGAAAACTACCTTCACAAATGTTGATCCTAGTAGCTTAATCTACATGTATGAATTTTTTTGGAATTTTTGGAGATTGTTTGGATTTTTGGGTATTTTTGAATATTTTAATATTATTTTCTAATTTTCGAAAATTAATTATTTAAATTATGAAATTGGAGTTTATGGTTAAATTAGGTGTTGAAATGAATTATAGGAATTTATTTGGAATTTTTATGAATTTCTAAGTATTTATTTTGAATTATTAAAGTTTATATGAATTTGGGAAATTAGGTTAAATGTGTTTTTAATTGAAATTAATTGGATAATTGAGTTTAAT
The DNA here is from genome assembly GCA_947683625.1 of Mallotus nudiflorus. Lineage (NCBI taxonomy): Eukaryota > Viridiplantae > Streptophyta > Magnoliopsida > Malpighiales > Euphorbiaceae > Mallotus > Mallotus nudiflorus. The sequence continues at coordinate 165,811 of CANTUR010000250.1, forward strand.
TATTGATATTATTGATAAATATGTTGAGAAAATTAATTTTGGATAATTGTATAATTTTTGGTGAATTTTTGAAGTAATTTTAGTATATTTATATATATAGGGGTATTTTGGTAATTTTACCCTAAATTAGCTAAAAATGTAATTTAATTGGTTTTAATAGTTATTTAAGGTATAAAAATGATTTCTATAAATTATTTGGTATTTTTAACTAATTAAAACTATTTTTCGTAAATTATTTTCAATTATATATATAATATACGGTTTTTCTAATAAAATGAGTTTTTATCGGTTTTTTATAGTGTTTCAAGGTTAATTATATAATTTCTACTTATAAAATGAATTTCTATGTTGTAAGGGTATTTTTGGTATTTTCAGAATTATTCTGTGTTTGTGGACCCCGGTCGGTGGATTGTAGTTTGGAGTCCGACCATGGGATTTTGATTGTGCCTTGTGTAGTTTTTCGAAGTGTGTTTCTTTGCAGGGTTGGCTCTACTCTTTTGAGTAGAGAGATGTCCATTTTACAGGGGAGGTTCTGCCGGATTTTCGGTAGAATTCTCGTAAAATGTGATGTCCAGTCGAACCCTAATTCTGTTTCCGTATTTAAATACTCTAGATCGAATTCTAGGATTTCTGTTAGGGTTATTCTGATGTCGATTATTTATTTCTTGTTTAGTTATGCCGAGACCGAGGGCTAGTGGACTAGGCCCGTCGGACCCGTCTCGTGGAGCGCACTAGGTGAGTTACTATACTATATATATATGCCTTAGGGTGCATGATTTAGAAATATATATTTTATTTTGATTAAAATGCATAAATAATGTGATTTGAATTTAAGTATATTTTTGGTTTATTTTTGGTATTTATTAAATTATATACATGTTTTGTAAATAAAATATATTTAAAATGTTTTTAAATATATTTCCAACTTAATTTATAATTTGATTGAATTCATTTGACATATATATACTAGAAATATTCCTGGTTTATTTTTGGTATATTTCCGGTATATGTATGGTTTATGTTGTTATTTTATTGAACTTCATGCATCATTTATTTTTGTGAATGAATGATTTATATTATTAATGAATGATATCGATAGAACGTGCTACCTAGTGGGCAGCACTAGGACCGAGTACGTACCGGTACGCCTATAGTATTTAGGCTATATTACTAACCATTTGTGGATATTGATTGGTTATGATTATTTGATATGTGAGATATGGTTTGGAGGTGTGATTGCTGGAGCTCGGTTGACCAAGTGTCTCAGGGCCAATCACACTGGCAGTCAGACTGCTGGAGCTCGGTTGACTTAGTGTCTCGGGGCCAGTCTACTGTCCAAATGGATTAAGTGGATATATTTGGAATAAGTGAGCCTGTATGGCTAGAGTGTTGTCTAACACTATTTCCGAGGTTGCGATATTCTTGGGTTCTATATAATCCTTCATAAAAGATGATTTTCAGATAAAATATATAAAATGATTTTATTGCATCTGTGTGTAATTGCCTGTATATATATATATTAGATATATACTGTTGACTGTATGCATTGTCATTTAGTATGCATGTATATATATTATAGTAATTCACTCAGTGAGGTCTGACTCCCCTCCGTTGACTATTTTTCAGGAGAGTCAACTTCTTCAGACCTCAGTAGCAGGTCGATACGCCGGATTTCTTCCGCCCCGGCTTCTTTGTGTAAATTATCTACTTGAGTCTTATTTATTTTATCTAGACACTACAGTAGTTGTGAATTAAAGTATTGGATTTCATGTATTTTATTTTAAAGAGATGTATTATATTGAAACTGGATTTGTATTAAAGATTATATATATATGAGATGAGGTTTGATTCAAATCCAGTGATGAAACTGTTATTATTATATTTATGATTTTTATTTCCGCTGCATATTATATGATTATTGTTATTATTGCATGATTTATTTTATTTTTAGGCTTGCTACGGGTTCCGGATTCGAAAGAATTCCCGTTCCCTAGCGCCGGTCATGGCCCCTGTTTTGGGTCGTGACAATAATCTTCTAGTAATTAAAAAATTGCAAATTTTCCAAAGCTCTATCAAGACGACTTTCCACTCTATGATTACCATTCCTTCCATTAGTCCATGTAAAAGTGGCACCATGAGAGGGGATATAAAAAAGAAGACAGTCATCAAGAAACTTACCGAAATCTCTACAAGGCCTAAAGCTGGTGATTTTCCTATTTTTTCATATGTTCCTAAAACTACATTGAAATCTTTAAAAACACACTAAATGGAAGTGAAATTTAGGGAAATGTTAAGAAGATTATACCAAAGTTCCATATGATAATTTTGCCAAACACTATTATAAATAAATGTTTACCTTTGTAAAGAGTTTGCCACAAAAACATCTAAAGTTAAATGTTGATCAAGAATGTGAATGGAGGACACTGTAGGACCATGCCATGTTTACCTAAAACCCAAATGGAGGGGAGAGAACAAGCATTAGGAATAAGAAAATTTAAATTCAGACTATTCCGATAATATTTTAGAATTAAAGAAAAAACAACCATGGGCTCTACAACATATACAAATTTAGGAGAATGGTGTCTAAAAAAAGAGAAAATAGTTCTTTGGGTATTAGGATTACCTATGCCATGACAATTCCAATAAAAGAGCTTCATAAATTCAACTTATTTGGCTTTTTAGTAACTTTTTTTGAAAGAGCCGCTTTATACTTTTGATGTTTAGGATATTTTTTCTTCTAAACAGTGGTCCAAGCCTCTTCTTCCAAATCAGCTTCATCAACCGAAGAAGTTCAAGGATTGTCATCCTCATTAGAATCCTAAACACTTTGCTTTTCTTGATTAGCTTTAGGATTTTACCTCCTTGCAAAAAAAATTTTCAATAGCACAATCATTTGTCTTTTGCTGATTGAGTAACTCATTGTGATTAGGAGATTTCTCAATGATCTTAGGTTGCTCAGGTGGACATTTATGAACAATTTTGAATTTATGGGCTTGGTTCGACAACTAGAATTATTTCATTCATGACGTTGTCAATGGATGCGTTTTCTATTCCTGCTATGTTTAGTTTTGATTGAAGCTATTGGAATGCATTAGTGATTGGAACATCCATGTTGATATTTGCTTTTACCTTCCAAATACGCTTTGGCTCTACCATTTTTTTTTGTTCGTCTCTTTTTTTTATAGTGGGCATGTAGAATCAACCTTGGAAACCTTTTTTCCCTATCTGCAATCATAAGAAGAGCATCCTACACTAGAATAAATATTGCAAAAAGAAGGCAAATATTCATAAACCATTTTAATAAAATTCTTTTCCCAATCCGTTCAATAAGAAGCAATTATGAGAGAGACATTGCTAAATCAATATCAATAAGGACTCTTGCATAGTGCCTAACTCTCCATTAATTATTGCAGTGTCAATTCTTTAAAGGAACACCTACACTTTAGCAATGGAATTTAGGATTTATGGATGCCAATATTCCTACAGGAGTTTGTAAAATCTCACCCAAGTTTGAGTGTTTGTTGATTTTTTACTAGTTGGATCAAAATTCAAAGTCCAAGGTTGCAATCGATGCCTAGTTTCAATGTTATTACTCCTCTGCTCCAAATAAAATTATTTTTAGAATTAAAATTAAGAAAGAAATGATAAAATCTCCTTTCCAAAGAGATTAATTTCCAACTGCTATATAGTCCCTAAACCGTATAAAGTTTGGTTTTTAATTTTGTGAGTTTCCATGGTGTATCTCCTTTGGACAGAATAATTTGGGCAATATATGCATGTTGATAGGATAATAGCTAATGCTCATAAACTTACTGATTTATTTGAATCGTGATGTATCCACCTTTATTATAGGTAGCATTATCATCCTAGTTCAGAATTAAGGGTGTTGTAGTCGAAGTGGTGACAGTTGAGGCCTAAGTTTTCTTTTATGGGGGATTTTGCTGATCATAGTGGACATGTCTTCATGACTAATATAGTCCATATTTGTTGACAGAGACAAGGTGGCTTGAAGGCAGTGTCTGACAATGGAGAAGCCAATTGAAAATCAGAAGAAGTTCAGCATCGCTAAGGGTTTCCTTAAAAGCACCCTTTTTAATTTTTAATAAGTTAAAAATTTATCTTTTTCACTAAAAAAATGATGTTCATTGAATTGATGTATACTATATATATTTTTATTATACATTATTTTTAATGAGCTTCTGAAGTTGAAATCTTACCTTTGTAGTTTTGAATTTTTATTTAATTTTAATTTTAAAATCTTAACTCTGAGCCAATGCTAGTTCTTGATGATAGCTTCAACACTCTGTAAACAAAGTAATAATGAATTGTCTATAAAACATTACAAGAAAAGCTTATGCTGGAAACAATACATGTCAACCATTACAACTTATAAACCCTAAGCTCTATCTAATAAAGTTAGAGTATGTTGAGTGTAATTTTACACTTATTCTAAAGTTGAATTTTAATGAATTATGAATAGTAGTTGACAATATAATTTGGGTTTAATTAGGCATTTTATTTATATTAGACCTTCAATTTAATTTCCTATTTAGTCCTGGTTTATTTAAGAGTTTTATTTGATTTTAATGAGGATTTCCCCTGTTTTGTAAGAAAGATTAATAAGGAAGCTTAGTTGATTAAGGAGAGCTGGACAAGACCTCATTCGGAATATTTTGTGTGAAATCACTGATTAAAAAACGTTCAAGAGTCATGGGATGGCTCACAGGCATGCTTCAAGTCATGCTTCCCTCTATCCAAATTGAAACAATTATGAAAGCTCATCATCACTTCACTCATGGCCATGAGCTAAGTGGTGATAGAAATTTCACAACATGTCACTGTCATGAGCCAAGCAGTAACAAGTAAAAGAAGTTTCCTTTTTAGAGGAAACTCAGGAATTCAAGTCAAATTAGGTTTTTATTGAATTTACAATATAAAAAGGGGGACAAAAAGGTGTTTTTATTCATTCCTGATCATTTAGAATCATTCTTATTCAGAGAAACACTTTTGAAGACATGTTCAAAGGAGATTGAAAAAGGAGTTGTGCAAGATTCAAGAACCAAAATCATTATTTCTTCTTCATCTTTAATTCTCTTTATTTTGTTTATGTTTGTCGCCATAACCATGTGTGGCTAAACTCTCTTTAGGGTTTGGATTTATGTAGCTAGTCTATTACTTGTTTGGATTCTTGTTTCCTTTCAATGAATTAACTTTTAGTCAATTTTACAAGTTATGCTTAATGTCTTGCATTTGATTTTAGGCCTAATTGAATGCATGTTTTTTTGGTAGATTAGAGACAATAAAAGTTGCATGATCTATTAGCTCATAGACTTGTAAAACTTAGGAACCTCGATCATGAAAGTAGACAAATCCTTCGGGAAATACTAAATCACTAAAGAACCTAATGAACCCTAGTTAATTGACATGACAATGAAAATAGACTGTAAGTAACTTTGGTATTCTTAGATGAACTTGAAAGAGACTCTAGGTATTTTTGAGTGGTTTACCCTTGACTAAGTTAATGAATTGAATTGTGAAAAGATCCTATAATTTAAGTAATAGCTAATGAAACAAATATGGACTCTATGTTTTTCTATTTATTGAATTTTATTATTTCAGTTTTAAGTTTTCTTTTCTTGTTAATTGATTTATCATACAATTATTCTATTTTATTATATTGTGGAAGTAAATTTAGGGCTAGTACTTGATATCATTCACCTCGTGGAAATGATACTCATATTCATTACTTTACTACTTGTTGCGAATCGTGCACTTGCGAAATTTGCCTATCAGAGTATCTATCATAATTTCTTGCGTTATGCTCGAAATTTTTTTTCTTAAAAAATGTTGAATATAAATTGAATTAAGCATGTCAGGATTGATATTACAATAATTTATAAAAATAAAAGGATAAGTATAATTTGGATCCTTGAGATTTTACCTTTTGGTAAAACTAAGTCTTATATATATATATATATATATACACCTTGTGTTTCATTTTTTTTTTCACTTCACCTTCTAACTAATATGATCATTATTTTATAAGAAAATATTAATATAATATTAAATTTTAATGATAAATTTATTTTATAAATGATTTATAATCAATCTAACCAATTGGTTATTTTTAAAAAATATTATAAATTTATTTTGAAAATAGTTTCTTTTTATTCATAATTAAATTAAAAATAAATCTAGTTTTTTTAATTAATTGTAGTTAGTTGAATGATAAAATACTCATTATATGATTTTATCATTAAAAATATATATTATTTTTGGATTAAAACATACATTTTAAAAAATATTTGTAAGAATGGCACTAAAGTATATATATAAAAAAATGAAACATGTGATATTGAAATGTCAAAAAAATCATATGATTGGTTTTACCAAAAGGCAAAATCACAAGAAACAAAATTATACTTACCCTAAAAAAAGAATATGCCAACCAATAATTCAAACAAACTGTCACGACCCAAAACAGGGTCCATGACCGGCGCTAGGGAATGAGAATTCTTTCGAATCCGGAACCCGTAGCAAGTCTAAAAATAAAATAAAACATGCAATGATAATAACAATATATAATGCAGCGGAAATAAAAATCATAAATATAATAATAACATATGCACCAATTGGATTTAAATTAAATACTCATCTCATATATATATATAAACTCTTTAAATTCAAATCCAGTTCAAATATAATACAACATCTCTTTAAATATTTAATGACTATTGCAGTGTCTAGATAAAATAAACTCAAGACTCAGAGAAGCAGTTTACATAAAGAAACCGGGGCGGAAGAAATCCGGCGTACAGGCCTGCTACTAAGGTCTGAAGATGATGACTCTCTTGAAAAATAGTCAACGGAGGGGAGTCAGACCTCACTGAGTGAATTACTATAATATATATACATGCATACTAAATGACAATGCATACAATCAACAATATGTATCTAATATGTATATATACAGGCAATACACACAGATGCAGAAAAATTATTTTTATATATTTTTATTAAAATCATCGTTTATGAAGGATCAAATAGAACCCTATAATATCGAAACCTCAAACAGTGTTAGACAACACTCTAGCCATACAGGCTCACTTATTCCAAAATATTCACTTATTCCATTTAGACAGTAGATTGGCCCCGAAACACTAAGTCAATCGAGCTCCAGCAGTCTAACTATCAATGTGATTGGCCCCGAGACATTAGGTCAACCGAGCTCCAGCAATCACACTCCCAAATCATATCACACATCAAATAATCATATCCAATCAATATCCACAAATGGTTAGTAATATAGCTTAAATGCTATAAGCGTACCGGTACGTACTCGATCCTAGTGCTGCCCACTAGGTAGCACGTTCTATCGATATCCTTCATTTTAAATATAAATCATACATTCATAAAAATAAATGATGCATGAACTTAAATAAAATAGCAACATAAACCATATATATACTGGAAATATACCAAAAGTAAACTAGGTATATTTCAAGTATATATACGTCAAGTAAATTCAATTAAATTACAAATTAAGCCAGAAATATATTGAAAAGCATTTTAAATATAATTTATTAACCAAAACATGCATATAATTCAAAATATTCAAGAAATAAACCAAAATAAACTAAAAATAAACTTAGGTAATAATTGAATTATTCATGCATAAATAATCAAAATAAAACATATTTTTCTAAATCATGCACCCTAAACATATATATATAATATAGTAACTCACACTTAGTGCGCTCCACGAGATGGGTCCGACGGGCCTGGTCCACTAGGCCTCGGTCTCGACGCAACTAAACAAACAATAATAATAGACATCAGAATAAACCTAACAGAAAATCCTAGAACTCGATCTAGAATATTAAACACAGAAATAGAATTAGGGTTCGACCGGACATCACGTGTTACGAGAATTCTACCGAAAATTCGATAGAACCTCCCCTGTAAAATGGACATCTCTCTACTCAAAGAGTAGAGCCGACCCTGCAAAGAAACACACTTCGAAAAACAAGCTCAAAACACAACCAAAATCCCTCGGTCGGACTCTAAACTACAGTCTACCGACTGGGGTCCACAATACACAAAATAATTTCAGAAATACCAAAAATACCCTTATAACATAGAAATTCATTTTATAAGTAAAAATTACATAATTAACCTTTAAACACAGTAAAAACCGATAAAAACTCATTTTATTAGTAAAATCGTATATTATATATATAATTGAAAATAATTCACGAAAAATAGTTTTAATTAGTTAAAAATACTAAATAATTTGTAGAAATCATTTTTATACCTTAAATAACTATTAAAACCAATTAAATTACATTTTTAGCCAATTTCGTTTAAAATTACCAAAATACCCCTACATATATAAATATACTATAATTACTTCAAAAATTCACCAAAAATAGTATAATTATCCAAAATTAATTTTCTCCATATATTTATCAATATTATCAATAATTAAACTCAATTAACCAATTAATTTCAATTAAAAATACAATTAACCTAATTTTCCCAAAATTACATAAACTTAAATAATTCAAAATAAATACATAGAAATTCATAAAAATTCCAAATAAATTCCTATAATTCATTTCAACACCTATAATTATCATAAAACACAATTTCATAATTTATTTAATTAATTTTCGAAAATTAGAAAATAATATTAAAATATTCAAAAATACCCAAAAATCAAAATAATCTCCAAAAATTCCAAAAAAATTCACACATGTAGATTAAGCTAAGGGGAACAACATTTGTGAAGGAATTTTTCATGAATCAATCAAATTGAAGTTCAAAAAAATCAAGAACCCTAATATGGCCGAAATAAAAAATTTGAAACCTAACCAAATCAAGACCATTTAAGCTCAAACCAAAGCTAGAATCACACTCACCGGAGCTCAAGGAGAAGAAAGAGACTGACGGTGTCGAAAACGGTGGTCGAAAATGTCATGATCGACGGTGAAGAAGAATTCGGCTTCTCCGGCCAAAATCAACCTCCAGACGCCGGAAACGGCTGCAACAGGCGGCGGTGAAGGCTGAGGAAGGAGGTGGCACGCCGGACGGCACACCAACAGCAAGGAATCGGCATGACAGGCGGCGGACGGTGAGGGAAACGGTCGAGGAGTGAGAGGAAGGGGATAATGGCAATTTGGTAAATAAGTTAAACTTTATAATTTGTTTAATATTAAATGTATATATGTATATATATATACATATACTTTATACTATATATTAAAATAATATTAAATTACACATATTAAATATACACCACACACTTAATATTTAATATTTTAAAATTTAATAATAAATAAAAATAATTAAATAACAATAAAATTAATAAACAAATAATAAAATATTAGGATAATATTAATTAAACCCTAATTAAATAAATAAGTACACATATACACGGTGTTTAGTATTTTAAAAATATATATGAGCTCATGCAAGTCTGTAAATATATTTAAAATAATTAATAGTAAATTATTTACGTGAAAATTTCCCCAAAAATAAAAGTCTTGGGAAAATTTTAGGTAAAGTACTCAAAATAATACACAATAATTAACATAGATTTTAAATACATATTAACTCGTAAAAATATCATAATGTATATACAAAAATTATTAACACTGCATATCCCGATGCAATATTAAAATATTTAAAAAACACGGGATATTACACAAACCAACAAAATAACAGGCTCCCAAGATTACATTATCTGAATTGAAAAAAAAAAGTGTCCCTTAATAAAATCTGAATAAAATAATAGGCTCCTTAACTTCAAAAATTGATAGCTAATTTTTTTTTAAAAAAAATTTTCTAGTTGATCTTCAAGGTAGTTGAATTCTTAAAGACGATATGATGTGGGGCAAAAAACTCATCGGATTTCATCTAAAGAGAATAATTAATATTAAGGAGGATAGGTTCAAATTGCTAATAGTAAAGCCTTCACTTTCACAAAGAACATTTTAAAGACTTCCATCTACATTCAGTGTTTGAGTAATTTAAGTTAAAATTAACAACTAACATGCTATTTTTATACATCGAACGATTGTATAGAACTTGCACGATTTTAATGCTTTGTAATATTTTTTTTCTATCTAATTAATTAAAGAAAATATTTGGAAGAAATATAATTGTAATATAATTACAATGCATCTCCTCTTCCACTTCGCAATGTTAGGCTGTGCTCAATAATATAACCCACATGACTCACATTTTAAGATTTTTAAAAGCACAAGTTGTAGCTGATCTCCTCTTATAAAACCCTTAATCCACTATACCATTTTTATCAAATCCTTGAACTAAAATCTTTACATTTCAAAAGGCACTTAAGAATCCTAAGAAATGGCTTCAAGAGCTTTAGCCTCCACCTATAGTGCCATCATCAGAGCTTGATACATGCCTAAAAGATACCCTGAGGCTGGGTGCAGATGCAAATCTATTGAAGCTTAAAATTGGTAAACCACCAATGACCCCTTACTGCAGCCTCATTAACGGTCTTGTTAATCTTGAAGCAGCTGTTTGCCTTTGCACCACCATCAAAGGTAATGTCTTAGGCAACAACCTAGACATTCCTGTTAGCTTGAGCTTGTTGCTCAACGCCTGTGGCAAGAAGGCTCCTAAAGGATTCCAATGCAAATGAATTCATTCCATTTCTAAATAATCTATTTATTTTTTATTTTTATTTCTTTTTTTATCCTTTATTTTCTTGTATCCTTTTTTGGAATGTTTATGGCCTCTGCCATTGACATAATTATTAAATCAATAAATTATCTTGGTAAATGATTATTTTTACTTATTTTAGTAGCAATTTTTTATTCAAATAAGTTGTCTGAATATTTTTTTTGGTATCAACCACTGGTATACAAATTTCAATGGACTCTAACTAATCTAGTTTGACATGGGCAGGACCACAAGGGTGCCAAAGGTTTTTCAATAACTAATTCAACACAATTGCATACACTAGAACTCGAAGTCAAAACCTCGCTTAAGTAGGAACAACTCTTTCTAATTGATTCCAATGATTATTGGTAGTTATCCGAATTATTTTCACTTATAGTATCTGATATACACCAAAAGAAGTGATCACTAAATTGGGTAGGTGTAATGTCATTGCATATATATATATATATATATATATATATATATATATATATATGAAATTAGAATCAATTGGTATGAGGTTGTTTCTATTTAAATAAAGTCTCGAGTTCAAGTTTGTGTATGCTTTTAGATCCATTTTCAAGAAGGTTTCAGGCCTCATGCATTCAAGTTTCATGTTTTCCTCATCAACGGGATTCCGTCACGGGCTGATCAAACTAAGTGTGCACATTTTTCCCTATATATATATGTTAAAATGAAATTGGAATCAACTGGTATGAGGTTGTTTCTATTTAAATAAAGTCTCGAGTTTAAGTTTAGGTGTATAAGCCTTGTCCAATTAGTTATTAGTAAACCTTTGCTGCTCTTGTAGTTCTGCCTAGATCAAACTGAATTAGTTAGAATTCAGTGGGCCTTAAATACTTGTGGTTGACACAAAAAAAAAAATCAAAGTGTGAGGGCACTTAAATTAGAAATCAACAAATTAGATACATGTAGTTTAAAAAAAATTCAAACTGGAAGGGCTCTTTAATTAGATTAGTAAGAGTTCAGTAGACTATAAATACCGGTAATTCATAAAAAAATAAAATAAAATTCAAAGTGGAAGGGCTCTTCAATCAGAAATCAACAAACTGGATTGTAGGCGGTGGGGTTTAGCGCATGCCCAAGTGTTTGGCTACCACGGCACTGTGCAGGCTCGAGGTCTCCTAGGAAATACGATATAGGTCATGGGCCTATTCAGAGATGGAGTCACCACCTGGATAAAAGCCGGGACACACTGTACAATAACTGGATCCCACGGAGATTCCCAAAAGCCGTCATCAGAGATCGGGTTCGAAAACTAGGTATGAGCATTTGAATGCTCACCCAACCTTGCGGTTGGCCTCCGTTTGTGTTTTGCATTTTATTACCAATTAATTATTTAATCATTTCTTCATTTTCCATATGTAAAAAAAGCCTTCGAATAATTGCTAAATTTTTCAATTGAGTCCGAGTTTGCACATTAGTCCAATTTCATGCCTTTAAGTCCTGATATTCAGAAAAAACATAGTAAATAAAATAAATAATAATTTACAACCATACATTCAAAATTAAATGGGAAAGGGATTAAGGATTACAATGCTTTTAGCTAAATAAATGAAATAATATACAGAAAATAAACCAATAAAATAACATGAAAACGGTAATGTACAAGGGATAACTAGCAAAAGTGATTACTCGAGGACATAAATCATTAGGTAAATCCTGCAATAACACACGATTAGCCCCTCCTTTCACAAAAAAAATGAAATCACAAGTGACAATATTTACAAGGAGACTCTATATAAAAAATGGGGTTTTCACATTATGGATTAAAGAAACCATCAAATAATCAAGATAATCACCATCATGCAATCATACAGACATATTTAAGGTCAAAAGGGGACATACCGATCGAACATCATGACAAACATTAATAAAAAATGAAGCAGGAAGCAGGTTAACCCTGTCAATGAGGTAGTCACCTCATTAATGAGGCCATCGCATAATTGAGATGAGGCGATCACCTCATTGATGAGGCGATGCCTCATCAATAGGGTCTCTTACAATTCCGAGGTAAAAAAGGTAGCACACACACAAAAGATTGACTCCCTAAAGGCTTATCAATGGGGTGATCACCTTATTGATGAGGCAATCATCTCATTGAGATGAGGTGACGCCTCTGTGAAGAAGCGTTGCCTGATCACCAAATTGGCTCTAACTCCCAAGATGTGCAGACTTCTACTCTAAGTAACCAAAACATGCATATACACACTCTACACTCATCATACTATGACTACATGAAAAAGTACTCAAAGATCCATAAATAACCTAAGATATCAAGCATGACACACTAGAGATAAACCTAAAATGTACTAAAGGCTCAGTTACACATAAGTATGAACACTCAAAATGATGAAAATGTCAAGTTTAAGTGCAGATTTTATACCAAAATGAGAGCCCCTCAGAGCTGTCTTGATTGAGATCCTAGTTAGGATGTGGTATCTGCCTTTGACACAAGTTTCTTCCTTCTTCTCTTATGGAGAAAGTGGACCTCTTTGCTTCAACCTTCCTTCCCTTTCTTGAGGACATTTTTTTCTTTTCCTTATGTGTTTTTCTTTTTCAGAGCTCCTCTCTCCTCTCCCCTTTTTCTTCTCTCTTTTTTTTTTCTTTTATTCCTTAGTTTTCGCATACCCTTAAGCCTCCTAGCCCATCATGAGCTCTCCTAGCATTTTTTCTTTCCCCAAAAATCTTTTCCTCACGCAAGAAAGAGGTCCGGAGAGTAGGGCCCGCACCACTTGGCCGTCATTATTGCAGTTGCAAGTGGGCTGCCATAGGGGCGGCACCTCATTGATGAAGTGGTCGCCTCATTGGCAGCTACCAAAGAGGCGATCGCCTCATTACATGAGGCAATGCCCCTTTGGCCCGAGCCTACACTGGGCCAGGTAGGCTTGGGCCAAAGTTTGACAGTTGGGCTTGGTTTTTGGGTTTTTCAAGCTTTGGGTTTTTCAAGCTTTGGGTTTTAGGGTTTAGACCATATTTCAGGCTTCATTAGAGAGATTCAGGCTTCATTCTCATGTACAAATTCCACGTTCTCAGCATCGGGCTTGACAACGGGCCGATCAAACCGAGTGCCCCTAATTCGTCCCCTAACACGGGCTGACAGAATCGGGTGTCTACAGTTTGCCCCCTGATTTTTTGAAAAAAAATGCATGCAATGACCATTTTTCAAAAAATCACATGCATAATGGCGAATAAACGATAAGATGAGAAACATACCTGACTCTCAGGTTTCACCCGAGAGATGAATCCTTCAATTTTGAAACGTGACCATGATCCTTGGGTTTTCCTGGCCCAATCAGCTATTCATTAATATTTGATAGAGATATTTGAAAAATTTTAACCTCAGGTTTTCCTGCCCCGACCCTTACAACATTGGAATTTGATTCTCGGGTTTTCCTGGCACGGTCTTCACAACATTGAAACTTGATTCTTAGGTTTTCCTGGCTCGATCTTCGCAACACTGAAACTTGATTCTTGGGTTTTCCTGGCCTAATCTTCACAACACTGAAACTTGATTCTCGGGTTTTCCTGGCCCGATCATCATTAGGGATATGGTTTTTAGATTTTCTTGGTCTGATTATTACTCCTCCGGGGACATAGACTTTCGGGTTTTCCTAGCCTAGTTGTCCTTCGCTTCCGACTTCGAGGATACTACCCGAACAGTCATCTCGATTCTTTGAGCTTCAGGGATTCAAACCCGAATAGCCCTTTCTTTAAGCTTCAGGGATTCAAACCTGAACAACCCTTTCTTTGAGCTTCAGGGATTCAAACCCAAACAACCCTTTCTTTGAGCTTCGGGGATTCAAACCTGAACAACCTTGTCCTTTGCTTCTAACTTCAGGTATACTACTTGAACAATCATTTCAATCCTTTGAGCTTTAGGGATTCAAACCCAAATAGCCCTTTCTTTGCGATGTGGGCTTTTCCTTGGCTCTTTTCTCTAGAAACTTCATCTCAAAAATCCGTACTCTGAATTTTGCCTCCCTAGTATGCAGCACTAATTTCCACCCATCGTTTCATTTCATTATCATCATTTTCATTTTTTTAGGGGAAAACCCTACATTTTTGCTTGTTATAAAAATAATTTCTTCCTTTTGTCCTTTCTCCCTTCTATTTTTTGTCGCCTTTTCTCTTCCTCTCTCTTTTTTCTCCTTACACTTCTTGTACTCCTTGCATTTTCCCCCCTTTTACAGTCAATGGAGAATGAGAGAACACCCCCTGTCCTTGAGTGGGATCACATACTGCCTCTTGTTAGTGCTTCTAGGAGCTTGGGATTGACCCGTGGAGACTCGATTCCTCTTTTGGCAAACCTAGGGTCCCACATTTGCTCGTCTGCATCTGAAGAGGTTAGTACCCTATAATTTCCTGCAAAATTACACCGGGTCAGTGATTAATCAAACATAATTATCAACTCAGGACATTAATTTATTAAGCAAATGAGGAATCCATGTTTTGATCGCCAAAAATCCGGAACTATGCCTGGCCCACCTTACAGAGGCGATCATCTTATTGATGAGGCAATCAGCTTCTATGAAGAGGCGATAACCTATCGCCCTTTCATAGGGCCAATTGCCTCTCCAATGAGGCCATCGCCTCTGTGATTAGGCAATCGCTTCATCAACATGGAAAATCGCACAGTCTAAAAGTGCATTCATTTTGAATTCCTTTTCTGAAACCATAGCATGCATAAATTTCACTTCCTTATTTATTGTTTGCAACATGAAACTCAGATGTTCAAGGGTGCCGGGAATTTTCATGGAGCCCGGGTCTTCTTCAGTGGCTTGACTGACGAGCAGAGGGATCGGATTCAGGAGACAGGGTTCCAGGACTTCGTACTCTCACTTCCATCTGAGCAGGGGCGCATGGAT
This sequence comes from Mallotus nudiflorus, assembly GCA_947683625.1. Classification (NCBI taxonomy): domain Eukaryota; kingdom Viridiplantae; phylum Streptophyta; class Magnoliopsida; order Malpighiales; family Euphorbiaceae; genus Mallotus; species Mallotus nudiflorus. The sequence goes on from CANTUR010000250.1 coordinate 181,392, forward strand.
TACCAACCACTGCATGCCCTGATGGAGAGGTGGTTTGATATGACCCACACCTTCCACCTCCCATTCGATGAGCTTACTCTAGACTTGGTATCATTTACTTCCATCACAGGGATTGCCTGTGCCAGGGTCCTGTTCCTTTTGATGTGAGTCTACATCAGCTGTCTCCGGACAAGGCCGCATATATCGAGCGACTTTTGGGGATGACTCATGACATAAAGGGGACTCATACCCTTAAATTGGACTCGATCAGGAGCTTCTACACCTGGGATCGGGCCGTAGTGATGGTCTCTCCCCTTGAGATTGACTAAGTGGTGAGGGCTTTTTTGCTCTACTTGCTCGGTCCACCCTCTTTGCTAACACCGCCAACTCCATTGATCTGATCTTCCTACCGGCCCTTCAGGATCTTGACCAAGTTCCCATATTTGACTGGGGTAGTTGTACCTTGGCATACTTATACCGGAGCATAGATGAGGTGGTCTGAGGGGCTAGGAGATTCTGTGGCTTTTAGCATGCCGTTCTGGTGCGTCATGATCCCATTTTTTCCTTTATCTTGTTCAGACCTCCATTACTTACATCAGTCTTCTTAACTTCTCATGTTTCATTTTTCAGGTCTCGGCTCTAAAGCTAGAGTTGCTTATGGGAGTTACCCGAGTGAGAGACCATTTCCCGGCCCTCAGTAGGTGGGGCACCGGCTACATCGTGAAGAGGCACCTTGCTTGAGTTCAAATCCACAGACAGCACTTGAACTCCCTGACATAAGATGGGGTACCTATAAAGCACGAACCTTCTTATTAGTAAATTATTAACATTCAATTTACTTACATATTGACATCTCCTTTTTTTTTCTTTTTGCAGATTTATAATGACTTGTGGGGGTCCGAGGACACTTGGACCATTGAGATGACTCGCTCTAGGCCTTTAGCCCAGAAGAGGGCACTCCTTTGTGGCCCTGGGTATTAAGCTTGGTACTTGGGAGAGTGGGTCTTGAATTAGAGGGCATGTGTTAGAGCTAGGCGGGTCCTTAGGTCTCCTCCTGAAAGTATGCTTTGGGCTCATGAGCTAGATGGTAATGATCTTGTTTAGGCCGTTACGAGCTCACTAGCTGTGGATCACACAATTCGTGTGAAGAGCCGGTATGCGGAGTTCATCCGTACCCACCTTTTGCTGACAGTCCCTTTCCAGGCTGCTTCTACCTCTCAGGTAAATCCTTGCTGGTTCCCCTTTTCTTACAAATTCACTGCATTCTTAACATGTTCCTCCTGTTTCATCTTTAGGCTATGCCTACTAGGCCCGTGGCCCTGCTTAGGTCCCAAGTGCTGGAGAGAGAGCCCTTGAGGCATCAACTGGATCCGGGCAGGGAGGGGACTTCTGCAATTGGCGAGGAAGCCAGGCCGACTATTACCCCTGATTCTGAGTTTTTCCCAGGCAGCTTCATCCACTTCCCCGACCCCTTAGTCCGATGTTGGGTTCCTTCTAGGGAGTTATCGCGTAAGTTCTTGACCTTGGATGGGGACCTGACCCTTGCATGCACCCCTGGTGGTGCTACTCATGTATGTTATTTTCCTGACCTGCTTGCACTATAATTCTCAAACTAAATGTTAGTTCCAACATTTATTTCAATAATGCAGATTCTGATGGAGCAGGGCCTATATATGTATCGCATGATAAAGGCCTAGAGATACTACATGTTGGAGGCCACCCAACAATGGAGGGTAAGAACCTCTTTATTTTCTACATGTATGCATGCTTGCATGGTTTACTAACCTATGATTTGTCTGAATAGGATCGGGATGAGGCTAGTAGGGCAAGGATCACCACCGTTGAGCATCTGATTGACGTGTTTCAGATTGATGAGGATGACGAGGATGAAGATAGGAGTGGCAGTGGTACGGGAGGAGAGACTGACCCTAAGGATACTGGACCAAATGCTTGATGTACCGAGGCTAAAACTTGTGCAGTCTTCGAATAGTGAACACAAAATTTTTATTTTTGATTTTATGAACATAATGCTTGCATAATTTAACATTTTCCTTGATTAAATCCACTTGTTTTGCTTTTCTCATTTCTTCATATGTGAGTTGATTTTACTGTTTGCATGTGTAACTGTCCCACTTGTTTAGACTGTGTGATTCAAAGAATGGCTCATATTGCTGATGAGGCAATCGCCTCATTGGTCCTTGGTGAAGAGGCGATCGCCTCAGCAATAGGAAGTCCTGCCCCTATAAAAACCCCCATTCCTGAGTTTGACCTAATTCTCAAGTTACCTCCATCCCTAACCTCCTATTTCTCTCTCTAGGTGCCTCTGAAAAGCCACAAACATGATAGAATAAAGTTTGAGGCCCTTACAATCAATTTTGAAAGGTTTAGACAACAAATCTTAGGCCAGGTTAGAGCCGTTTCACCTTTCGGTCTTCAAATCACTCCATATTATAAGAATCAATTTGCCTTTTCTCCATGCTATAGTTAAATTTTAGGATCCCCATAAACACGTTTTTTGGCTCAAAATAATAGAAATATGTCCTATACCGGAGGAATTCGAGGCAATTCTCGGCCATCATGCAGATTCTATTTGCCAACTTGCGATTCCTGCTCTTGAAAACTTGGATTCTCGCTCCATTCAGTAACAAACGGCAAGTATGTTCAATCTTCCACCCCAGTCTTCCTTCCACTGTATCTCCGGCTCAGAAATCAAATTAGAGCCCCTTCTCAAAGTCATCATAAATGTGGACAAAGCGGATACTTACTGGCCCTGCATGTTAGCCCTCTATTTGTATGCTTAATTTCTGCTAGTTTCCCCCTCAGGGCACTGTGATATAAAGATCCTCTCCATCCTCGATCAAGTGGAGTCAGGGCTTAACCCCTTCCCTCTCATCTTAGCAGAAACCGTCATTGGATTGGATGACTTCACAAGGATGCAATGATTCTCAGGAAGCTCCTTCTTGCTAGAGGTAAGTTTCCCATGGCCCCTCCTTTACTTCCAACTACCAATATTGCCTGTACATAAACATTTTCAATCCCATAGATGTGGTTTTATGAAAAGCTGGGCTTGATCGAACCTTCCTAAGACATTAGGCATTACCAAGCCAAGCATTATTGAACAAGGAAACTACATCCCATCCCTATAGACATTCGTGGCTAGTTATCAACATTCCCTGATACACTGATTTGTTGGATGTGCCCTTGGTGGGGGTTGCAGCATTTGACCCTTCGGTCTTATACATATTGTGTCCCAACTACCGGTCTCCATTTTGCCACTTTCTACAATCCAGCCCGCCTTTATCGCCAATACGGTCATAAACAACTGATTATGGAGCCTGTTCACTAGTTCGAGCCAGGGCCGCTTTCTTAGAATTTTTTAGACCACATAGTGGCAACTTGGCCTCGAAGAGCCGTCGAAAGAAATTTAAGCTACGACGGTGATCAGACCACCGATGATCATTACAAAGCGTGGGTTTGCTTGCAACAGACAGAAAGAGATGAATTTATTAAATATAAAAGGACAATAGAATTACAAATTTTAAGTTCATAGGGTAGGCAATAAAAGAAGAGAAAACAAAACTAGCTCATGGAATGAAGTCATCGTTTTCCCTTTTGTTAGAAGTAATTTCCCTTTTGTACTAGTTAAACGGCTTGTAATGGACACATTATGCAATGTTTAATGACAATTAAAGCAATCCATTTCATTTCATTTAAGCATAAAACGTATATACATTTCGCTTTTAGTACATCTCATGTTATTAGTTGGCTTGCCCTTGCAAGTTTTCCAACTAACCATTTTGTGCCTCTCATTCCCCTTTTACATGTCCTTAACTTTTGCTTGGACCTTCTCTTTCCAGGTTTTTAGTCCAGTAGGACCCCCCTTTTTTTTTTCTTTTTTTTCTTCTTTTTTTTAGTCTCTAACTTTTTCCTAGACAACCTTTTTTCAAGGTTTTCTCCCTAGGGAGACTTTCTACAAAAATTATGTCTTGAGCTTGTCTAGGTTGATAGGTTCCTTGAACTCGTTCCCCTCCATGTTAGAAAAAATGGTAGTGCCTTTCAAAAATAACTTTTTTACTAAATACGGTCCGTCCCAATTGGGCCTAAATTTCCCCCGAGGGTCGATCATGAGTGATCTCGTAAGTTTCAACACTAAATCCCCTTCTCGAATCTTGCCCGGCTTAATCTTCTTATTGTAGGCATGGGCTATTCTTCTCTGATACAACTGAGAATGATACATAGCCTTCATCCTCTTTTCATCCAGCAGTGTCAACTGAGCAAACTGACTTTTGACCCACTGATACTCGAGGAGTTTAGATTCCAGAAGGACTCTCAATGACCTTATCTTAACCTCCATTAGTAAAACAACCTCACACCCATATACGAAAGAGTACGGAGTGGCTCTTGTTGAAGTCCTAGCAGTAGTTCAATACCCCCACAATACGAACTGTAAGTATTCAGCCCAATCTCGGTAATTTTCCAGTGTCTTGGCTAAGATCTTTTTTACATTCTTATTTGCTGCTTCCACTGCTCCATTTGCTTGTGGCCTATATGGAGATGATCTGTGGTGCTCAATTTATAGTCCTTTAGTAGTGTGGTTATCTCTGCTCGAAATTGAATGCCATTGTCTGTAACTACGTGGTGTGGCAGACCATATCTACAGATTATGTTCTTTTCGATGAACCTCAACATCTGCCTCGCCCTTACGGTAGCATAAGATTCAGCCTCAACCCACTTGAAGAAGTAGTCAATGGTCATAATGATGTATCGATGGCCATTAGTTGCTTTTGGCCTTACCTCCCCTATGATGTCAATTCCCCATACAGCAAACGACCAAGGAGATGTCATTCCTTAAAGTTCCATAGACGGTAGGTGGCTAACATCACCATATGTTTGGCAATTATGACATTTCTTCACAAATCCAACACAATCCGTTTCCATGGTGAGCCAAAAGTACCCCTGGCAGGCTATTTTCTTTACCAAGACAGTCCTATTCATGTGTGGTCCACACACCCCTTCATGAATTGCTTCCATAAGCTTTCGACCTTCATCCTTGCCTATGCACCTGAGGTGTATCCTGACTGGCATTCTTTTGTATAACATCCCACCGTGGCTTATGAACTGTCGAGACAACATTTGCAGGGATATCCTTTCTTTCTTATCAGCATCTGTAATATCCCGTGTTTTTACATGTTTTTATACTATATCGGGATATGCAGTATTAATAATTTTGAATATGTATATATATGATATTTTTATGAGTTGATATGTATTTTAAACCTATTTTAATTACTGTGTTTTATATACAGTGTTTTACGTAAAATTTTCCCGGGACTTGCATTTTCGGGGAAATTTCCACGTAAACAATTTATTATTAATTATTTTAAATGTATTTACGGGTTTGCATGAACTCATACATATTTTTAAATTATTAAATAAAGCCCGTGTGCGTATATTTATTTAATTAGGGTTTATTATTCCCTAATATTTTATTAAGTATTTAATTGTTTTTATTGTTATTTAATTAATTTTATTTAGTATAAATTATTAAAATATTAATATTTTAATATGTGTGGTGTATATTTGATGTGTGTAATTTAATATTATTTTAATATATAGTATAAAGTATATATATATATACATATATACATTAAAAATCAAAAGAATTTGCCAAATTACCATTTTGCCCCCGACTCCCTCTTCTTCTTCTTCCTCACGCCCGACGCCCGATCACCGTTCCTCACTGCTGCAACTGCCGTTCCTTCACCATCGGTGTGCCTCTTGGCTTGCCACCGTCGCCTCCAGCCTTTCCCCGCCGCCAGCCGCCCCTTTCCCGACGAGTTTTGGCCGGAATTTGCTTAGGAGGCCGAAAGTTGAGCTACCGCCGTTTCTCCCTCCTCCGGCCATCGTTTTCGACACCGCCGGTCTCTTTCTTCTCCTTGAGCTCTGGTGAGTGTTATTCTAGCTTTGGTTTGAGCTAAAATGGTCTAGAATTGGTTAGGTTTCAAATTGTTGAATTCGGCCTATTAGGGTTTTTGATTTTTTTCGAATTGTTCTTGATTGATTCATGCTTAATTCCTTCACAAATGTTGTTCCTAGTAGCTTAATCTACAGGTATGAATTTTTGGAGATTGTTTGGATTTTTGGGTATTTTTGTATATTTTAATATTATTTTCTAATTTTCGGAAATTAATTATTTAAATTATGAAATTGGAGTTTTTGGATAAATTAGGTGTTGAAATAAATTATAGGAATTTATTTGGAATTTTATTAAATTTCTAAGTATTTATTTTTAATTAATTGAGTTTATGTAATATTGAGAAAATTAGGTTAAATGTGTTTTTATTTGAAATTAAATGGATAATTGGGTTTAATTATTAATATTATTGATAAATATGTTGAGAAAATTAATTTTTGGATAATTGTATGATTTTTGATGAATTTTTGAAGTAATTTAGGTATATTTATATATATAGGGGTATTTTGGTAATTTTACCCTAAATTGTCTAAAAATGTAATTTAATTGGTTTTAATAGTTATTTAAGGTATAAAAATGATTTCTACAAATTATTTGGTATTTTTAACTAATTAAAACTATTTTTCGTAAATTATTTTCAATTATATATATAATATACGGTTTTTCTAATAAAATGAGTTTTAATCGGTTTTTATAGTGTTTCAAGGTTAATTATGTAATTTTTACCTATAAAATGTATTTCTGTGATTTAAGGATATTTTTAGTATTTCCTTAGTTGTTCTGTGTTGTGGACCCCGGTCGGTAGTTTGGAGTCCGACCGAGGGGTTGTGGTTGAGTGTGGAGTTTATTTTCGAAGTGTGTTTCTTTGCAGGGTCGGCTCTACTCTTTTGAGTAGAGAGATGTCCGTTTTACAGGGGAGGTTCTGTCGAATTTTCGGTAGAATTCTCGTAAAACGTGATGTCCAGTCGAACCTTAATTTCTAATTATGTTTCTGTATTTTAATACTCTAGATTGAATTCTAGGACTTCTGTTAGGGTTATTCTGATGTCGATTACTTATTTCTTGTTTAGTTGCGCCGAGACCGAGGGCTAGTGGACTAGGCCCGTCGGACCTGTCTCGTGGAGCGCATTAGGTGAGTTACTATATTATATATATATGCTTAGGATGCATGATTTAGAAAATGCATGTTTTATTTTTACTAAATATGCATAAATAATGTGATTTATATTCCAGTATATTTTTGGTATATTTTTGGTATATAATAAATTATATACATGTTTTATTAATAAAATATATTTAAAATGTTTTTAAATATATTTTTAGTTTAATTCATGATTTGATTGAATTTATTTGACGTATATATACTCAAAATATACCTGGTTTATGTTTGGTATATTTTCGGTATATATATGGTTTATATTGTTGATTTATTTAAATTCATGCATCATTTATTGTGAATGAATGATTTATATTATTAATGAAGGATATCTATAGAACGTGCTACCTAGTGGGCAGCACTAGGACCGAGTACGTACCGGTACGCCTATAGTATTTAGGCTATTATTACTAACTATTTGTGGATATTGATTTGATGATTATTGATGTGTGAGATATGGTTTGGAGGTGTGATTGTTGGAGCTCGGTTGACCAAGTGTCTCGGGGCCAATCACACTGGCAGTCAGACTGCTGGAGCTCGGTTGACTTAGTGTCTCGGGGCCAGTCTACTGTCCAAATGGATTAAGTGGATATATTTGGATTCAGTGAGCCTGTATGGCTAGAGTGTTGTCTAACACTATTATTCTGAGGGTGCGATATTCTAGGGTTCTATGTGATCCTTCATAAAAGATGATTTTCAGATAATATATAAAAATGATTTTTCTGCATCTGTGTGAATTTGCTTGTATATATACATATTAGATATGTATTATTGACTGTATGCATTATCATTTAGTGTGTATGTATATATATTATAGTAATTCACTCAGTGAGGTCTGACTCCCCTCCGTTGACTATTTTTCAGGAGAGTCAACTTCCTCATACCTCAGTAGCAGGTCGATACGCCGGATTTCTTCCGCCCCGGCTTCTTTATGTAAACTGTCTACTTGAGTCTTATTTATTTTATCTAGATACTGCAGTAGTTGTAAATTAAAGTATTGGATTTCATGTATTTTGTTTTAAAGGAGATATATCATGTTAAACTGGATTTGTATTAAGAGATTTTATGAGATGAGATTTTTATTTAATCCAGTTGATATGAAAATGATATTATGATATTATGATTTTATTTTCCGCTGCATATTACATTTTTATTGTTATTGTGGCATGATTTATTTTATTTTTAGGCTTGCTACGGGTTCCGGATTCGAAAGAATTCCCGTTCCCTAGCGCCGGTCATGACTCCTGTTTTGGGTCGTGACAAAGTTGGTATCAGAGCGAAGTTCGTATCAGAGCAGAGTTCTGTGTCAGGGCTTAGTTATGTGAGTTGTGGCCTTAGTTTTTTTTTAGTTGTGTTTTCTGTTGGACTACTGCAGTGTATTAGGTTCGAGTATGTCTTGATGAGTATTCCTTGCTATAGTTTTCAGCGTTATTCCTCCGTTGTCTGTTTTGTCTGAATTTTTTCGTTTGTCTTTTCAGAATGAGGAGGCGAGCGCGTGTCGCTCCACCGGTCGTTGAGGCCGAGGATGATGAGTCTTTTCAGGATGAGGTTTTACCTCCTGAGCCGCCAGTTAGACGTAGAGGTCGTGGCAGGGGTAGACCTCGAGGAGCGGCAAGTCGCCGTAGGCAGAGAGAGTTACAGGATGAGGAGCCTGTTGAGCCTGAATTTGATATTCCTATTCCTCCAGTTGTTCAGCCTGTTCAGCCTGCCTATCAGCAGGGTATGTCTGACCCTGAGGCAGCTTTGTTCTATGCCAGAGTTGGCAGGATTGCTTTTGATGGTACTTCTGATCCTTTAGATTTTCTGCATGCGATTGAGACTAGGACTCGGACTGCTCATACCGAGTACCAGCGGATCATGATTGTCGAGTTGTCTGTTGAGGGACCAGCTTTAGATTGGTTTATTCAGATGATCCAGCCCTTTATGATGACGATGACCTGGGCTCAGTTTCGAGAGCGGTTTATGAGGAGATTTTGTCCAGAGCCGCTTCGTTTGAGCTATCGTCTCCGTTTGACTAGTATTTCTCGTGGAGATCGATCTGTAGAGGAGTATACCCGAGAGTTTCTTCGTCTGGGTAGATATGCTGAGGATCTGATGCGAGATCAGTATTTCGCGGTTACTACGTATGTTACTGGTTTGGGTTCAGCTTTTGCTGGTATGCCTACAGCAGGTCTTACTCTCGAGTCTGTGATCGAGTTAGCTAAGGAGATTGAGCTGAGGTTAGTTAGGCAGGGAGCGATGCCTGATTACTACCAGCTAGGAGTTCAGTCGAGTGGATTGCAGGCTACTCCATATTCGAGTTTTCATGTTGGTTTGAGTAGTCAGCAGCGAGGTTCGACTCAGCAGAGTCAGAGACAGCAGCAGCGAGTGCATCGGAGCAGTAGACATGGCCGTGGAGGTCAGCGTAGATCGTTCAGATTCGGATCAGGTGCTTCGAGCAGCAGCAGTGGTCGTAGTTCTGGATCAGCGGCCAGTGTTTGTCAGACTTGTGGTAGAGTCCATCAGGGACCGTGTTATCTGACATGTTTCAGATGCGGGCAAACAGGACATTTTGCCAGATCGTGTCCTTATTCTGGTTATCAGCAGCAGCAGATTTCACGATTCCCACAGCAGTCGATTGCTAGTGCTGCACCTATGCCATTTCAGTTGCCACCAGCCCAGCATCAGAGTTCTACTCAGTTTGTTCCACAGCAGAGTCGTGGTAGAGGTACTAGAGGAGGTGCCAGAGGTGTTGGCCAGGCTTCTACCAGTCAGCAGGGAGGTCGAGGCCAGGCGAGAGTCTTCCATTTGACTCCGCTAGATGCTCAGGCATCTAATGCAGTCGTGGCAGGTATCCTTTCTGTTTGTTACCTGGATGCATTGGTTTTGTTTGATCCGGGTGCCACGCATTCATTCGTTTCTCCTGTTTTTGCTTCTAAATCTTGTTGGCAAGCTTCGAGGATGGCTTTTCCTTTGTCTGTTGCCACTCCTCTGAGCGATTCTTTGGACACCGATATTGTTCTTTCTGGTTGTCCAGTTCTCGTGGGAGATAAAGAATTACCCGCCAATTTGATTTTGTTGGATGTGATGGAGTTTGATGTTATTTTGGGAATGGATTGGTTGTCTCAGCACTATGCCGTGGTAGATTGCAGGAATAAGGAGGTGACTTTCAGAATTCCTGGTGAAGAAGATTTTAAGTTTGTTGGTGATAGGAGTTCAGCACCTCAGAATCTTATTTCTGTTATTTCTGCTAGGAAGTTATTAAGGAAAGGTTGTCAGGGATTTTTGGCATTGGTCAGGGATACGTCAGTGGAGAAGTTGTCACTCACAGATGTTCCTGTTGCTTGTGAGTTTCCTGATATTTTTCCCGAGGAGTTGCCAGGTTTACCACCTCATAGAGAGATTGAGTTCTGTATTGATGTGGTTCCAGGTACTACTCCTATATCTATGCCACCCTATCGTATGGCTCCTGCAGAGTTGAAAGAGTTGAAGGAGCAGTTGCAAGAGTTGTTGGATAAGGATTTTATTAGACCTAGTGTTTCTCCTTGGGGTGCACCAGTCCTGTTTGTGAAGAAGAAGGATGGTACCCTGAGACTGTGCATTGACTATAGAGAGCTGAATAAGGTGACAGTGAAGAATAAGTATCCTCTCCCGAGGATAGATGATTTGTTTGATCAGCTCCAGGGTGCACAATTCTTTTCTAAGGTTAACTTGAGGTCAGGTTATCATCAGCTGCGGATTAGTGAAGCTGATATTCCTAAGACAGCGTTCCGCACTAGATATGGCCATTATGAGTTTCTGGTGATGTCTTTTGGTTTGACTAATGCACCAGCAGCTTTTATGGATCTGATGAACAGGGTATTCAGACCGTATGTGGATCGGTTTGTAGTAGTCTTCATTGATGATATACTAGTATATTTGAGGAGTATGGAAGAGCATGTATATCATTTGAGGATTGTACTACAGACACTGAGAGATCATCAGCTTTATGCTAAATTCTCGAAGTGTGATTTCTGGATGGAGAGTGTTTCTTTTCTTGGACACGTAGTGTCTAAAGAAGGTATTCAGGTTGATCCACAGAAGGTTGAGGCAGTATCTGAATGGCCTAGACCTACTTCGGTTACGGAGATTCGGAGTTTTCTGGGTTTAGCCGGGTATTATAGGCGGTTTGTGCAGGATTTTTCCAGGATAGCAGCCCCTATGACTCGCTTGACTCAGAAGAATGTTAGATTCGAGTGGTCAGAAGTTTGTGAGAATAGTTGTCAGTTGTTGAAGGAGAAGTTGACCACAGCGCCAGTATTAGCTTTGCCTAATAGTGTGGATAAGTTCACAGTTTACTGTGATGCCTCTAGAATTGGTCTTGGTTGTGTGTTGATGCAGAATGGAAGGGTGATAGCCTATGCTTCGAGGCAGTTGAAGAAGCATGAGCAGAATTATCCTACACATGACTTGGAGATAGCTGCAGTGATCTTTGCTTTGAAGATTTGGAGACATTATTTGTACAGGGTGACTTGTGAGATATTTACTGATCACAAGAGCCTTAAGTACATTTTTCAGCAGCGAGATTTGAATTTGAGGCAGAGGAGATGGTTAGAATTGTTGAAGGATTATGATTGCGAGATCTTATATCATCCGGGTAAAGCTAATGTGGTAGCAGATGCCTTGAGTAGGAAGTCCTCAGGTAGTCTTGCTCACATTGGTGTTGAGAGGAGACCATTGATCCAAGAATTGCATTTGTTGGTGGATCAAGGTCTGATGATGAAGATCAGTAGATCAGGTGGACTGTTAGCTCAGTTTAAAGTGCGATCTGTACTAAGGGATAGGATTAAAGCAGCTCAGAGCCGAGATCCTATTCTAGAAGAGCTTGCAGAGAATGTCAGAGCAGGGAAGTTCACTGATTTCACACTTGATGATGATGATGTGTTGTGGATCAGTGGTAGATTGTGTGTTCCTGATGTGGATGAATTGAGAGAAGAGATCCTAGAGGAAGCACATTCTACAGCTTACAGTGTTCATCCGGGTGTTACTAAGATGTACCACAGTATTAGAGATTTATACTGGTGGGATGGACTGAAGAAGGATGTTGCTAAGTGCTTGACGTGTCAACAAGTGAAAGCCGAACATCAGAAGCCTTCTGGGAAGCTTCAGCCTCTTCCTATTCCCGAGTGGAAGTGGGAAAGGATAGCTATGGATTTTGTGGTCGGTTTACCTCGTTCGAAGGATGGATACGACTCCATCTGGGTGATTGTAGACAGATTGACGAAGTCTGCACATTTCTTGCCTGTGAGAGCCACATATTCAGTTGCTAGATTGGCGAAGTTGTATGTGAAGCATATTGTGTGCCTTCATGGAGTACCTGTGTCCATTGTGTCAGATAGAGGTTCAGTGTTTACTTCTCGTTTCTGGCAGAAGTTGCAAGAAGCGATGGGCACTAGGTTGGATTTCAGTACTGCTTTTCATCCTCAGACAGATGGCCAGTCTGAGAGGACGATCCAGACACTGGAAGATATGTTGAGGATGTGTGTCTTGGATTTGGGAGGTAGCTGGGATGATCATTTGTCGCTTGTTGAGTTTGCATATAATAACAGCTACCATAGCAGTATTGGCATGGCACCGTATGAGGCATTGTATGGAAGGAAGTGTAGATCCCCGTTGAGTTGGGATGAGATTGGTGATAGAGTTTTGACTGGACCAGAGATGGTTCAGGATGCTGCAGAGAAAGTCACCGTGATCAAGCGGAGATTAGAGACCGCAGTAAGCAGACAGAAGAGTTATGCGGATCCTAGACGCAGAGATGTGGAGTTTCAGGTTGGAGATTTCGTTTTTCTGAAAGTATCTTCGATGAAGGGTGTGATGAGATTTGGCAGGAAGGGTAAGTTAGCACCGAGATACATTGGACCGTTTGAGATTCTGGAGAGAATTGGCACTGTTGCATATCGGTTGGATTTGCCTCCGAGTATGTCGCAGGTGCATCCAGTATTTCATATCTCGATGTTGAGGAAGTATATCTCAGATCCTTCACACGTGTTGCAGCCAGACAGTGTAGAAGTGAGTGAAGATTTGACGTTTGTGGAAGAACCTGTGGCGATCGTAGATTTTCAGGTTCGACAGTTGCGATCGAAGCAGATTCCGATGGTCAAGGTTTTGTGGCGTAGCGACAGAGTTGAAGAGCATACGTGGGAGACTGAAGCTGAGATGCGAGCTTCTTACCCGTATCTCTTTCCTTCTTGATCTTATCTTTTAGAATTCGGGGACGAATTCCTGTAAGGGGGGAAGACTGTAATATCCCGTGTTTTTACATGTTTTTATACTGTATCGGGATATACAGTATTAATAATTTTGAATATGTATATATATGATATTTTTATGAGTTGATATGTATTTTAAACCTATTTTAATTACTGTGTTTTATATACAGTGTTTTACGTAAAATTTTCCCGGGACTTGCATTTTCGGGGAAATTTCCACGTAAACAATTTATTATTAATTATTTTAAATGTATTTACGGGTTTGCATGAACTCATACATATTTTTAAATTATTAAATAAAGCCCGTGTGCGTATATTTATTTAATTAGGGTTTATTATTCCCTAATATTTTATTAAGTATTTAATTGTTTTTATTGTTATTTAATTAATTTTATTTAGTATAAATTATTAAAATATTAATATTTTAATATGTGTGGTGTATATTTGATGTGTGTAATTTAATATTATTTTAATATATAGTATAAAGTATATATATATATACATATATACATTAAAAATCAAAAGAATTTACCAAATTACCATTTTGCCCCCGACTCCCTCTTCTTCTTCTTCCTCACGCCCGACGCCCGATCACCGTTCCTCACCGCTGCAACTGCCGTTCCTTCGCCGTCGGTGTGCCTCTTGGCTTGCCACCGTCGCCTCCAACCTTTCCCCGCCGCCAGCCGCCCCTTTCCCGACGAGTTTTGGCCGGAATTTGCTTAGGAGGCCGAAAGTTGAGCTACCGCCGTTTCTCCCTCCTCCGGCCACCGTTTTCGACACCGCCGGTCTCTTTCTTCTCCTTGAGCTCCGGTGAGTGTTATTCTAGCTTTGGTTTGAGCTAAAATGGTCTAGAATTGGTTAGGTTTCGAATTGTTGAATTCGGCCTATTAGGGTTTTTGATTTTTTTCGAATTGTTCTTGATTGATTCATGCTTAATTCCTTCACAAATGTTGTTCCTAGTAGCTTAATCTACAGGTATGAATTTTTGGAGATTGTTTGGATTTTTGGGTATTTTTGTATATTTTAATATTATTTTCTAATTTTCGGAAATTAATTATTTAAATTATGAAATTGGAGTTTTTGGATAAATTAGGTGTTGAAATAAATTATAGGAATTTATTTGGAATTTTATTAAATTTCTAAGTATTTATTTTTAATTAATTGAGTTTATGTAATATTGAGAAAATTAGGTTAAATGTGTTTTTATTTGAAATTAAATGGATAATTGGGTTTAATTATTAATATTATTGATAAATATGTTGAGAAAATTAATTTTTGGATAATTGTATGATTTTTGGTGAATTTTTGAAGTAATTTAGGTATATTTATATATATAGGGGTATTTTGGTAATTTTACCCTAAATTGTCTAAAAATGTAATTTAATTGGTTTTAATAGTTATTTAAGGTATCAAAATGATTTCTACAAATTATTTGGTATTTTTAACTAATTAAAACTATTTTTCGTAAATTATTTTCAATTATATATAGAATATACGGTTTTTCTAATAAAATGAGTTTTAATCGGTTTTTATAGTGTTTCAAGGTTAATTATGTAATTTTTACCTATAAAATGTATTTCTGTGATTTAAGGATATTTTTAGTATTTCCTTAATTGTTCTGTGTTGTGGACCCCGGTCGGTAGTTTGGAGTCCGACCGAGGGGTTGTGGTTGAGTGTGGAGTTTATTTTCGAAGTGTGTTTCTTTGCAGGGTCGGCTCTACTCTTTTGAGTAGAGAGATGTCCGTTTTACAGGGGAGGTTCTGCCGAATTTTTGGTAGAATTCTCGTAAAACGTGATGTCCAGTCGAACCCTAATTTCTAATTATGTTTCTGTATTTTAATACTCTAGATTGAATTCTAGGACTTCTGTTAGGGTTATTCTGATGTCGATTACTTATTTCTTGTTTAGTTGCGCCGAGACCGAGGGCTAGTGGACTAGGCCCGTCGGACCTGTCTCGTGGAGCGCATTAGGTGAGTTACTATATTATATATATATGCTTAGGATGCATGATTTAGAAAATGCATGTTTTATTTTTACTAAATATGCATAAATAATGTGATTTATATTCCAGTATATTTTTGGTATATTTTTGGTATATAATAAATTATATACATGTTTTATTAATAAAATATATTTAAAATGTTTTTAAATATATTTTTAGTTTAATTCATGATTTGATTGAATTTATTTGACGTATATATACTCAAAATATACCTGGTTTATGTTTGGTATATATATGGTTTATATTGTTGATTTATTTAAATTCATGCATCATTTATTATGAATGAATGATTTATATTATTAATGAAGGATATCTATAGAACGTGCTACCTAATGGGCAACACTAGGATCGAGTACGTACCGGTACGCCTATAGTATTTAGGCTATTATTACTAACTATTTGTGGATATTGATTTGATGATTATTGATGTGTGGGATATGGTTTGGAGGTGTGATTGCTGGAGCTCGGTTGACCAAGTGTCTCGGGGCCAATCACACTGGCAGTCAGACTGCTGGAGCTCGGTTGACTTAGTGTCTCGGGGCCAGTCTACTGTCCAAATGGATTAAGTGGATATATTTGGATTCAGTGAGCCTGTATGGCTAGAGTGTTGTCTAACACTATTATTCTGAGGGTGCGATATTCTAGGGTTCTATGTGATCCTTCATAAAAGATGATTTTCAGATAATATATAAAAATGATTTTTCTGCATCTGTGTGAATTTGCTTGTATATATACATATTAGATATGTATTATTGACTGTATGCATTGTCATTTAGTGTGTATGTATATATATTATAGTAATTCACTCAGTGAGGTCTGACTCCCCTCCGTTGACTATTTTTCAGGAGAGTCAACTTCCTCAGACCTCAGTAGCAGGTCGATACGCCGGATTTCTTCCGCCCCGGCTTCTTTATGTAAACTGTCTACTTGAGTCTTATTTATTTTATCTAGATATTGCAGTAGTTGTAAATTAAAGTATTGGATTTCATGTATTTTGTTTTAAAGGAGATATATCATGTTAAACTGGATTTGTATTAAGAGATTTTATGAGATGAGATTTTTATTTAATCCAGTTGATATGAAAATGATATTATGATATTATGATTTTATTTTCCACTGCATATTACATTTTTATTGTTATTGTGGCATGATTTATTTTATTTTTAGGCTTGCTACGGGTTCCGGATTCGAAAGAATTCCCGTTCCCTAGCGCCGGTCATGACTCCTGTTTTGGGTCGTGACAGCATCATCCAGAAATTGCCCAGTTTCTAGATACCTTTGTAAATCATAGAACCAAGGTTTCTCAGTGGCATCAACAAGTGTTACTCTCACCTCTTCATAACAGGGGGCTTGAGACTTTGTGAGAATTAAGGGTCTAGCCTTTGGTTGTTTCCTACTTTCCCACATGGAGGCCAGTGTGGCTAAGGCATCAACTACCTGGTTTCCTTCCCTTGGCAAATGGACGAGTTTACACTGTGTGAAGGAGCACAGGATGGTGGTCAAGTATTCTCAGTACAGTCGTAATCTGTCTTCTTTTATCTCCCATTCTTTGGTGGCTTATTTTATAACTAGCATGGAATCCCCATAGACAGTGACATTTTCTGCCCCTGCGCTATGCAATGCTTTTAAGCCAAAGATGCAGGCTTCATATTCTACTTGGTTATTAGTTGCTTCAAATTCGAGCCTTTTTGCCATCAGGATTATTTCTCCTTCTGGCGTAACCAAAATTACTCCTATCTCGGCCCCCTTGTTATTGACAGCTCCGTAAAAGTATATTTCCCAATATTGTATCTTTATCACCCCTAAATGCTCGTCGGGGAATTCCAGCTTCCACTTTTAGGCATCCCCCATCGGGCTTTGCGCCAAGAAGTCTACTACTGCTTTTCCTTTTACTGTCTTTTTGGCTATATACTCTATATCAAATTCTATGGGCAAAATGAGCCACCTAGCCAATTTTCCCATAAGAGATGGGGTCTGTTAGAGGTACCCGAGGGGATCATATTTGGAAACTGCTTGCACTTTATAAGACTGGAAGTAGTGTCGGAGCTTCCTCGTTGCCCAAATCACTACTAGACAAGTTTTCTCTACTAAACTATAAGTAGCTTCATAGGGTAGGAGCTTTTTACTCAAGTAATATACAACATGCTCAATCTTCCTTTCACCTTCCTGTGCTAGCATCGCCCCTATTGCATCCTTTTTAATTGCCAGGTACAGGATTAAGACTTTACTTGGTCTTGGCGGTTGTAAGACAGGGGGATTCATCAGATAATCCTTGATAGTTTCAAAAGCCTGTTGACATCTCTCATTCTACAAAACAGGTTGGTCTTTCTTCAAAAGCTTAAAGATAGGGTTGTAGATGGCCGTTAGTTTGGCTATGAATCTGTTGATATACTATAAACGCCCTAGAAACCCTCGGACCTCTTTTTTGTTCTTTGGTACGGGCATATCCCTGATTTCTTTGATCTTATCTAGATCCATCTCTATTCCTTTCTGGTTGATAATGTGTCCTAACAGTTTCCCAGATGTGACCCTAAAAACACACTTCTTCTGGTTTAGTCTGAGATTATACTTTTCTGCTCTAGCTAGAAACTTATCTAGTGCTTTTAAATGCCCTTCACTAGTTGCAGATTTCACCATCATATCATCCATATACACTTTGACCTCTTTATGAATCATGTTGTGTAGTAAGGCAGTCGCCATCCTATGATAAGTGGCCCCTGCATTCTTCAACCCAAAGGGCATCACTTGGTAACAGTATACACCCCATTCGGTGATGAATGATGTATTCAATCTATTCGTTACTACCATCATGATCTGATTGTATCCCGAAAATCCATCCATAAAAGAGTACATTGCATTACAAGCTGCACTATCAATCAATATATCAATATGTGGTAGGGGAAAGTCATCCTTAGGGCAGGCTTTATTCAAATCTCGATAGTCCACACACACTCTGACCCTTCCATCCTTCTTAGGAACTGGAACTATATCTGCTAACCACTGAGTGTCCTCTACCACTTCTAAAAACTTTGCCTTCAGCTGCTTTTCGACTTCTTCCTTAACCAAGAGAGCCCATTCTAGCCTTAACCTCCTTTGTTTCTATTTTATTGGCGCTATGTGGGGGTATGTGGGGATTCTATGTTTTGAGATCTCCCTGTCGATTCTGGGCATGTCTTTATAACCCCAAGCAAATACTTTCTGTCTCTTTTTTAAGGTTTCTTCCATTTTTCCTCTCTTACCATGAGTTAAACCAGAAGCAAAAAATATATTTTTAGGATTATCATTTGTGCCTAAATTAAATGATTCAGTTTGCGTGGAATTAACGTCAAACATATGCATGAAATGATCATCACAAATAGAATAACCATCAGGGAACACATCACATAAATAAGCAAATTCAGATTTTATTGCATTCATTTTTGAAAAGAAAAGATTGTTAGTTTCAAACAGAGAAGCTAGGGAAATATAAAAGTCATCATAAAAGGTATCTATGATGGAATTGAGGATGTAGGTCTCAAAGTCTAGGTCTTTAGGTCTTTATTCTGATCATCAACGCCCTTCTGCTCTGAAGTAGCTTCATCCTCTTTAGACTCCTCTTCAACAAGTACCAACTCCTCAATAGGGGCCTTTTTGATAGCAGCTTCCCCGATTTTGTTCACAAATTCAGCAAAAATCTCAAATCCTGGGATAACTTCCCCAGCCATTAGGAGAGGTTTTGGAGTCCCACTGTATGGGTGCTCGGTGCCTTCCTTTACAAATATTTCCCACAGAGTCTTCTTTCTAGCTACGGTTTCCTTCTCCTTTTCTTTAGACCGGTCCAACATACCCATCTCTTTCATAGCTTCGTCAACCTCTTTGAACCCCAACCCGTGCTTCAAAACAGGTATTTTGTTTCCTATAAACCCCGAAGGTCTGCTCTAATTTTTCCCTAATCCCATGTCAGGTAGAAATTTCATATTACGCATCATTCTCATAACCCTTTCATCCATCTCATCTTCATAGATCACACAGACTTCAAAACTAGGGCTAAGGGAAATCTCCTTAGGGATTAACTTCAGTGTGGCTATGATGACTTTAGTTTCGACTAAGATGGTGACAACCCTTCCTTCATGTGGAAACTTAACCTTCTGATGAACAGTGGATGGAATGCCACCCAAGGGGTGAAACCATGGCCTCCCCAATAAAATGGCAAAGGTTACCGGGATATCAACCATATGCAGGTTAACCCAGACTTCTATAGGCCCTGTTCTGACTAACATCCTGAAAGTTCCCTCCACAGATCTTTTAGTGTCATCATAAGCCTTGATAACTACTTCAGAAGGCTTTAAGTCGGCTACCGTCAACCCTAGCTTTGGCAATGGAAACACATTGATGGCAGAACCGTTATCAACCATCACACAACATGTCATTTTCCTTTTTACTTCGGCTTTAATAAATAGAGCTTTGTGGTGATCCCTCCCTTCTAGAGGCAGATCGTCATTGGAAAATGTTATCATTCCTTGAGGAGTTTCTGTTAATAACTGGACCATCTATTCTGGAGTGGAATTAGTGGAAATCTTTCTTTGAACTAGTGCCAGGACCAGAGCTTCCCTGTGATCCCTAGAATACATGAGTAACTCCCAAACATTGGCAATGGTCTCTCTGCTTTGTTCTACCTCCTTTCCCTTCTCTGCACATTCTGCCTTTTTAGGCGCAGTCTTGGTAACTTCAGTTTCTTTTTTCTTTTCTTCGACCTTTCCCACAGATTGATTTGGCTCACACCCCTCGTTGTCCCATAGGTTATCTCGTTCTCCGCTTTCATCATTAGAACTCCATATGTCCAAGACTTATACCTGTAACTCCATGGGTTGTTTGCTTGTTCTCAAGTTTTCAGGCTTGGATTGTTGGGAATTGGGAGAGAAATCAATGAAGGATTTTAGGACTTGTTCTTCTGTTAGGCCAGAGTTGACCATCAGAATGGATGAGTTAGGAGGTGGTACATTTCGGTAATTAGGTAATGGGTTGGTTTGAGTGTTTGGTTTTCTATTTTCTAGGTCGATAATTTTGCCTGAGTCTATCAAATCTTGGATTTCATGCTTTAATCAGGCGCAATTGTCTGTGTCATACTCGATGGTCTGATGAAATTTACAGAAAAGCTTTGGGTTGGCTCTAGGCAAGGGTTGTTGCGAAGCCAAAGGTTGTAGCAGGTTCTTCTCAATGAGCTTATCGAGGACTTTGGACATAGGATGTCCCAGATTAGAAAATCTTTGGGCCTGTCTAACTGCACTGACTTGTACATTACTGCTCAGTGGTCAAATAGCATGAATCTGAACGTTACTGCTCGAGCTGGCCCCCTCTTTGCCCTTAGAACCTCTTCCGAAGAATTTCTTCTCTTGAGCCAAATTTGATTCTTTATGGACCCCAAATCTGTATAATTCTTCAAAATTCCCAATCCCCAGATCCCATAATTTCCTAGATAATGTGGGAACACACCCGTCTATTACCAAGACCAACTGGTCGGACTCAACTGGCCTATGCCTCATCAAAGACAAGTTTCCCCTCCAACGAGTCAGGTAATCAGCAAAAGGCTCGCTAAAGTTCTGTTTGGTATTCTGTATATCTCTCAAGGACACCTCTAGATGAACATTGAGACCATATTGCTTGATAAAAGTAGTGCACAATTCTTTCTAATCCGACTAAACATGCGGTTCCAAGGTGTAATACCAATGAATCGGCGCTCCTTCTAATGAAATAGGGAACTGCTTAACAATTTGGCTCTCAGTTAGCTCAGTAGCCTTCATGTATGTTACATATTGCTTCAAATGCAAATGGGGATCCTCGTCACTAGTATACTTCTTCATGTCTAGGAATTTAAACTTACGAGGCAGTGATTCATCACCCTTTTCCAAATTCAGATTGTAATCTCGGGGGGTGACCATACCCTTCTCCTTCATCATCACTTGCATCTGGTTCATCACTTTGGTCATATTCTTAGCCCACTTGGTCTAACCCACATCCTCGGCTAGGATGACATTTCTTTGATTCATCGGATTGGCCAATACCGTCACATCATCTTCTTCCCTTCCTCTAATTGGTATTTCCTCATCAAGATCGACCGGATCGATTGGTGTTGCATTGGGTGGTTATGTTGGCTGACTTTCTCTGATAAGCTTAGTAATGTCTCCCATCATTTCTCTCATAATAGCCCGGGTTTTTGTTATTACTTCTTCTTTCCACCGTGCCTCAAATGCCTCTGGATCAAACCCTCCTGCCATTCCTAATATTGAATTTCTCACCAAAAGACTTGAACTAGCTCGGACCCACCCTGCTGAGCTTGAAGGATTTATAGCACTACAAAACAGTTGGTTAGAATGATGCATGATTTGTATGCCTGATATACAAGTTCGTTTTATTTAGAAACAAAATGTCACACACAAAAAGATATACAAAATCAAAATATGGAACTTAAATGTGCAAACTTCCGACCTTATTTCTCCCACACACATATTCAATGACGAGTATCTTGGCTTAGGATTTTTGGCCTGGGTTTTAATTATCAGTGGGGGATAACAAAACCAATGTATGTAAGAAAACTCTCAAAATGATTCAGACAAGTAATGGTTCCTTTAAATAAAGCTTGATTCTACTTTCTATGAGCTAAGATCCATAGCACCATAAACCTGCTTGTCAAAGCCCATTTGAAATGGGTTATGAGTAGGCATGAGAGGCCTTTGTTGACTAGCTTATTTATAATGGGCTTTGGTCAGACACGAGGGCCCATTTTATTTTGGACAGCTTATTAATGGGCTTGAGATTTATTTTAAGGGTTCATTATATGGCATAATACACATGCATGTAGGAAAATTCCTAAGGATAGTTACTAGGTCATTACATGGGCTTGAGTCTTGGGTAAAAAGGCTTCGGCTCCTACAATGATATACATCCATATACATCTCCCCACTCAAGGGTCAAACAACGCGGATTAGTACGTGTCGTGAGTGACAATAATCAAATATTCCACCACCAGGTTTGAGTGAAACGTAGGTAGTGAAGTATTGACTATTGTCAGGTTTATTCGGGATTGAAGTGCTCATTGTGTGCAAAATGTGTAGTGAATGCATAAATGTAGGAAGAAATAAGAAAATAATTAAAGATGATAAAACACAAAACACTGTAATCAGTTTCTCTATCCCTAGTGGAGTCACCACTGTAGGCGGCGGGGTTTACCGCACACCCAAGTGTTTGGCGACCATGGCACTGTGCAGGCTCGAGGCCCACTAGGAAATATAATATAGGTCATGGGCCTATTCAGAGATGGAGTCGCCACCCAGATAAAAGTTGGGACACACTGTACAACAACTGGATCCCACGGACGTTCCCAGAAGCCGTCATCAGAGATCGGGTTCGAAAACTGGGTATGAGCGTTTGAATGCTCACCCAACCTTGTGGTTGGCCTCCATTTGTGTTTTGCATTTTATTACTAATTAATTATTTAATCATTTCCTCATTTTCCACACGTAAAAAACGCCTTTGGATAATTGCCAAATTTTACAATCGAGTCCGAGTTTGCACATTAGTCTAATTTCATGCCTTTAAGTCTCGACATTTAGAAAAAATGCAGTAAATAAAATAAATAATAATTTACAACCATACATTCAAAATTAAATGGGAAAGGGATTAAGGATTATAATGCTTTTAGCTAAATAAAAATAATAATATACAAAAAATAAACCAATAAAATAACATGAAAGCGGCAATGTATAAGGGATAACTAGCAAAAGTGATTACTTGATGACAAAAATCAGCAAGTAATTCCTGCAAATAACACACGGTTAGCCCCTCCTTTCATAAAAAAATAAAATCACATGTGACAGTATTTACAAGGAGACTCTATATAAAAAAAAATGGGGTTTTCACATTATGGACTAAAGAAACCATCAAATAATCAAGATAATCACCATCATGTAATTATACAGACATATTTAAGGTCAAAAGGGGACATACCAAAGCAGACATCATGACAAACATTAATAAAAAATGAACCAAGAAGTAGGTTAACCCTGTCAATGAGGCGGTCGCCTCATTGAGATTAGGCGACGCCTCATCAACAGGGCCTCTTACAATTTCGAGGCAAAAAAGGTAGCATACATATAAAAGATTGACTCCCTAAAGGCCTGTCAATGGGGCGATCACCTCATTGATGAGGCGATCGTCTCATTGAGATAAGGCGACGCCTCTGTGAAGAAGCGTCGCCTGATCACCAGGCCAGCTCTGACTCCCAAGACGTGCAGACTTCTACTCTAAGTAACCAAAACATGCATTTACACACTCTACATTCATCATACTATGACTACATACAAAAGTATTCAAAGATCCATCAATAACCTGAGATATCAAGCATGACACACTAGAGATAAACCTAAAATGTACTAAAGGCTCAGTTACACATAAGCATGAACACTCAAAATGATGAACATATCAAGTTTAAGTGCAGATTTTATACCAAAATGAGAGGCCCTCAGAGCTGTCTTGATTGAGATCATTGGTAGGATGTGGTATCTACCTCTGACATAAGTTTCTTCCTTCTTCTCTTATATAGAAAGTGGACCTCCTTGCTTCAACCTTCCTTCCCTTTCTTGAGGACATTTTTTTTTCTTTTCCTTTTGTGTTTTTCTTTTTCAGAGCTCCTCCCTCCTCTCCCCTTTTTCTTCTCTCTCTTTTTTCTTTTATTCCTTAGCTTTCCCATGCCCCTAAGCCTTCTAGCCCATAATGAGCTCTCCTAGCTTTTTTTCTTTCCCCAAAAATCTTTTCCTCATGCAAGAAAGAGGTCTGGAGAGTGGGGCCCACACAACTTGGCCATCATGATTACAACTGCATTAAATGCAGCTGCAAGTGGGCTGCCATAGGGGCGGTGCCTCATTGATGAGGCAATCGTCCCATTGGTAGCTGCCAAAGAGGCGATCGCCTCATTACACTGAGGCAATGCCCCTTTGCCCCGAGCCTGTGCTGGCCCAAGTGGGCTTGGGCCAAAATTTGATAGTTGGGCTTGGTTTTGGGTTTTTCAGGTTTTGGGTTTTGAAGTCCACTTTCCACTAGAGATTCAGGCTTCATTCTCATGTCCAAATTCCACGTTCTCATCATCGGACTTGACAACGGGCCAGTCAAACCGAGCGCCCCTAATTCGTCCCCTAACACGGGCCGACCGAATCAGGTGTCTACAAGTATATTGGTAGTTCACACAAAATAAAAATAAAAAACCAAAATGGGAGGGCTTTTCAATTAAAAATCAACAATTGAATTTATTCTAGGATTTTTTTATTTCTTTTTAAAAATTATAGAATGTTACATTGCTATTCGAACTTGAACTAAGATATTGTAACATTGCTTCCTAAGAGTAGTGTGTCAATCAATTTCACCATAACGGTTTCAATTTTAAGAACTTCAAAATTTTGTAATAAAATATTCTTTATTTATATTAATTTGTTTATAAAAAATTTGGAGTAATATCTTTCGCCTAATTTCAAAGCAAGAGTAATTAAACTAGATGTTTTATATATGACTCAAGTATATGATATTTTTTGTGTATTGGATTAAAATAATAATAAGAAAGAAAAGAAGTTGCCTCAAGTTTCAGCTTAACAGTAGCAGAGCCGTCTCTACAAATATAGGTAAGTTTATCCATTCGATCCCAACTTAATTTATCAAAGAAAAAATTGCAAAATAAATATAAAAAATTATTATGTGTCACTAGGAGCGACACAACATACCTTTATCAAAATAGCCAATTAAACAATATTACTTTTATTAAGATAAATAAATATTCAATTTTCACTAGAATTAATTCAGTACAATGGCACAAAGGCTAAGAAGAAGACAAAAGTCTACTTCCATTAATCAATTTGGAAAAAAAAAAAAAATAGAAGAACAAATTATTATGCTTAATATAACATAAAAGCATCCAAAAGCTAATTATAAAACAAGAAATTATGTAACAACAAATGGAAGAGAAACAATTTTTTTTTTTTTTTATGCTTAATGTAACATAAAAGCATCCAAAAGCCAATTATAAAATAAGAAATTACGTAACTACAAATGGAAGAGAAGGGCATCAATTAAGTAATTTACGCGCACTTAAATCCTTTTGGCACCTTCTTGCCACAGTAGTTGAGCAACAAGCTCAAGTCAACTGGAACACTTAAGTTTATGCCCAAAAGACTAGCTTTGACGGTGGTGCAAAGGCAAACGGCCGCTTCAAGATCAACGAGATAGCTAATGAGGCTGCAGCAAGGGGTCTTTGGTGGGGTACCAACTGTAACACTCAACAAATCTTTTAATAAATCAACGCATACACCAAGCTTTAACGTATCTCTTGGGCATTTAGCAGGTTTTAATGACGGCACTGCAGGTGATGGCTTAATGGGGTAAGATGCATGGCCTTTTGGTGCTGATGGTGGGCAGTAGGTAGCGCTCACCAAAGCGAAGAAAACAAGGTTGAGACAGAGGAGAAAAGCAGTAGAAGCTAGAGCTCTTGAAGCCATATCTCAAAGAAAATTATACAAAGAAGCTAAATATTTCTTGTTTCTGAGATATGAGCTTGCCTGGGGAAATGGTGAACTACGGCAAGGTTTTTATAGATGGGAACTGAGCAGTAATTGAGACTTAAAAAATTTGCAATCATGACACAAGTGGGTACATTCCATTCGTGTAAAAAATCATTCATGATTGTCCTGGCACCATAACATGATAGCTAGATGGATGGGGATCCTGAAATTGTACTATATACTTGTCAGCACAACTAGCTGGCGTTGCAGCCTGCAAGATTTAGGCATCTTCTGATAATAGAGTTTGTAGTTTTCTCCATTTTTTAGTTGGCAAATTCTGTTTCTTCACATGCTGTGATGCTAATGATTATATAATTTCATTCAAGTTCGTTATTTTTCTTCGTAATCTCTTGTTTTCTTCATATATGTATCCACTGATATCTGCAAGTTAATTAATGCGGTAAAAACAATGAGCAGAAATACTTCACTGTACATACAGACGAAGCATTAATGTTCGTAATTGTAGACCAATGCATAAGCTTTGATTTAGTTGCATTTGAGACTTAAGAGTTGTCTCCAAAATTATTGAGATTATGAATTGAAATTGTGTCGAATAATATAATTTATCATATGAGTTACCCACTTAGATAAACATACCAAATGCATCAGCATATGGTTTTCGACCCCAAAGAATAAGGATTAATTAGCAACTAGCAACTTCTTTTTTAACAGATTTAAGAATTAAGGTGTATATATAGGAAATTGAAAGTCATAACTTACTCGATCTTTTAAACAGATTTATACCAAAGTTGAAAATTTTAATAAAATTAATTTAATTTGAAACATCTGAAATAGATTAGCTAACCGTTCAATAATGTTTACATGAAAGCATTAAGTAGCTTAAAGAAAGGAGACAAACACATATTTTTATAAATTAATAATTTTTTGTTCTCATTTTATACAATATCTTTTTTAAATTTTCGTAGTTTTTTTTAAGCACAAGAAAATTTATTATAAATCAGATGTTAAAGCATCAATGGGAATAGCAGGGGAACAGATTCTCAAAAATGAATGCCAGACAAAGAACTTGACACACTTGCTGGCAAGTGAGCGACGTTGTTCATGTTGAGGAAGTAAATATGTTTATTGTATATATTAGGAAATAAATATTTGTATACAATTAGGAATAAAGTTATATTCTATTTAGGATATTATTTTATTTCTAATTAGGTTGTATTCTATTCCTAATTAGGTTGTGATTAGGATTATTGTGTGTATATATAAAGGGTGTAACCCTTCTTTAAATATTATGAAAAAATATTTCATTTGAATTTTCTCTCTTTTTCTCTAAATTTTATTCTTCATGGTATCAAAGCATACCCATTGAAATCAAATTTTTTATTGAATTCTTGCAAATCGTATTTTTTCTTTTGAATCCTTTGAATCTTCAAAATCATGACCACCGAAAGCACATCCATCATATCTCATGGAACACCCAATTTTTTTCAAACCCTTCAAGATAATTCTCCCTTTCCCACAAAAATTATTCTTGATGATACGAACTATACTCTATGGTCATAGATCATGGACATGCAAATTGGAGTCAGAAATAAATCTGGCTTTCTTAATAGCACTACGCCAAAGCCACTAGCAGGAGATAAAACGTTGGAAACTTGGCTCCTTGATAATAATCGAGTGAAAAGTTGGTTGATTGACTCCATGAGTCCGACATTAATGTAGAGATTCATCCGTCTTCCAACAGCAAAGGAGATATGGATGCTGTCTCAAAAACCTTATATGATGGATCAGACGAAACTCAGTTATTTGAATTGAACCAGAAATCATTCACTACATGTCAGAATGGTAAGCCATTACCTGCATACTATAATGAACTGATTGGAATATTTCAGGAAATTAATGCCCGGACATGTGCAAGGGAGGATGTTAATGGAGTAGTATCACTCCATAAACATATTACCCAACTTCGAACACATATTTTCCTAGCCAGGCTTGATTTTGAATTTAATAATGCTCAGAGTGAAATACTTCGAAAGGATCCACCTCTTGATCTCAAGTCTAGTTATGCATATGTCCGACGAGATCACAACCAGCGACATATAATGGAAGAGCCAAAGATACTGTTGGACCATTCTGTACTTGTAGCAGCTCAGACTCGTCCCCAGTTCAAAGGAAAAATACCGAGTAAGCCCATCACATACACTTGTACTCATTGTGGCGAAGTTGGACACTCCAAGGAACGATGTTATGAAATTGTGGGATATCCGGAATGGTGGGATTTCAATAAAAAAAGCCTCGTAAGAAGCTTGGCAAGGCTGTAATTGCTACTTCTACTAAACCAAGTGGTAATCTTGATACCACTTCAGGTATGACAAATCTTACTTAAAATAATACATGGATTATTGATACAGGTGCTATTGATCATAAGACAAACTCCACCCACCATTTTACATCTATCTATCCATCAACCCAACAAAATATTCTAACTATTAATGGAGGCATAGCACCAGTCATTCATGAGGGATCAGTATCTAACTTTGACTCTCTTAATTTAGATATTGTTCTTATTATTCCATCTCTTTCTTATAATATACTATATATTGGCCAAATCACTGAAACCTTGAATTGCACTGTCAAATTTTGGCCTAATTATTATGTATTTCAGGACATTGCAACGCACCGAATTCTTGGCTCTGGTGTTAAACGTGGAAAATTGTACTATCTTGAGTTGCATGATGATTCAAAATGGAAGTCAAGTCAAGTCCATAAGGTTGGTAGAAGTTGCTCGAGTAAAGACCAAGTAATCTTGTGGCATCATCATCTTAGGCATCTCTCTTTTCATTATTTTTGACAAATAAAACCAAATTTATTTTTACATACCACAAACACATAATTTAAGTGTGATGCTTGTGAATTGGCAAAAGGCCACCGAATTTCTTATGTACCGAGTTATAATAAAAATTCAATTCCATTTATGACCATTCATTCTAATGTATGGGGACCTGCTTGGATTCCTACTCTATCTGGTGCTCGATATTTTGTAACGTTTATTAATCAATATACTTGAATGACCTGGGTATCACTACTTTCTAATAAAGGAGATGTGTGCTCCAAGTTTTAGGACCTATACAACATGGTGGCTACACAATACCATAGTAAAATCTGAGTCTTGTAGTATGGCAACGGTAGGGAGTATGTTAACTCAATTCTCAATGATTTTTTCCACAAGAAGGGCATTTACCACTAAACATCTTGTGTCGGCACTCCTCAACAGAATGGTATAGCTAAACAAAAGAACCCACAGTTATTGGAAGTTATCCGAGCATCACTGTTTGACATGAATGTTCCTCGAGAATACTAGGGAGAAGCTGTTCGATCCGCTATGTACCTTATAAACCGGACACTATCACGAGTACTCGATTTTAAAAATCCTCTTCAAAAACTTCAAGAACTTGTCATATCTCCACCCTTCAATAATCTCGAACCCTGAGTTTTTAGATGCTCATATGTTCATCAGACACTCGGCAAATTAGACCCTCGAGCTATTTGGTGTATCTTTTTTGGCTGTGCGGATTTACAAAAAGGATATCGATGTTATGATCCAAATACAAAAAAGATCTATGTCACTCTAGATGTCCAATTTTATGAAAATTGTCCATTCTTCTCACACTCCGAGTGCTCTCTTCAGGGGGAGAAAATTTTGAACTTTTTTAAGCTTGAAGATAGCATTCTAAGTGTTCCGAATCCGAGTCTCCTAAGTCTTTTAAATATTCTGAGTGTTTCGAGCATCTCACCCGAACAGACATTTGGTGTTCCGAGTATGAGCATCTCACTCGGACAGACATCTGATGATACGAGTACGAGCATCTCACCCGGACAGGTTATCGAAGAAAATTCGAGTAATTAAGATAGTACATCTTCCTAACCCAAACCAAAAGTTGAAGAAACTCCAGATGCAGTGCATAATAAGGTAAATTTGTCTACTTTAATTCCAAATACTGAGCCTCATTATCCTTCTAGGATAAATAGAGGGGTTCCAAAAAAATAATATGATTCGGACCTTCATACCAAAGCTAAATACCCTATAAAAAACTTCATATCAACTAACCGTTTGTCTAACACACATGCACTTACTATAAATCAATTATTTACTATATCTATTCCAAGTAATGTGCAGGAAGCCTTAGATGATCCGGATTGGAAGAAAGCTATGAATGATGAAATAGAGGCATTACAGAAGAATCGGACGTGGGATCTTGTTCCTCTTTTGGAAGGAAAGAAAACAGTGGGGTGCAGGTGAATATTCACTGTCAAAATCAATCTAGATGGAAGTATAAATCAATATAAAGCTCGGTTGGTAGCAAAGGGGTATACTTAGAAGTATGGAATTGACTTTAAAGATACATTTGCCCCAATAGCAAACATGAACACCATCCGAGTCCTTATTTCCTTAGCTGCCAATTTGGACTAGCCGATGTGACAATTTGATGTAAAGAATGCATTCTTGAATGGAACCATAAATGAAGAAGTATATATAGATCCACCACCCGAAACTAAATGTACTGACCGAGTATGCAAACTAAAGAGAGCATTGTATGGACTCAAGCAATCACCTTGCGTATGGTTTGGATGACTCTTAACCTTCATGAGGAAGCTTGGATATAAGCAAAGTGATGCTGATCACACACTATTCATCAAACAGAAGTTAGGTAAAGTCACCGTATTGATTGTATATGTTGATGATATGGTGGTCACTGGAAATGATCCAAGTGAGACAACAATCTTGCTAAGACAGTTAGCATCCGAGTTTGAACTTAAGGATTTGGGTAACTTAAAGTATTTTTTAGGAAATGAAGTTGCAAGATTGGCTCAAGGAATTTCTCTTTGTGAACGAAGGTACATAATGGACCTATTGACAAAGACGGGGATGCTTGATTGTAAGCCAGCCGAGACTCCCATTGCAGTCAACCATGGACTTTCAGTCCTAGAAGATTAAGTTCCAACTGATAGATATCAGTATCAAAGGTTGGTGAGAAGGTTAATTTACCTATCTCATACTCGACCAGACATTGCTTATGCAGTAAGTGTTATGAGTCAGTTCATGCATTCTCCGAGTAAAGAACATATGAATGCAGTATACCGAATATTAAGATATTTAAAGTCTTCTCCAGGTAAAGGGTTATTCTTTGGGAGGAATAAGGATTATGAAATTACTGGCTATATTGATGCTAATTGGGCTGGAGATCAAACTGATCAAAAATCAACATCTGGGTACTTTACATTTGCTGGAAATAATTTAGTCACTTGGAGAAGCAAGAAGTAGAAAGTTGTAGCAAGGTCAAGCGCTAAAGCTGAGTTTAGTGGAATGGCTCATGTAGTATGTGAGTTGCTCTGGGTAAGGCAACTTGTTCAAGATCTAGGATTAAAACATCCGAAGCCTATGTTGTTACATTGTGATAACAAGGCAGCTATAGCAATTGCAAATAATCCGGTTCAACATGATGGAACTAAGCATGTAGAAGTTGACAAACATTTCATAAAAGATCATCTGAACCATGGGACAATTGATCTTCCATATGTTTCATCTCATACTCAACTAGATGACATCCTCACAAAGGCTATATCTGGAAAAACATTTCTACAACTTGAGGGGGAGTGTTGAGGAAGTAAATATTTTTATTGTATATATTAGGAAGTAAATATTTGTATACAATTAGGAATAAAGTTCTATTTTATTTAGGATATTATTCTATTCCTAATTAGGTTGTGATTATGATTCCTGTGTGTATATATAAGGGGTGTAACCCTTCTTTGAATATTATGAAAAAATATTTCCTTTGAATTTTCTCTCTTTTTCTCTGAATTTTATTCTTCAATTCACTCACCTTTGCACAATTTTTCTTAGATTAAAATGTAATTAATATTTAGATGATGTGAATGTAAAATATTAAAAAAATTAGAAATTAGCTATATCACCTCAAATATTACTTTTTTTTTACAAAAGAGAATTCATTCAAAAATTAAAGTCATACAACATCATTTTGAAAGAATTCCTGAACATGAAAAGGAGCAGCTCGCCAACTGTTGGTATAAAACCACAAGCGCATGGTATCACCAAGTAGTA
Organism: Mallotus nudiflorus; assembly: GCA_947683625.1. Lineage (NCBI taxonomy): Eukaryota > Viridiplantae > Streptophyta > Magnoliopsida > Malpighiales > Euphorbiaceae > Mallotus > Mallotus nudiflorus. The sequence goes on from CANTUR010000250.1 coordinate 213,392, forward strand.
TAAAAAATATCAATTCCACGAGAATTCGATCTAATCACCTATGAACCTAATTCTTTATTGTCTAAGGCTTTCAAATAAGGAATTTTGAATGAAATTTAAATAACAAATAAATGAACCTATAGCATAAAAATAATTTTTAAATATAAAAAATAAACAATCAATAATCAAAACTTCCTAGAAATTAAATCAACTCACAATCACTAAGCTGCCCAAATTTATTACTCAATTAGCCATGTATATCCTAAGTTTTTTGAAAGCATCAATCAATCTCTCTTAAGTATTAATTAATTTAAATTCATAACTATCAATCAAGTCAATAAAGACCTAATTTTCATTGTAATACAAACACCTATATATCAAAATAATGAATTATGAAGCACAATTCAATGGGAATTTAATCAACTCAATTTATCTCTAATTTTGAGCTAAGTTAAACTTATGTTTATATGTCTATTAGAATTACCATCTCTCAATGTATAATCCTAATTAAAATAATGTTATTGATGGCCAAACAACAAGCAACATTAAGATTAATAAACACAATATGCAAAAATTAATGAATTTATTAAATTTGAAGCTTAAATCATATTTGGATCATCAATTCCTAAAAAATAAATATTTAGCCTAACATATTATCAATAAACTCCAAGAAATCACAAGAAAAACCCATAATAAAAATATAAGAAAGAGAAGAAGAAAGAAATAATTATAATTAATCTTCAATTCTTTAATTCTTCAATTTCTTACTCCTTCAATCTTCTAGGGTTCTTGTTTGTAACCTTGGTGTCTAATCTCCAATAATGGCTTAATATGGCTCAATACGACCCTCTTAACCTAGAGCTAAAATGTTCTATTTATAGAGAAAAATACCCTAAATTCGTCCAAGGACCAAAACAACAATTTTCCACCTTCAAAACCTCCTTTAATGAGGAAAATAACTCCATAAAATAGCTCATTAATTATTGGCTTGAATCCCTGACTCTTTAGGAAAGCAAAATTCTTACAAAATCATACTAAAAATGTATAACTTAAATAGGAAACTAAAAGGGAAATAAAACTAAGCTAATAAATTAAAATCCTAATAAAACACTAATTATAAATAATAAAATATAAAGAAATACTAATAAATCATATAGAAAACTATGCAATAATTGACATTAACACCAACAAAAAGGACTAGTTGGACTATAAGTTGCTTTAGCCATGGAATAAGCATCAACCACTAACTTAGCATGATAAGCATCAACCACTAACTTAGAATTTAATTCAATAATAGTCTTGGAGTAACCCACCCTACTCATGAACCCAGGACAAAGCTTCTTTCAGACATAAAGCCTCGACATAAATCTTGGCATTAAAAGAGCCAACAAAAGTGCAGGTTTGACATTAAAGAAGCAAACCCCGATAGTCCCACAAAACCAATCCATATCCAACACTCATTGATTTTGAATTCAATGAAGCATTAATGTTTAACTTCAACAATCCAGATGGAGGACTAGTCCAATGAACTTGAGAACACCTTGAAGGATGAATAACGGAACCATTTATAGCATTCGCAACTTGGAAATAATTTAGCAAAGCAAGAGCACCATAAACACATAAGGAAGAAGATGTAGTTTGCTATTTCCATAAACAAGCATTTCTCCAATTCCAAATGGACTAAAAGATGATGCAAAATCACAACTGAATATCCTCATTGAAGGTGCATAAAGATTTTTCAAACCAAGACACAAAATCCATCCCCAGCACATTAATAAGAGGGATATTCGCAAATTCCCAACATCCACATGCAAAAGGGTAATCAACAAAGACATAAAGACTATGCTCACCAATATTTCCATAAAAAACACATTCATCAGGTATTGCAATCCCTTCAATAAATAACTGTTCTCTAAAAGGAATAAAATTATTGCATAACCTCCATAAAAATAGTTTAATCAAATTGCAAATGTACTATAAAATTCTAAATAATAAGTTAAATTAATTATATTATTTTTGCTAAATTTAAAGTTAAATATAATTTACAAAATTCAAGAAGATTGTAACCTTTAGTATCGATAGGCCAAATTAACCACTTGGGATTTTGCAAAATTAAAATACAAATTAACTAAATCTAAATTCATGTATAATCACATCCCAATTTCTCCATTTTTGATGTATGAAAGAAATCTAATATATCTTTGATTTAGGTGTTAATTAGTTATAAGCATTTGGGCTGAGTTTTGTGATTAATGTGATAAATGGTCTTTTAAAGAAATACTTGCTTATTACTTGTATCAAATGTCACGACCCAAACCGGGAGTCATGACTGGCGCTAGGGAACAAGAATTATTTCTAATCTGAAACCCGTAACAAGCCTTAGAAATAAAAAGCATGCAATAAATAAATAAAAATGCACCATAATTAAAAACTTAAATCAATATAAAAATAAATACTTAATGTCATATCATAAAATAAAATATTTGCATACAATATTTAGATAAAGGTCTCTGACATAAAAACCGTTCTACAAATACAAATACTACTACTATTGTAGTTTTCTAGAATACAATAAAAGTTAGATAAGCAATTTACATAAACTAGTCAGGGCTGAGAAAGTTCGACATATGGGCCCACTACTGAGGTCTAAAGATGAAGAATCTCCTAAAAAATAAACAATTGAGGGCAGTCAAATCTCACTAAGTGAATTATTATATTATATATACTTGCACATTCTAATGTCATATGCAATCAAGCATTAGTATATATATAAATATATATAGGCATTTCACATAGATGCTGAAATCACTTTTATATATAATAAATGTTGAAAAATGTTTATTCAATTGAAGGATCAAATAGAACCCTAATTATTTGCAACCTTAATAAAAAAAATATCTCTCTAGCCATATAAGCATACTTAATTCCAGATAAATTCTGTTATTCCATTTTGGACAGTAGACTGGCCTCAAGACACTAAGCTAACCGAACTCTAGCAGTCTCACTGTCAGTGTGATTGGCCCCGAGACACTAGGTCAACTGAGCTCCAACAACCACACTACTTCTTCACATCAATCTCAAATAATAAATCAAATAAAAATCACCTTAAGTGATTTAATAACTCAACCCTAAATCTATCGCACTGGTACGTACACAATTCTAATGCAACCCACTAGGTAGCACATTCTATTGATATCCTTTAAATAAACTTAAAAATTATTAAAATAATAAAAAAGAATAATTTAAATGTAATAGCATCCATTCATAGCAAAATATACCCATAATATACATAAAATATACCAAATATATATTATGCACATATACCAAATATATACTAAAAACAGTTATGCATATGTGCCATATATATATATATATATCAAATATATTAAAAATATATCAAAAATATACTTATTCATTTAAAGAAATATTCATATTCAATTTCATTATAAAATTCATGGATGCTAATTTTTCATGCAATGCATATATAAGATAATAACTCACAAGTTTGCGCTCCTCGAGATTGGCTTGACAGGGCCGGTTTGATAGGCCTCGGTCCTGATGCAACTAGAAAATAAATATTAATAACAATCAAAATAAATTTCTAACTTATATTTTTAAAATAGACTCGATCTAGGAATACAAAACTCAGACAGATACAGAAATTTAGAATTGACTCGATGTCACATTTTACGAGAATTCTATCAAACATTCGGCAAAATCTCCATTGTAAAATGGACATCTCTCTACTAAAAAGTAGAGTCGATTCTGCAAGGAAAATATACATCTAACACATAAGGCTTAACACCTTAGGTTGAGACCCCGAACTAAATAATTTCCCAACCGAGGTTCACAATTCACCAAAAATACAAATAAAATAATAAATATATTTATAAATCATTAAATTCCACAAATATCCTCAAAATATCAAAATATAATATATTTAAACCTTAAAACACTAAATACAATTATTTTCTCAATAATTAAATAAAATTCTCAAATAATAATATAATATTAATAAAAATCCAATTTTTTCAATAATTCAACTTAAAATAGTAAAAATTCATTTTTATATATTCAAATAGCTTAAATAGATTAAATATATATTAAAAGTAATTAAAAATTCATTTAATCACCAAAATAGTAAATAATATATTATTTGAATATAATTTTCAAAAACTAGTATTAATTAGTTAAAAATAGTAAATAATTTATAAAAATCATTTTACCCTATATAATTCTAAAATAATCTAAAACATATTATTTAACTATAACTTTCACAAAATTACACAATTAACTCAATAATACAAAATTTACATAATATAATAATATTCTAAAAAATTATATAAATTCACCAAAAATTATTTTAAATATTCTAAAATTATTAACTCACATTACAAACACAAATTCAAAAAATTTCCATTAAATAACTAATTAACATAATTGTCAAAAATTCAATATTTAATATTAAAATATTTAAAAATTACCCAAAATTCAAATTAATTCAAAAAATTCATAAAAAAAATATTTGAGAAGCTTATGCTACCACAATCAACATTTGTGAAGTAAGTTTCCATGAATCAAACATTATCAAGCTCAAAAATATTTTTTTTTTCAAAAACCCTAAATCACATAAACTAAAAATTGAAGATATTGAAAAATCAAGAGGATTTGAGCTCAAATGGAGCTCAAAAATCGACTCACCAGAGGAAAAGCTTTCGAAAGAGTTTGGTTGGAGGAGCTGAGGTAGTCGAAATCCTCACTAGCATTGATGGAGCTCACAATCGGCCTCCTCTGATTCCGGTGGTTCCAAGCGGCTTCCTGGCAAGCTGAAGGCAGCGGATGGTAGCTGGAGGAAGAGGGAAGTGGTGACGATTGATGGTGGTAGCTGGGCTGGCTGGAAGGTGTCGGATCGAGAGAGAAAGAAGAAGAAGAAAGATGTTGACCTAAAAATTTTTTCTGACTTTTCAATTTTTTATGAAATTACTAAAATGCCCTTCACTTAAATTTAATAATAATAATAATAATAATAATAATAATAATAATAATAATAATAATAATAATAATATTATTATTATTATTATTATTATTATTATTATTATTATTATTAATAACAAAAATAATAACAATGTTAACAATAATAACACTAATAATAATATTATTATTAACTTTAATACATTTAAATAATAAAATTCCCATATAAAATAAATTATTTTTACATAAATAATTCTCTTTAAAATAAAATACATAAATAATATTAACGAATATCAATAATAATATACAAATAAAATCTAAAATTATTAACACTACATATCTCAAAATAATATTATTTTATTTAAAATACTAAGTCTTTACAATCTCTCCTCCTTATAAGAATTCGTTCTCGAATTCCAAAAAATGAACAAAAACAAGAATCATCGAGGAAAGAGATAAGGATAAGAAGCTCGCATCTCTGCTTCAGTCTCCCAAGTGTGCTCTTCTACGTTGTTGCTTCGCCACAACATTTTGACCATCAGAATCTGCTTCAAATGCAATTGACGAACTTGATAGTCTACAATCGTAATAGGTTCCTCCTCAAATGTTAGGTCTTCATTCACTTCCACACTATCAGGCTGCAACACGTGTCAAGGGTCTAAAATATACTTCCTTAGTATCGAGATATGGAACACTATATGCACTTGAGACAAATTCAAAGGCAAAGCCAACTGATATGCAACCATGCCCATTCTCTCCAGAATCTCGAACGGTCCAATATATCTCGATGTTAACTTACCCTTCTTGCCAAATCTCATCACACCCTTCATCGGAGACACCTTCAGAAATATATAGTCTCTAACCTAAAATTCCACATCTCTACGTCTTGGATCCGCATAGCTTTTCTATTTGCTAACTGTAGTCTCTAATCTCCTTTTAATCACAGTAACCTTCTCAGTGGCATCCTGAACCATCTCAGATCCAATCAATGCTCTCTCCCCAATCTTATCCCAACTCAGAGGGGATCTACACTTCCTTCCGTACAAAGCCTCATGTGGTGCCATCCCAATATTGCTATGGTAGCTGTTATTATATGCCAACTCCACAAGCAGCAAATGATCATCCCATCTACCTCCCATATCTAATACACACATCCTCAACATATCTTCAAGTGTCTAGATCATCCTCTCAGACTAACCATCTGTCTAAGGATGAAAATTAGTACTAAAATCAAGCCTGGTGCCCTTCGCTTCCTGCAACTTTTGCCAAAAATGAGAGGTAAACATTGAACCTCTATCAGATACAATAGACACACGTACTCTGTGAAGGCACACAATATTTTTAATATACAGCGTTGCCAATTTAGCTACAAAATCAGTGGCTTTCACAGGTAAGAAATGAGCAGACTTAGTCAACCTATCCATAATCACCCAGATGGAATCATATCCATCCTTAGAACGAGGTAAACCAACCATAAAATCTATAGCAATTCTCTCCCATTTCCACTCAGGAATAAGAAGTGGTTGAAGCTTCCCAGAAGGCTTTTAATGTTCAGCTTTCACCTGCTGACATGTTAAACACTTAGGAACAAAATCAGCTACATCCTTCCTTAGTCCATGCCACCAGTACAAATCTCTGATACTGTGGTACATCTTAGTGACACCTGGATGTACGTTGTAGGTTGTAGAATGTGCTTCCTTAATGATCACTTCTCTTAAATTATCCACATCAAGAACGCACAACCTACCACTGATCCACAAAACACCTTCATCATCAAATGTGAAATTAATGAACTTCCTTGCATGAATATTCTCTGCAAGAATAGGATCTCAGCCCTAAGCTACCTTAATCCTTTCTCTCAGCATAGATTGAACTCTGAACTAAGCTAACAGTCCACCAGATCTACTCATCTTCATCATTAGACCTTGATCCACTAACTAGTACAACTCGTGGATCAATGGTCTCCGCTCTTTACTGATATGAGTAAGATTACTTGAGAACTTCCTACTAAAGGCATCTGCTACCACATTAGCCTTGCTTGGATGATAAAGAATCTCGCAATCATAATGCTTCAAGAGCTTTAACCATCTCCTCTGCCTCAGATTCAGATCTCTCTACTAAAAAATGTACTTTAAGCTCTTATAATTACTAAAAATCTCATAAGTCATCCCGTACAGATAATGTCTCCTAATCTTGAGAGCAAAGATCACTGCAGCCATCTTTATGTCATGGGTAGGATAATTATGTTCATGCTTCTTCAACTACCTCAAAGCATAAGCTACCACCCTACCATTCTGCATTAACATACAACCTAGGCCAACTCTAGAGGCATCATAATACACAGTGAACCTATCTACTCCATTAGGCAAAGCCAAAACTGGAGCTGTGGTCAACTTCTCCTTTAGTAATTGGAAAATTTTCTCACAAGCATCTTATCACTCAAACTTCACATTCTAACGAGTCAAGCGAGTAAAAGAGGCTGCAATTCTTTTGCTAAAAATGTACTTTAAGCTCTTATAATTAGTAAAAATCTCACAAGTCACCCCGTACAGATAATGTCTCCAAATCTTGAGAGCAAAGATCACTGCAGCCATCTCAATGTTATGGGTAGGATAATTCTGTTCATGCTTCTTCAATTACCTCAAAGCATAAGCTATCACCCTACCATTCTACATTAACATACAACCTAGGCCAACTCTAAGGGCATCAAAATACACAGTGAACTTATCTACTCCATTAGGCAAAGCAAAAGCTGAAGCTATAGTCAACTTCTCATTTAGCAATTGGAAACTTTTCTCACAAGCATATTATCACTCAAACTTCACATTCTAACGACTCAAGCGAGTAAAAAAGGCTACAATTCTTCTGCTAAAAAATGTACTTTAAGCTCTTATAATTAGTAAAAATCTCACAAGTCACCCCGTACAGATAATGTCTCCAAATCTTGAGAGCAAAGATCAACGCAGCCATCTCTATGTCATGGGTAGGATAATTCTGTTCATGCTTCTTCAACTACCTCAAAGCATAAGCTATCACACTACCATTCTGCATTAACATACAACCTAGGCCAACTCTAAAGGCATCACAATACACCATGAACTTATCTACTCCTTTAGTCAATGCCAAAACTGAAGCTGTGGTCAACTTCTCCTTTAGCAATTGGAAACTTTTCTCATAAGCATCTTATCACTCAGACTTCACATTCTAACGAGTCATGTGAGTAAAAGAGGCTGTAATTCTTCTGCTAAAAAATGTACTTTAAGCTCTCACAAGTCACCCTATACAGATAATGTCTCCAAATCTTGAGAGCAAAGATCACTGCAGCCATCTCTATGTCATGGGTAGGATAATTTCGTTCATGCTTCTTCAACTACTTCAAAGCATAAGCTATCACCCTACCATTTTGCATTAACATACAACCTAGGCCAACTCTAGAGCCATCACAATACACAGTGAACTTATCTACTCCATTAGGCAAAGCCAAAACTGGAGCTATGGTCAACTTCCCCTTTAGCAATTGGAAACATTTCTCACAAGCATCTTATCACTCAAACTTCACATTCTAACGAGTCAAGTGAGTAAAAGAGGCTGCAATTCTTCTGCTAAAAAATGTACTTTAAGCTCTTATAATTAGTAAAAATCTCACAAGTCACCCCGTATAGATAATGTCTCCAAATCTTGAGAGCAAAGATCACTGCAGCCATCTCTATGTCATGGGTAGGATAATTCTATTCATGCTTCTTCAACTACCTCAAAGCATAAGCTATCACCCTACCATTCTACATTAACATACAACCTAGGCCAACTCTAAGGGCATCACAATACACAATGAACTTATGTACTCCATTAGGCAAAGCTAAAACTGAAGCTATGGTCAACTTCTCCTTTAGTAATTGGAAATTTTTCTCACAAGCATCATATCACTCAAACTTCACATTCTAACGAGTCAAGTGAGTAAAAGAGGTTGCAATTCTTCTGCTAAAAAATGTACTTTAAGCTCTTATAATTACTAAAAATCTCATAAGTCACCCCGTACAGATAATGTCTCCAAATCTTGAGAGCAAAGATCATTGTAGCCATCTCTATGTCATGGGTAGGATAATTCTGTTCATGCATCTTCAACTACCTCAAAGCATAAGCTATCACCCTACCATTCTACATTAACATACAACCTAGGCCAACTTTAGAGGCATCATAATACACAGTGAACTTATCTACTATATTAGGCAAAGCCAAAACTGGAGCCGTGGTCAACTTCTCCTTTAGTAATTGTAAACATTTCAAACAAGCATCTTATCACTCAAACTTCACATTCTAATGAGTCAAGTGAGTAAAAGAGGCTGTAATTCATCTGCTAAAAAATGTACTTTAAGCTCTTATAATTAGTAAAAATCTCACAAGTCACCCCGTACAGATAATGTCTCCAAATCTTGAGAGCAAAGATCAACGCAGCCATCTCTATGTCATGGGTAGGATAATTCTGTTCATGCTTCTTCAACTACCTCAAAGCATAAGCTATCACACTACCATTATGCATTAACATACAACCTAGGCCAACTCTAGAGGCATCATAATACACGTGAACTTTTCTACTCTATTAGGCAAAGCGAAAACTGGAGCTGTGGTCAACTTCTCCTTTAGCAATTGGAAACTTTTCTCACAAGCATCTTATCACTCAAACTTCACATTCTAACGACTCAATCGAGTAAAAGAGGCAACAATTCTTCTGCTAAAAAATATACTTTAAGCTCTTATAATTAGTAAAAATCTCACAAGTCACCCCGTACAGATAATGTCTCCAAATCTTGAGAGCAAAGATCACTGCAACCATCTCATTGTCAAGGGTAGGATAATTCTATTCATGCTTCGTCAACTGCCTCAAAGTATAAGCTATCACCCTACTATTCTGCATTAACATACAACCTAGGCCAACTCTAGAGGCATCACAATACACAGTGAACTTACATACTCCATTAGGCAATGCCAAAACTGAAGCTGTTGTCAACTTCTCCTTTAGCAATTGTAAACTTTTCTCACAAGCATCTTATCACTCAAACTTCACATTCTAACGAGTCATGTGAGTAAAAAAGCCTGCAATTCTTCTGCTAAAAAATGTACATTAAGCTCTTATAATTAGTAAAAATCTCACAAGTCACCCCGTACAAATAATGTCTCTAAATCTTGAGAGCAAAGATCACTGCAGCCATCTCTATGTCATGGGTGGGATAATTCTGTTCATGCTTCTTCAACTACCTCAAAGCATAAGCTATCACCCTACCATTATGCATTAACGTACAACCTAGGCCAACTATAGAGGCATCATAATACACAGTGAACTTATCTACTCTATTAGGCAAAGCCAAAATTGGAGCTGTGGTCAACTTCTCCTTGAGCAATTGGAAACTTTTCTCACAAGCATCTTATCACTCAAACTTCACATTCTAACGAGTCAAGTGAGTAAAAGGGGCTGCAATTCTTATGCTAAAAATGTACTTTAAGCTCTTATAATTAGTAAAAATCTCACAAGTCACCCCGTACAGATAATGTCTCCAAATCTTGAGAGCAAAGATCACTGCAGCAATCTCTATGTCATGGGTAGGATAATTCTGTTCATGCTTCTTCAACTACCTCAAAGCATAAGCTACCACCCTACCATTCTGCATTAACATACAACCTAGGCCAACTCTAAGGACATTACAATGTACAGTGAACTTATCTACTCCAGTAGGCAAAGCCAAAACTGAAGCTGTGGTCAACTTCTCTTTTAGCAATTGGAAAGTTTTCTCACAAGCATCTTATCACTAAAACTTCACATTCTAACGAGTCAAGTGAGTAAAAGAGGTTGCAATGCTTCAGCTAAAAAATGTATTTAAGCTCTTATAATTAGTAAAAATCTCACAAGTCACCCCGTACAGATAATGTCTCCAAATCTTGAGAGAAAAGATCACTGCAGCCATCTCTATGTCATGGGTAGGATAATTCAGTTCATGCTTCTTCAACTACCTTAAAGCATAAGCTATCACCCTACCATTCTGCATTAACATATAACCTAGGCAAACTCTAGAGGCATCACAATACACAGTGAACTTATCTAATCCATTATGGAAAGCAAAAACTGGAGTTGTGGTCAACTTCTGCTTTAGCAATTGGAAACTTTTCTCACAAGCATATTATCACTCAAACTTCACATTGTAACGAGTCAAGTGAGTAAAAGAGGCTGCAATTCTTCTGCTAAAAAATGTACTTTAAGCTCTTATAATTAGTAAAAATCTCACAAGTCACCCCGTACAGATAATGTCTCCAAATCTTGAGAGCAAAGATCACTGCAGCCATCTCAATGTTATGGGTAGGATAATTCTGTTCATGCTTCTTCAACTACCTCAAAGCATAAGCTATCACCCTACCATTCTACATTAACACACAACCTAGGCCAACTCTAAGGGCATCAAAATACACAGTGAACTTATCTACTCCATTAGGCAAAGCAAAAACTGAAGCTATAGTCAACTTCTCATTTAGCAATTGGAAACTTTTCTCACAAGCATATTATCACTCAAACTTCACATTCTAACGACTCAAGCGAGTAAAAAAGGCTACAATTCTTCTGCTAAAAAATGTACTTTAAGCTCTTATAATTAGTAAAAATCTCACAAGTCACCCCATACAGATAATGTCTCCAAATCTTGAGACCAAAGATCACTGCAACGATCTCTATGTCATAGGTAGGATAATTATTTTCATGCTTCGTCAACTACCTCAAAGCATAAGCTATCACCCTACCATTCTACATTAACATACAACCTAGGCCAACTCTAAAGGCATCACAATACACCATGAACTTATCTACTCCTTTAGGCAATGCCAAAACTGAAGCTGTGGTCAACTTCTCCTTTAGCAATTGGAAACTTTTCTCACAAGCATCTTATCACTCAGACTTCACATTCTAACGAGTCATGTGAGTAAAAGAGGCTGTAATTCTTCTGCTAAAAAATGTACTTTAAGCTCTCACAAGTCACCCTATACAGATAATGTCTCCAAATCTTGAGAACAAAGATCACTGCAGCCATCTCTATGTCATGGGTAGGATAATTTCGTTCATGCTTCTTCAACTACTTCAAAGCATAAGCTATCACCCTACCATTTTGCATTAACATACAACCTAGGCCAACTCTAGAGCCATCACAATACACAGTGAACTTATCTACTCCATTAGGCTAAGCCAAAACTGGAGCTATGGTCAACTTCCCCTTTAGCAATTGGAAACATTTCTCACAAGCATCTTATCACTCAAACTTCACATTCTAACGAGTCAAGTGAGTAAAAGAGGCTGCAATTCTTCTGCTAAAAAATGTACTTTAAGCTCTTATAATTAGTAAAAATCTCACAAGTCACCCCGTATAGATAATGTCTCCAAATCTTGAGAGCAAAGATCACTGCAGCCATCTCTATGTCATGGGTAGGATAATTCTATTCATGCTTCTTCAACTACCTCAAAGCATAAGCTATCACCCTACCATTCTACATTAACATACAACCTAGGCCAACTCTAAGGGCATCACAATACACAATGAACTTATGTACTCCATTAGGCAAAGCTAAAACTGAAGCTATGGTCAACTTCTCCTTTAGTAATTGGAAATTTTTCTCACAAGCATCATATCACTCAAACTTCACATTCTAACGAGTCAAGTGAGTAAAAGAGGTTGCAATTCTTCTGCTAAAAAATGTACTTTAAGCTCTTATAATTACTAAAAATCTCATAAGTCACCCCGTACAGATAATGTCTCCAAATCTTGAGAGCAAAGATCATTGTAGCCATCTCTATGTCATGGGTAGGATAATTCTGTTCATGCATCTTCAACTACCTCAAAGCATAAGCTATCACCCTACCATCCTGCATTAACATATAACCTAGGCCAACTTTAGAGGCATCATAATACACAGTGAACTTATCTACTATATTAGGCAAAGCCAAAACTGGAGCCGTGGTCAACTTCTCCTTTAGTAATTGTAAACATTTCAAACAAGCATCTTATCACTCAAACTTCACATTCTAATGAGTCAAGTGAGTAAAAGAGGTTGTAATTCATCTACTAAAAAATGTACTTTAAGCTCTTATAATTAGTAAAAATCTCACAAGTCACCCCGTACAGATAATGTCTCCAAATCTTGAGAGCAAAGATCAACGCAGCCATCTCTATGTCATGGGTAGGATAATTCTGTTCATGCTTCTTCAACTACCTCAAAGCATAAGCTATCACACTACCATTCTGCATTAACATACAACCTAGGCCAACTCTAAAGGCATCACAATACACCATGAACTTATCTACTCCTTTAGTCAATGCCAAAACTGAAGCTGTGGTCAACTTCTCCTTTAGCAATTGGAAACTTTTCTCATAAGCATCTTATCACTCAGACTTCACATTCTAACGAGTCATGTGAGTAAAAGAGGCTGTAATTCTTCTGCTAAAAAATGTACTTTAAGCTCTCACAAGTCACCCTATACAGATAATGTCTCCAAATCTTGAGAGCAAAGATCACTGCAGCCATCTCTATGTCATGGGTAGGATAATTTCGTTCATGCTTCTTCAACTACTTCAAAGCATAAGCTATCACCCTACCATTTTGCATTAACATACAACCTAGGCCAACTCTAGAGCCATCACAATACATAGTGAACTTATCTACTCCATTAGGCAAAGCCAAAACTGGAGCTATGGTCAACTTCCCCTTTAGCAATTGGAAACATTTCTCACAAGCATCTTATCACTCAAACTTCACATTCTAACGAGTCAAGTGAGTAAAAGAGGCTGCAATTCTTCTGCTAAAAAATGTACTTTAAGCTCTTATAATTAGTAAAAATCTCACAAGTCACCCCGTATAGATAATGTCTCCAAATCTTGAGAGCAAAGATCACTGCAGCCATCTCTATGTCATGGGTAGGATAATTCTATTCATGCTTCTTCAACTACCTCAAAGCATAAGCTATCACCCTATCATTCAACATTAACATACAACCTAGGCCAACTCTAAGGGCATCACAATACACAATGAACTTATGTACTCCATTAGGCAAAGCTAAAACTGAAGCTATGGTCAACTTCTCCTTTAGTAATTGGAAATTTTTCTCACAAGCATCATATCACTCAAACTTCACATTCTAACGAGTCAAGTGAGTAAAAGAGGTTGCAATTCTTCTGCTAAAAAATGTATTTTAAGCTCTTATAATTACTAAAAATCTCATAAGTCACCCCGTACAGATAATGTCTCCAAATCTTGAGAGCAAAGATCATTGTAGCCATCTCTATGTCATGGGTAGGATAATTCTGTTCATGCATCTTCAACTACCTCAAAGCATAAGCTATCACCCTACCATTCTGCATTAACATACAACCTAGGCCAACTTTAGAGGCATCATAATACACAGTGAACTTATCTACTATATTAGGCAAAGCCAAAACTGGAGCCGTGGTCAACTTCTCCTTTAGTAATTGTAAACATTTCAAACAAGCATCTTATCACTCAAACTTCACATTCTAATGAGTCAAGTGAGTAAAAGAGGCTGTAATTCATCTGCTAAAAAATGTACTTTAAGCTCTTATAATTAGTAAAAATCTCACAAGTCACCCCGTACAGATAATGTCTCCAAATCTTGAGAGCAAAGATCAACTCAGCCATCTCTATGTCATGGGTAGGATAATTCTGTTCATGCTTCTTCAACTACCTCAAAGCATAAGCTATCACACTACCATTCTGCATTAAAATACAACCTAGGCCAACTCTAGAGGCATCATAATACACGTGAACTTTTCTACTCTATTAGGCAAAGCGAAAACTGGAGCTGTCGTCAACTTCTCCTTTAGCAATTGGAAACTTTTCTCACAAGCATCTTATCACTCAAACTTCACATTCTAACGACTCAATTGAGTAAAAGAGGCAACAATTCTTCTGCTAAAAAATATACTTTAAGCTCTTATAATTAGTAAAAATCTCACAAGTCACCCCGTACAAATAATGTCTCCAAATCTTGAGAGCAAAGATCACTGCAGCAATCTCTATGTCATGGGTAGGATAATTCTGTTCATACTTCTTCAACTACCTCAAAGCATAAGCTACCACCCTACCATTCTGCATTAACATAAAACCTAGGCTAACTCTAAGGACATTACAATGTACAGTGAACTTATCTACTCCAGTAGGCAAAGCCAAAACTGAAGCTGTGGTCAACTTCTCTTTTAGCAATTGGAAAGTTTTCTCACAAGCATCTTATCACTAAAACTTCACATTCTAACGAGCCAAGTGAGTAAAAGAGGTTGCAATGCTTCGGCTAAAAAATGTATTTTAAGCTCTTATAATTAGTAAAAATCTCACAAGTCACCCCGTACAGATAATGTCTCCAAATCTTGAGAGCAAAGATCACTGCAGCCATCTCTATGTCATGGGTAGGATAATTCTGTTCATGCTTCTTCAACTACCTCAAAGCATAAGCTATCACCCTACCATTCTGCATTAACATATAACCTAGGCAAACTCTAGAGGCATCACAATACACAGTGAACTTATCTAATCCATTATGGAAAGCAAAAACTGGAGTTGTGGTCAACTTCTGCTTTAGCAATTGGAAACTTTTCTCACAAGCATATTATCACTCAAACTTCACATTGTAACGAGTCAAGCGAGTAAAAGAGGCTGCAATTCTTCTGCTAAAAAATGTACTTTAAGCTCTTATAATTAGTAAAAATCTCACAAGTCACCCCGTACAGATAATGTCTCCAAATCTTGAGAGCAAAGATCACTGCAACCATCTCTATGTCATGGGTAGGATAATTCTATTCATGCTTCGTCAACTACCTCAAAGCATAAGCTATCACCCTATCATTCTGAAATAACATACAACCTAGGCCAACTCTAAAGGCATCACAATACACGGTGAACTTATCTACTCCTTTAGGCAATGCCAAAACTGAAGCTGTGGTCATCTTCTCCTTTAGCAATTGGAAACTTTTCTCATAAGCATCTTATCACTCAAACTTCACATTCTAAGGAGTCAAGTGAGTAAAAGAGGCTGCAATTCTTCTGCTAAAAAAATGTATTTTAAGCTCTTATAATTAGTAAAAATCTCACAAGTCACCCCGTACAAATAATGTCTCTAAATCTTGAGAGCAAAGATCACTGCAGCCATCTCTATGTCATCGGTAGAATAATTATGTTCATGCTTCTTCAACTACCTCAAAGCATAAGCTATCACCCTACCATTCTGCATTAACATACAACCTAGGCCAACTCTAGAGGCATCATAATACATAGTGAACTTATCTACTCTATTAGCCAAAGCCAAAACTGGAGTTGTGGTCAACTTCTCCTTTAGCAATTGGAAACTTTTCTCACAAGCATCTTATCACTCAAACTTCACATTCAAACGAGTCAAGCGAGTAAAAGAGGCTGCAATTCTTTTGCTAAAAAATGTACTTTAAGATCTTATAATTAGTAAAAATCTCACAAGTCACCCCATACAGATAATGTCTCCAAATCTTAAGAGCAAAGATCACTGCAGCCATCTCAATGTCATGGGTAGGATAATTCTATTCATGCTTCGTCAACTACCTCAAAGCATAAGCTATCACCCTACCATTCTGCATTAACATACAACCTAGGCCAACTTTAAAGGCATCACAATACACAGTAAACTTATCTAGTCCTTTAGGCAATGCCAAAACTGAAGCTATGGTCAACTTCTCCTTTAGCAATTGGAAACTTTTCTCACAAGCATCTTATTAATCAGACTTCACATTCTAACGAGTCATGTGAGTAAAAGAGGCTGCAATTCTTCTGCTAAAAAATGTACTTTAAGCTCTTATAATTAGTAAAAATCTCACAAGTCACCCCGTACAAATAATGTCTCTAAATCTTGAGAGCAAAGATCACTGCAGCCATCTCTACGTCATGGGTAGGATAATTCTGTTCATGCTTCTTCAACTACCTCAAAGCATAAGCTATCACCCTACCATTCTGCATTAACATATAACCTAGGCCAACTCTAGAGGCATCATAATACATTGTGAACTTATCTACTCAATTAGGCAAAGCCAAAACTAGAGCTGTGGTCAACTTCTCCTTTAGCAATTGGAAACTTTTCTCACAAGCATCTTATCACTCAAACTTCACATTCTAATGAGTCAGGCGAGTAAAAGAGGTTGCAATTCTTTTGCTAAAAAATGTACTTTAAGCTCTTATAATTAGTAAAAATCTCACAAGTCACCGCATACAGATAATGTCTCCAAATCTTAAGAACAAAGATCACTGCAGCCATCTCTATGTCATGGGTAGGATAATTCTGTTCATGCTTCTTCAACTACCTCAAAGCATAAGCTATCACCCTACCATTCTACATTAACATACAACCTAGGCCAACTCTAGAGGCATCACAATTCACAGTGAACTTATCTATGCCATTAGGCAAAGCCAAAACTAAAGCTGTGGTCAACTTCTCCTTTAGCAATTGGAAACTTTTCTTACAAGCATATTATCACTCAAACTTCATATTCTAACGACTCAAGCGAGTAAAAGAGGCTACAATTCTTCTGCTAAAAAATGTACTTTAAGCTCTTATAATTAGTGAAAATCTCACAAGTCACCCCGTACAGATAATGTCTCCAAATCTTGAGAGCAAAGATCACTGCAACCATCTCTATGTCATGGGTAGGATAATTCTATTCATGCTTCGTCAACTACCTCAAAGCATAAGCTATCACCCTACCATTCTGCATTAACATTCAACCTAGGCTAACTCTAAACGCGTTACAATACACAGTGAACTTATCTACTCCTTTAGGCAATGCCAAAACTGAAGCAGTGGTCAACTTCTCCTTTAGCAATTGGAAACTTTTCTCACAAGCATCTCATCACTCAGACTTCATGTTCTAACGAGTCATGTGAGTAAAAGAGGCTGCAATTCTTCTGCTAAAAAAATGTACTTTAAGCTCTTATAATTAGTAAAAATCTCACAAGTCACCCCGTACAAATAATGTCTCTAAATCTTGAGAGCAAAGATCACTGCAGCCATCTCTACATCATGGGTAGGATAATTCTGTTCATGCTTCTTCAACTACCTCAAAGCATAAGCTATCACCCTACCATTCTGCATTAACATATAACCTAGGCCAACTCTAGAGGCATCATAATACATAGTGAACTTATCTACTCCATTAGGCAAAGCCAAAACTGGAGCTGTGGTCAACTTCTCCTTTAGCAATTGGAAACTTTTCTCACAAGCATCTTATCACTCAAACTTCACATTCTAATGAGTCATGCGACTAAAAGAGGCTGCAATTCCTTTGCTAAAAAATGTACTTTAAGCTCTTATAATTAGTAAAAATCTCACAAGTCACCCCGTACAGATAATGTCTCCAAATCTTGAGAGCAAAGATCACTGCAGCAATCTCTATGTCATGGGTAGGATAATTCTGTTCGTGCTTCTTCAACTACCTCAAAGCATAAGCTACCACCCTACCATTCTGCATTAACATACAACCTAGGCTAACTCTAAGGACATTACAATGTACAATGAACTTATCTACTCCAGTAGGCAAAGCCAAAACTGAAGCTGTGGTCAACTTCTCTTTTAGCAATTGGAAAGTTTTCTCACAAGCATCTTATCACTAAAACTTCACATTCTAACGAGCCAAGTGAGTAAAAGAGGTTGCAATGCTTCGGCTAAAAAATGTATTTTAAGCTCTTATAATTAGTAAAAATCTCACAAGTCACCCCGTACAGATAATGTCTCCAAATCTTGAGAGCAAAGATCACTGCAGCCATCTCTATGTCATGGGTAGGATAATTCTGTTCATGCTTCTTCAACTACCTCAAAGCATAAGCTATCACCCTACCATTCTGCATTAACATATAACCTAGGCAAACTCTAGAGGCATCACAATACATAGTGAACTTATCTAATCCATTATGGAAAGCAAAAACTGGAGTTGTGGTCAACTTCTGCTTTAGCAATTGGAAACTTTTCTCACAAGCATATTATCACTCAAACTTCACATTGTAACGAGTCAAGCGAGTAAAAGAGGCTGCAATTCTTCTGCTAAAAAATGTACTTTAAGCTCTTATAATTAGTAAAAATCTCACAAGTCACCCCGTACAGATAATGTCTCCAAATCTTGAGAGCAAAGATCACTGCAACCATCTCTATGTCATGGGTAGGATAATTCTATTCATGCTTCGTCAACTACCTCAAAGCATAAGCTATCACCCTATCATTCTGAATTAACATACAACCTAGGCCAACTCTAAAGGCATCACAATACACGGTGAACTTATCTACTCCTTTAGGCAATGCCAAAACTGAAGCTGTGGTTATCTTCTCCTTTAGCAATTGGAAACTTTTCTCACAAGCATCTTATCACTCAAACTTCACATTCTAAGGAGTCAAGTGAGTAAAAGAGGCTGCAATTCTTCTGCTAAAAAAATGTATTTTAAGCTCTTATAATTAGTAAAAATCTCACAAGTCACCCCGTACAAATAATGTCTCTAAATCTTGAGAGCAAAGATCACTGCAGCCATCTCTATGTCATCGGTAGAATAATTATGTTCATGCTTCTTCAACTACCTCAAAGCATAAGCTATCACCCTACCATTCTGCATTAACATACAACCTAGGCCAACTCTAGAGGCATCATAATACATAGTGAACTTATCTACTCTATTAGCCAACGCCAAAACTAGAGTTGTGGTCAACTTCTCCTTTAGCAATTGGAAACTTTTCTCACAAGCATCTTATCCCTCAAACTTCACATTCTAACGAGTCAAGCGAGTAAAAGAGGCTGCAATTCTTTTGCTAAAAAATGTACTTTAAGATCTTATAATTAGTAAAAATCTCACAAGTCACCCCATACAGATAATGTCTCCAAATCTTAAGAGCAAAGATCACTGCAGCCATCTCAATGTCATGGGTAGGATAATTCTATTCATGCTTCGTCAACTACCTCAAAGCATAAGCTATCAACCTACCATTCTGCATTAACATACAACCTAGGCCAACTTTAAAGGCATCACAATACACAGTAAACTTATCTAGTCCTTTAGGCAATGCCAAAACTGAAGCTATGGTCAACTTCTCCTTTAGCAATTGGAAACTTTTCTCACAAGCATCTTATCAATCAGACTTCACATTCTAACGAGTCATGTGAGTAAAAGAGGCTGCAATTCTTCTGCTAAAAAATGTACTTTAAGCTCTTATAATTAGTAAAAATCTCACAAGTCACCCCGTACAAATAATGTCTCTAAATCTTGAGAGCAAAGATCACTGCAGCCATCTCTACGTCATGGGTAGGATAATTCTGTTCATGCTTCGTCAACTACCTCAAAGCATAAGCTATCACCCTACCATTCTGCATTAACATATAACCTAGGCCAACTCTAGAGGCATCATAATACATTGTGAACTTATCTACTCAATTAGGCAAAGCCAAAACTAGAGCTGTGGTCAACTTCTCCTTTAGCAATTGGAAACTTTTCTCACAAGCATCTTATCACTCAAACTTCACATTCTAATGAGTCAGGCGAGTAAAAGAGGTTGCAATTCTTTTGCTAAAAAATGTACTTTAAGCTCTTATAATTAGTAAAAATCTCACAAGTCACCGCATACAGATAATGTCTCCAAATCTTAAGAACAAAGATCACTGCAGCCATCTCTATGTCATGGGTAGGATAATTCTGTTCATGCTTCTTCAACTACCTCAAAGCATAAGCTATCACCCTACCATTCTACATTAACATACAACCTAGGCCAACTCTAGAGGCATCACAATTCACAGTGAACTTATCTATGCCATTAGACAAAGCCAAAATTGAAGCTGTGGACAACTTCTCCTTTAGCAATTGGAAACTTTTCTCACAAGCATATTATCACTCAAACTTCACATTCTAACGACTCAAGCGAGTAAAAGAGGCTACAATTCTTCTGCTAAAAAATGTACTTTAAGCTCTTCCAATTAGTGAAAATCTCACAAGTCACCCCGTACAGATAATGTCTCCAAATCTTGAGAGCAAAGATCACTGCAACCATCTCTATGTCATAGGTAGGATAATTCTATTCATGCTTTGTCAACTACCTCAAAGCATAAGCTATCACCCTACCATTCTGCATTAACATACAACCTAGGCTAACTCTAAACGCGTTACAATACACAGTGAACTTATCTACTCCTTTAGGCAATGCCAAAACTGAAGCTGTGGTCAACTTCTCCTTTAGCAATTGGAAACTTTTCTCACAAGCATCTCATCACTCAGACTTCACATTCTAATGAGTCAGGCGAGTAAACGAGGCTGCAATTCTTTTGCTAAAAAATGTACTTTAAGCTCTTATAATTAGTAAAAATCTCACAAGTCACCGCATACAGATAATGTCTCCAAATCTTTAGAACAAAGATCACTGCAGCCATCTCTATGTCATGGGTAGGATAATTCTGTTCATGCTTCTTCAACTACCTCAAAGCATAAGCTATCACCCTACCATTCTACATTAACATACAACCTAGGCCAACTCTAGAGGCATCACAATACACAGTGAACTTATCTATGCCATTAGGCAAAGCCAAAACTAAAGCTGTGGTCAACTTCTCCTTTAGCAATTGGAAACTTTTCTTACAAGCATATTATCACTCAAACTTCATATTCTAACGACTCAAGCGAGTAAAAGAGGCTACAATTCTTCTACTAAAAAATGTACTTTAAGCTCTTATAATTAGTGAAAATCTCACAAGTCACCCCGTACAGATAATGTCTCCAAATCTTGAGAGCAAAGATCACTGCAACCATCTCTATGTCATGGGTAGGATAATTCTATTCATGCTTCGTCAACTACCTCAAAGCATAAGCTATCACCCTACCATTCTGCATTAACATTCAACCTAGGCTAACTCTAAACGCGTTACAATACACAGTGAACTTATCTACTCCTTTAGGCAATGCCAAAACTGAAGCAGTGGTCAACTTCTCCTTTAGCAATTGGAAACTTTTCTCACAAGCATCTCATCACTCAGACTTCATGTTCTAACGAGTCATGTGAGTAAAAGAGGCTGCAATTCTTCTGCTAAAAAAATGTACTTTAAGCTCTTATAATTAGTAAAAATCTCACAAGTCACCCAGTACAAATAATGTCTCTAAATCTTGAGAGCAAAGATCACTGCAGTCATCTCTACATCATGGGTAGGATAATTCTGTTCATGCTTCTTCAACTACCTCAAAGCATAAGCTATCACCCTACCATTCTGCATTAACATATAACCTAGGCCAACTCTAGAGGCATCATAATACATAGTGAACTTATCTACTCCATTAGGCAAAGCCAAAACTGGAGCTGTGGTCAACTTCTCCTTTAGCAATTGGAAACTTTTCTCACAAGCATCTTATCACTCAAACTTCACATTCTAATGAGTCATGAGACTAAAAGAGGCTGCAATTCCTTTGCTAAAAAATGTACTTTAAGCTCTTATAATTAGTAAAAATCTCACAAGTCACCCCGTACAGATAATGTCTCCAAATCTTGAGAGCAAAGATCACTGCAGCAATCTCTATGTCATGGGTAGGATAATTCTGTTCGTGCTTCTTCAACTACCTCAAAGCATAAGCTACCACCCTACCATTCTGCATTAACATACAACCTAGGCTAACTCTAAGGACATTACAATGTACAGTGAACTTATCTACTCCAGTAGGCAAAGCCAAAACTGAAGCTGTGGTCAACTTCTCTTTTAGCAATTGGAAAGTTTTCTCACAAGCATCTTATCACTAAAACTTCACATTCTAACGAGCCAAGTGAGTAAAAGAGGTTGCAATGCTTCGGCTAAAAAATGTATTTTAAGCTCTTATAATTAGTAAAAATCTCACAAGTCACCCCGTACAGATAATGTCTCCAAATCTGGAGAGCAAAGATCACTGCAGCCATCTCTATGTCATGGGTAGGATAATTCTGTTCATGCTTCTTCAACTACCTCAAAGCATAAGCTATCACCCTACCATTCTGCATTAACATATAACCTAGGCAAACTCTAGAGGCATCACAATACATAGTGAACTTATCTAATCCATTATGGAAAGCAAAAACTGGAGTTGTGGTCAACTTCTGCTTTAGCAATTGGAAACTTTTCTCACAAGCATATTATCACTCAAACTTCACATTGTAACGAGTCAAGCGAGTAAAAGAGGCTGCAATTCTTCTGCTAAAAAATGTACTTTAAGCTCTTATAATTAGTAAAAATCTCACAAGTCACCCCGTACAGATAATGTCTCCAAATCTTGAGAGCAAAGATCACTGCAACCATCTCTATGTCATGGGTAGGATAATTCTATTCATGCTTCGTCAACTACCTCAAAGCATAAGCTATCACCCTATCATTCTGAATTAACATACAACCTAGGCCAACTCTAAAGGCATCACAATACACGGTGAACTTATCTACTCCTTTAGGCAATGCCAAAACTGAAGCTGTGGTTATCTTCTCCTTTAGCAATTGGAAACTTTTCTCACAAGCATCTTATCACTCAAACTTCACATTCTAAGGAGTCAAGTGAGTAAAAGAGGCTGCAATTCTTCTGCTAAAAAAATGTATTTTAAGCTCTTATAATTAGTAAAAATCTCACAAGTCACCCCGCACAAATAATGTCTCTAAATCTTGAGAGCAAAGATCACTGCAGCCATCTCTATGTCATCGGTAGAATAATTATGTTCATGCTTCTTCAACTACCTCAAAGCATAAGCTATCACCCTACCATTCTGCATTAACATACAACCTAGGCCAACTCTAGAGGCATCATAATACATAGTGAACTTATCTACTCTATTAGCCAACGCCAAAACTGGAGTTGTGGTCAACTTCTCCTTTAGCAATTGGAAACTTTTCTCACAAGCATCTTATCCCTCAAACTTCACATTCTAACGAGTCAAGCGAGTAAAAGAGGCTGCAATTCTTTTGCTAAAAAATGTACTTTAAGATCTTATAATTAGTAAAAATCTCACAAGTCACCCCATACAGATAATGTCTCCAAATCTTAAGAGCAAAGATCACTGCAGCCATCTCAATGTCATGGGTAGGATAATTCTATTCATGCTTCGTCAACTACCTCAAAGCATAAGCTATCAACCTACCATTCTGCATTAACATACAACCTAGGCCAACTTTAAAGGCATCACAATACACAGTAAACTTATCTAGTCCTTTAGGCAATGCCAAAACTGAAGCTATGGTCAACTTCTCCTTTAGCAATTGGAAACTTTTCTCACAAGCATCTTATCAATCAGACTTCACATTCTAACGAGTCATGTGAGTAAAAGAGGCTGCAATTCTTCTGCTAAAAAATGTACTTTAAGCTCTTATAATTAGTAAAAATCTCACAAGTCACCCCGTACAAATAATGTCTCTAAATCTTGAGAGCAAAGATCACTGCAGCCATCTCTACGTCATGGGTAGGATAATTCTGTTCATGCTTCTTCAACTACCTCAAAGCATAAGTTATCACCCTACCATTCTGCATTAACATATAACCTAGGCCAACTCTAGAGGCATCATAATACATTGTGAACTTATCTACTCAATTAGGCAAAGCCAAAACTACAGCTGTGGTCAATTTCTCCTTTAGCAATTGGAAACTTTTCTCACAATCATCTTATCACTCAAACTTCACATTATAATGAGTCAGGCGAGTAAAAGAGGTTGCAATTCTTTTGCTAAAAAATGTACTTTAAGCTCTTATAATTAGTAAAAATCTCACAAGTCACCGCATACAGATAATGTCTCCAAATCTTAAGAACAAAGATCACTGCAGCCATCTCTATGTCATGGGTAGGATAATTCTGTTCATGCTTCTTCAACTACCTCAAAGCATAAGCTATCACCCTACCATTCTACATTAACATACAACCTAGGCCAACTCTAGAGGCATCACAATTCACAGTGAACTTATCTATGCCATTAGACAAAGCCAAAATTGAAGCTGTGGACAACTTCTCCTTTAGCGATTGGAAACTTTTCTCACAAGCATATTATCACTCAAACTTCACATTCTAACGACTCAAGCGAGTAAAAGAGGCTACAATTCTTCTGCTAAAAAATGTACTTTAAGCTCTTCCAATTAGTGAAAATCTCACAAGTCACCCCATACAGATAATGTCTCCAAATCTTGAGAGCAAAGATCACTGCAACCATCTCTATGTCATAGGTAGGATAATTCTATTCATGCTTTGTCAACTACCTCAAAGCATAAGCTATCACCCTACCATTCTGCATTAACATACAACCTAGGCTAACTCTAAACGCGTTACAATACACAGTGAACTTATCTACTCCTTTAGGCAATGCCAAAACTGAAGTTGTGGTCAACTTCTCCTTTAGCAATTGGAAACTTTTCTCACAAGCATCTCATCACTCAGACTTCACATTCTAATGAGTCAGGCGAGTAAACGAGGCTGCAATTCTTTTGCTAAAAAATGTACTTTAAGCTCTTATAATTAGTAAAAATCTCACAAGTCACCGCATACAGATAATGTCTCCAAATCTTTAGAACAAAGATCACTGCAGCCATCTCTATGTCATGGGTAGGATAATTCTGTTCATGCTTCTTCAACTACCTCAAAGCATAAGCTATCACCCTACCATTCTACATTAACATACAACCTAGGCCAACTCTAGAGGCATCACAATACACAGTGAACTTATCTATGCCATTAGGCAAAGCCAAAACTAAAGCTGTGGTCAACTTCTCCTTTAGCAATTGGAAACTTTTCTTACAAGCATATTATCACTCAAACTTCATATTCTAACGACTCAAGCGAGTAAAAGAGGCTACAATTCCTCTGCTAAAAAATGTACTTTAAGCTCTTATAATTAGTGAAAATCTCACAAGTCACCCCGTATAGATAATGTCTCCAAATCTTGAGAGCAAAGATCACTGCAACCATCTCTATGTCATGGGTAGGATAATTCTATTCATGCTTCGTCAACTACCTCAAAGCATAAGCTATCACCCTACCATTCTGCATTAACATTCAACCTAGGCTAACTCTAAACGCGTTACAATACACAGTGAACTTATCTACTCCTTTAGGCAATGCCAAAACTGAAGCAGTGGTCAACTTCTCCTTTAGCAATTGGAAACTTTTCTCACAAGCATCTCATCACTCAGACTTCATGTTCTAACGAGTCATGTAAGTAAAAGAGGCTGCAATTCTTCTGCTAAAAAAATGTACTTTAAGCTCTTATAATTAGTAAAAATCTCACAAGTCACCTCGTACAAATAATGTCTCTAAATCTTGAGAGCAAAGATCACTGCAGCCATCTCTACATCATGGGTAGGATAATTCTGTTCATGCTTCTTCAACTACCTCAAAGCATAAGCTATCACCCTACCATTATGCATTAACATATAACCTAGGCCAACTCTAGAGGCATCATAATACATAGTGAACTTATCTACTCCATTAGGCAAAGCCAAAACTGGAGCTGTGGTCAACTTCTCCTTTAGCAATTGGAAACTTTTCTCACAAGCATCTTATCACTCAAACTTCACATTCTAATGAGTCATGAGACTAAAAGAGGCTGCAATTCCTTTGCTAAAAAATGTACTTTAAGCTCTTATAATTAGTAAAAATCTCACAAGTCACCTCATACAGATAATGTCTCCAAATCTTAAGAGCAAAGATCACTGCAGCCATCTCAATATCATGGGTAGGATAATTCTATTCATGCTTCTTCAACTACCTCAAAGCATAAGCGATTACCCTACCATTCTACATTAACATACAACCTAGGCCAACTCTAGAGGCATCACAATACATAGTGAAATTATCTATGCCATTAGGCAAAGCCAAAACTGAAGCTGTGGTCAACTTCTCCTTTAGCAATTGGAAACTTTTCTCACAAGCATATTATCACTCAAACTTCACATTCTAATGACTCAAGCGAGTAAAAGAGGCTACAATTCTTCTGCTAAAAAATGTACTTTAAGCTCTTATAATTAGTGAAAATCTCACAAGTCACCCCGTACAGATAATGTCTCCAAATCTTGAGAGCAAAGATCACTGCAACCATCTCTATGTCATGGGTAGGATAATTCTATTCATTCTTCGTCAACTACCTCAAAGCCTAAGCTATCACCCTACCATTCTGCATTAACATAGAACCTAGGCTAACTCTAAAGGCATCACAATACACAGTAAACTTATCTACTCCTTTAGGCAATGCCAAAACTGAAGCTGTGGTCAACTTCTCCTTTAGCAATTGGAAACTTTTCTCACAAGCATCTTATCACTCAAACTTCACATTCTAACGAGTCATGTGAGTAAAAGAGGCTGCAATTCTTCTGCTTAAAAAATGTACTTTAAGCTCTTATAATTAGTAAAAATCTCACAAGTCACCCGGTACAAATAATGTCTCTAAATCTTGAGAGCAAAGATCACTGCAGCCATCTCTATGTCATGGGTAGGATAATTCTGTTCATGCTTCTTCAACTACCTCAAAGCATAAGCTATCACCCTACCATTCTGCATTAACATACAACCTAGGCCAACTTTAGAGGCATCATAATACATAGTGAACTTATCTACTCTATTAGGCAAAGCCAAAACTGGAGTTGTGGTCAACTTCTCCTTTAGCAATTGGAAACTTTTCTCACAAGCATCTTATCACTCAAACTTCACATTCTAACGAGTCAGGCGAGTAAAAGAGGCCGTAATTCTTTTGCTAAAAAATGTACTTTAAGCTCTTATAATTAATAAAAATCTCACAAGTCACCCCATACAGATAATGTCTCCAAATCTTAAGAGCAAATATCACTGCAGCCATCTCTATGTCACGGGTAGGATAATTCTGTTCATGCTTCTTCAACTACCTCAAACCATAAGCTATCACCCTACCATTCTACATTAACATACAACCTAGGCCAACTCTAGAGGCATCACAATACACAGTGAACTTATCTATGCCATTAGGCAAAGCCAAAACTGAAGTTGTGGTCAGCTTCTCCTTTAGCAATTGGAAACTTTTCTCACGAGCATCTTATCACTCAAACTTCACATTCTAATGAGTCAAGCGAGTAAAAAGGCTACAATTCTTCTGCTAAAAAATTGTACTTTAAGCTCTTAGAATTAGTAAAAATCTCATAAGTCATAAGTCACCCTGTACAGATAATGTCTCCAAATCTTAAGAGCAAAGATCACTACAGCCATCTCTATGTTATGGGTAGGATAATTTTGTTCATGCTTCTTCAACTACCTTAAAGCATAAGCTATCACCCTACCATTCTGCATTAACATACAACCTAGGCTAACTCTAGAGGCATCACAATACACAGTGAACTTATCTACTCCATTAGGCAAAGCGAAAAATGGAGCTGTGGTCAACTTCTCCTTTAGCAATTGGAAAATTTTCTCATAAGCATCTTATCACTCAAACTTCACATTCTAACGAGTCAAGTGAGTAAAAGAGGCTGCAATTCTGGAAAAATCCTACGCAAATCTCCTATAATACCTAGCGAAACCTAGAAAACTTCAAATCTCTATGGCTGTAGTCAGTCTAGGCCACTCAGACAATGCCTTAATCTTCTATGGATCAACTTGGATACCATCTTTAGACAATATGTGTCCAAGGAATGCAACACTCTCTAACCAGAAATCACACTTCGAGAATTTACCATGAAGCTGATGTTCTCTTATTGTCTACAGTACAGTCCTCAAATGATATATGTACTCCTCTATACTCTTTGAATACAGTAGTATATCATCAGTGAAGACTGCCATAAATTGCTCCATAAATGGTCTGAATACCATGTTCATCAGATCCATGAAAGCAACTGGTGCATTAGTCAACCCAAATGACATCACCAAAAACTCATAGTGGCTATATCGAGTGTGGAATGCCGTTTTAGGAACATCAGCTTCACTAATCCATAACTGATGATAACCGACCTCAAATCAATCTTTGAAAAGAATTGTGCACCTTGAAGCTGATCAAACAAATCATCTATTCTCGAGAGGGGGTTCTTGTTCTTCACTGTTACCTTGTTCAGCTCTCTATAGTCTATGCACAGTCTCAGGGTACCATCTTCTTTCTCACAAACAAGACTGGTGCACCCTAAGGAGAAACAGTGGGTCTGATAAAACCCTTATCTAGTAACTCCTACAACTGCTTCTTCAACTCTTTCAACTCTGCATGAGCCATTTTATAGGGTAGCATCAAAATAGGAGTAATGCCTGGAACACATCTATACAGAACTCAATCTCTTTGTGAGGTGGTAAACCTAACAACTCCTAAGGAAAAACATCAAGAAACTCACAAGCAATAGGAACATCTGTGAGTGACAACTTCTCCACTGAAGTATCCCTAACTAATGCCAAATATCCCTAACAACCCTTCTTCAGCATCTTCCTAGCTGTGATGATGGAGATGAGATTCTGAGGTGCAGAAATCTTATCACCCATAAATTTAAACTCTTCTTGTAGACACCTAATTTTGGGATATTGAGTTATGAATGCGATAAAAGACTCCAATGATGAAAATGTCATGAATAGGTCTTCAATATTTGAACTTTGAAACTTTAAGGATCTAATTGTATTTTTTTTTTTAAAAAAGGATTAAATGTTTTCATGGACTAAATTGTAATGCTTTTTAGGGATCTAATTGCAAAACTTAAATTCTTTCAAGGAACTTTTTGTAATTAAAAGTAAAAAAAAAGTGGTCAAATTTATACTAATTCCAATCGGAATTACACAATTCCGATCGAAATTAGACTTCTTCTACTAATTCTTTAATTTTCTAGATAAATTGAGTCCTAATTAGTCTAAAATTCTCCTAAAAATTATTTTGATAATGTTTTAAGGAAATAGAAGTCTTTTAGGAATTAATTTATAACTAAGGTTTCAAGATGTATCCCTATA
The DNA here is from genome assembly GCA_947683625.1 of Mallotus nudiflorus. Lineage (NCBI taxonomy): Eukaryota > Viridiplantae > Streptophyta > Magnoliopsida > Malpighiales > Euphorbiaceae > Mallotus > Mallotus nudiflorus. The sequence continues at coordinate 243,279 of CANTUR010000250.1, forward strand.
TAATAAGGTTTTTGACTCTGAAAAATGATGCAAAAAAAAGAGAGAAAAACATCTTATTCTCTACAAATTCTTTTACTTAAATAAAGATTTTTGAAGAACAATATTTGAAGACCTATCAAGAACAGTGATTCTACAAAATCCGAGGAGCATTCCATTAAAATCATCCATAAACACCATGTTCTTCTTATTTTATTTTATTTTATTTCTTTTTTTTATTTTATTGTTTTTTAATTTTTTATTATTGTTATAATTTATCCACTAATCATAATTTTTATTCCTTTTTTATGGTGATTATGGAGGAAAACACATGATGATCATACTTGGAGAATCAAATCCATAAGAGGTCCATGGAATGCCATGGATAAGACCTTGTAGAGATATAGTTTCTAGGGTTTTTATTATTATTTTATTTTATTACTTTATTTTATTTATTTATTTTTGGGGTTGTATTAATTATTTTTATTATTAATTTCAATAGATTATTGTAATAGCCCAATAGTGGGAATAATGGAATTATGTGTGATTGCTTGTTTATTTTGATTAATTGGTTAGTAAAATTAGGGTTTAGAAGGAAATAATTTAATTAGTTGTTTGATCTTTAATTTAATTGTTTTAAAATGTTTTATTTGTTTTTACGCTTGTTTATTTTATTTGTCTTTTTGGGCATGTTTATTTATTTTTATGTGTTTTTGGCCTTAAGCCCATATTAGATTCTAATCCACTTGGATAAATTTAGGGTTTTTAAGTTTAATTAATTCAAATGCATTTTAGGCCCATAAGTAATTAGATTTGTAGGTTAGAGATAATTTAAGCCCATTTAATAAATTAGACATAAGCCCACCTAATTTCATTTAATTAATTAAATTTAGCCCATTAAATTAAAGTTTTTTTTTTCATAATTTGTAGATTTAAGATCACCTTAGCATTAAAACATGTAGAATTAGGCTCATTAATTTAAATACCTCCATAAATTGTAGATTTAGGCTGATTTTTAGAATTAAAATAAATAGACTTAGGTTCATTTAATTAAAATTAAAAGGAATTAGTCTTTAGCTCGCTTGTAAATTAAAACATGAAGATTTAGCTCATTTAATTAAAATCAATGTATATTAGACTAACTTAGGGATTATATGTTTGATTGAATGCATTATTTACTTTTATTTTCATGACTGGTTTGCCTTAGAGTTAATTATTAGAATAAGGGTTTATATGAAATTGCATATAAATAGAGGATAATATATTAGTTCATAAAGTAATTCTAAATGAACATGAGACTGAAAGAAGTTGGTATTCCGTATCCAGAATCTCCTGGTTGTGGTGCTAGCTTTCTTTTAAGGAATTGAGTACCACCTTTTTTATTTATCCTAGTTATTACCCTAGGTGGTGACTCCTTATCTCCACGCCATGTCTTTATGACAGTGGTTAGAGTGTTCTTTAGAGCCCTGAGCTCAAATAGTGTTGCGGTTGCTAAAATCTTGGATGCGTGCTAAACCCCACCGTCTATAGTGGCGACTCCACTAGGGATAAGAGATACTGATTCTACTTGTGTTTTTTAAAAATATTTAATTATTTATTATTTTATTATTGCATTCATTCTGCGTGTCCCTATTAATCGATGGCGTTGGTTTATGGTTCCATGATTCCACTAGCTTCATGGGATTGTATGTCAGCTAACCATCACTCTTAGCCTTAACTCAGTTCAAGAGAGATTGCTGAGTTCATCTGACTAGAGTCTGTGACCCAAGTCCTTAAGGGGGGCAGTCTTCTCTCAAGTTTGCAAAGGATGTTAGGCCCCTCTAACCTTGGCCTGTGACTCAAGTTTTAAAGGAGGGCATCTTGCTAAGGGAACCTTGACCTTGTTACCAGACCCTAATCACATATAATGGCTTAGTTACTTCACCTAGGATCTACCTAAATTGCTTGTGAATGTTGCCATGAAGTATTTCCATCTATAAAGGCCCAAGCCCATACTTTAGAAGCCCTTCAGGACTAATAAAGATTGTGCTATGCTTTTATACCTATAAATATTATTTCTATATTTTACTGCTTTAAGAGAGATTTGGCATGTCGTTGGTCCCTGATATCCCCTGTTGATGTTAAGACCAAGAAAAAAAATCCTAGGAAAAGAGACTCACCATTGAATACGTGTGTGGGAGGAATAAGGTTGGAAGGATGTATGTACACCTAACTTGATTTACTACTTGTTGTATAGCACGTGCATCATGCATACATGCATCTCATGCATCACACTAACATTTATCTTTCAACCATCATAGATTCATCTGGGTCTTCCTATGTTTGGAGGTGAAAGGGTCGCAGACTAGTGAGAACTTATTCGAGTCCACAATCGATTGTGAAAGAGATCCTTAGCAAACTGGAAAAGAGTCCCATCGATCCACTCTACTTAGAATCTGCACAACTGAAATAAGCTGAAGAAATGGAATAACAAGAAGGAGGAAACTAGACCCTAGAGGATGTCAAAGGAGCACTGATGGATGACATGAGAGCAATGATGCAAGATGAGTTAAGACATGCTTTAGCCAGACTGATGTAACCACTTACTACTGTTACACCTCCTGTTTCAGCCAATCCACATGTTACGACCAATCCACCTGCTGTGGGTACACCACCTGTTAACAATGACAATGCTAGGGAAATAAAACTCGACGATGTTGAGAGTTAAATGGTTAAAAAGGTGAAAAGGGAATCACTTGAGCAAGTTCAAGAGTTGGAATCCAAGTAGATGAAAGCACTGACTCAGAAAATGTCCAAGATGGAGGAATTGATTAGAGGAAAGCACATTGGATGCTCATTTGATTTTGATGATATGATGCAATTCGGGGAGGACAAATTGCCTGATAAATTCAAGATGCCATAGCTATAGAAGTTTTATAGTATTGGGGACCCGAGGATTCACCTTAGTCAATACACAACTACCATGAGCACCACTAAGGCTCCTTTGTCTGTAGTTACCAAGCTATTTGTATTGTCATTGGAGGGCATGACTGTCAATTAGTATCATGGGTTGGAGAAGTCTATCTGTGCAGACTGGAGAGAGTTATGCACTACTTTTTTAAAGTAATATAACTGCAACACTAGGCTCAAAGTGTCTATCAGGGATCTAGAACTAGCCAAGCATAAGCCTAATGAGTCATTTTTGAATTTTCTAACTAGGTTCATGAATAAGGTGGGACTAATAAAGAACAAGCTGGCTGAGAAGGATCAAGTTAGGATGATAGTTCAAAATGTGCTACCTAATCTAATTGAGAGGCTACAAATGTTGAATCCCAAGAAATTTATAGATCTTAAAGATGATGGGTTGCAAGTTGAAGAGATCAAAAATGAGAAAAAGAAGGTCACTAAGAGCACTGGAGTGAGAAATTACCCAACTGGGGGCACACAGTACGAAAATACTAGTCTGGTTGTAGGAGTTCATGCTATCCAACAACCCAGGAGATTCTCAAAATTCAACCAACCCTTATCCAAAGTCCTAGACCATCTCACCCAAAATGGCCTCTTTAGACCTTTAACCCCCATTAGACCACCAAACCCAAATCTCCCTGGCTTTGACCCAAATAGTTATTACAAGTTTTACTAAGTTGCTGGTCATCCAACTGATTCTTGTATGTACCTTAAACAAAAAACCCAAAACCTCATAGATTTTAGAAAAATCATAGACCTTGAGAAATCAAATCGAAACCCAAACACCTGAAATAATCCTTTCCCAAATTATAGAAACATGCCACCTCCAACAACTATGATGATCAACTCAGGAGTAAGCAAGGAAGAAGTGCTAAACTCTTTTGAGGATATAAACCTTAAAGCCAATGAGAAATCTCTTAGTGCCCCTAAAGATGTGGAAAGAGTAGAAGACTTGCTGGGTCAGCCCTCAAGCAAGTTTCATTATAAGGTGTTTTATTCTGAACCACCTTCTTTTGACATATCCATTGATACATTTGAACCTAGAGGATGGGGTGATGAGTTCAATGATGAAAAGCTACTAGTAAAAAAAGGAGAAATGCATGGTTAAGTATAAAAAGATGGAAAGAAGGATTGGACTATCGGGGCTATTGATATTTGGTACAATTCTGATGAGGAAGGCATTGAAAGATATAATGTATGGCTTGATAATCCTGAAGTCAGTTATATTACCAAAAGTAGGAAGGGTTATAAACCAGCAGAGAAAACTACAAAGAGAGAAGAAGCTGTTGAAGGAGAAGACTCATATGAACATGGAAATGACCTAATTCTTGAACAACTCAAGAAAGCAAAAGCAAATGTAAGCATTTGGGAGCTCTTGATGCACTAAAGTACCCACAGGAAAGCTCTAGTTAAGGCTCTAGCAAAGATAAGCATTGAAACTACTGCTACCCTTGAAGCAATGGTGGCCAAGGTTATAGAGAAAAAGCATGGGGTTATTACTTTCTCTGATAATGATCTACCTATAGAAGGAAGGAATTATAATAAAGTTGTGTTCATTCCAACAGAAGTGAGAGAGAAAAGGACCAATTATGTAATGGTGGATGATGGGTTTGCAATTAATGTTTTCTCGCTATGGATTTTACTTAATCTAGGAGTGAAAGTGGAGGATTTAGCAAAGTTAGACCTTGTAATTAGGGCTTATGATGATAGCACGAGGAATGTAAAAGGAACATTTGTGGCTCCTGTGAAGATTGGGCCTATAAAAGCAATGGTGGAATTCACTATGCTAAACATTCCTGTCACCTATGCCTTGTTGTTGGGTAGGCCTTGGTATCATTTTTTGGGAGGAGTGCCTTCCACTGTGCATCAAAAGGGGAAATTCCTACGTGAAGGGGAAGTTATAACTTTGGATACGAGTATGGGTAAGACTGTATCCGTAGTTATAGATAGTCCAAAGCAGGTAGTTATTCCTCCTGGTTTCCAAATAGCCATGGTCTTAGAGGGAATTGCGAGGGATCCAAGGGTTATGAGCATGATTGAGAAGATGAATTATTAACCTGGACAAGGACTAGGAAAAGAAGACAAGCAAGGTATCCTAGAATTACCAAACTTTAAAACCCAAGATGATACAAGAGGATTGGGCTATACTGGAATTGGATTTAGTAGCAAAATGACAAAGAGAATATTTTTCAATGAGAGTAACCTCCTAAGGAACGTGGGACCTCTGAAGGACAACTTTATCAAATAAAAGAAGGAGAAGTTCTATCTGGGTGAAAAGGAGCCTGTTCAAGTAGCTGGTGTGGATATCCCTAGGTTTGAGATCTTCAAAAAGTATATAGTTAAGAGGCTGGTACAAGACAACAAAGATAAGGTGATGAAGATAGTTGTTGAAAAAATGAAAGCTAAAGACATTGAAGAATTGCTTTGTCTGCCACCTAATGAATAACCACCATGGGATTTAGCTAGCATTATTAATAATAGTTTTAGTGATGTTTTTTATGAAGAAACTGATGTAATAACGTTTAATTTTTTTGAGGATGAAAACTCTATTTTTCTTATGGTCAATGATATGAATTCTGGTTTGGCTTACTTATGTGATGTCGGTTCTGATGGTCTTATGCATTTTAATAATGATCATTCATGCATGTTTGACATTAATTCTATTCAATTAGATTCATTAAGCACAAGCACAAATGAAAAACCAAAACACATTTCTATATCACATGATTTAACTCATGAATATTAATAAAAAAAAGGTAGTATTTTCTTAGTCCTATGAGGATATGCTAGGGTTAGATAAAGAAATTGTGGAGCATCACATTGCAATATATCCAGAAGCTAAACCTATTAGGCAAAAACTTTGTAGGTGAGGTTGGAGTGGACAAAAAAGATAAGGGACGAAATCACTAAGCATATCCAATATAACTTTTTAGAAGTAGTGGAATACCGTCAATGGTTGGAAAATATAGTACCAGTTCCTAAGAAAGATGGAAAAGTCTGAATGTGTGTAGACTTCAGAGATCTGAATAAGGCATGTCCAAAATATGACTTTCCTTTACCCCATATTGATGTGATTATCGATAGTGTAGCATATAGTACAATGTTCTCCTTCATGGATGGGTTCTTAGGTTATAATCAGATAATGATGGTGGTTATGGACAAGATCAAAACTGCTTTTATCATGGAGTGGGGGATGTATTGCTACAAGGTAATGCCCTTCGGTTTGAAGAACATACGAGTAACTTATTAAAGAGCAGCCATTACCTTATTCCATGATTTGATTCATAAAGAAGTGGAAGTGCACATCAATGATATGATGGTTAAGTTAGAAATAAGAGAGGGACACTTTGAGGCTTTAGATAAGTTCCTAGCAAGAATGGAAAGATATAACCTAAGGCTTAATCCGAATAAATGCATCTTTGGGGTAACTTCTGGAAAGTTATTGGGGCACATAGTCATAATAGAGGAATAAAAGTTGATCTAGAAAAGATCAAATCCATTCAGGAGATGCCAACACCAAGAACGGAGAAGGAAGCACGAGGGTTCATTAGAAAACTATAGTACATTAATAGGTTTAGTGTGAGACTTAGCATGGTCTGTGATTTGATCTTCAAGCTCTTGAGGAAGAATCAGCCAGTGGAATGGAATGAAGAATGTCAAAACGCCTTTGATAAGATTAAGGAATACCTTACTAACCCACCTATGTTAAGACCATCAAGGTAAGGTAAACCTTTAATCTTATATTTGGCTTTAGAAGAAAAGGCAATAAGGGCAATGCTGGCACAAGAAGGACCAGTACACAGTGTATTATCTCAATAAAAAGTTCTTGCCATATGAAGAAAAATACAATCTGGTAGAGAAAACATGTTTGATAATTATTTGGGCTACAAAGAAGCTAAGGCATTATTTCTAGTTTTACAAAGTACAAGCTGTCTCAAAAATAGATCCTTTAAGGCACTTATTTCAAGCACCAATTTTAACTGGATAGATGTCTCGATGGCTGGTACTTTTAATTAATTTTGATATATAGTACACTACTAAAGTCCTCAAAGGAAGAGCAATAACAGCTGGCCTAGAATGTAGTTGAAGGAAATGAGTAGTGGAATCTAAAGTTTCTAGATGAGAACTTAGCAACAATAGAACAATATGAATGGAAGCTTTATTTTAATGGAGCAATAATAGAGGAGTCAGGCTAGGAGTAATTCTTGTTACACTAAAAGGAGAAACCATCCCAATGGCTAAGAAATTAGACTTTAGGGCCACAAACAACATGGTTGAGTATGAGGCATGCATTTACGATATGGAATCAGCGCTAGCAGTTGAAGCTAAAGACCTACTAGTTTATGGAGATTCCCTATTAGTCATTAGTTAGGCTAATGAAAAGTGGGAAGTGAAAGAAGAGAGGTTGAAACCTTACAACTGCTATTTGAAAAGGTAATGAGGAATTTCACTAAGTGTCTCTTCATGCATTTACCAAAAGATGAGAATCAAATGGCGGATGCCCTAACAACACTTTCTTTAATATGGGATAAACCGATAGGAACAATGCTAAAGCCTTTGGTAATAATGAAAATGAAAGCTCCATGTTATGGTGAGGAACAAGTCAAGAGTATCCAGATAGGGCTAGAAGAAAAGCCATGGTTTTACGACATCCAAAGATTTATGGAGGAAAGGAAATACCCCGATGAAGCAACTTCCAAAGAAAGATATGCTCTTTGTGTTTTTACATTCCATTATGCAAGTCATGATGGGATATTATATAAAAGGATGCCGAATGGAATACGGCTGAGATGTCTCTAAAAGGATGAAGTAGAACATGCAATGAGAGAGATTCATGTAGGAGTTTGTAGACCTCATATGAACGGGATGATTATGGCAAAGAAAATGGTTCGGCAAGGGTAGTACTGGATAAGCATAGAAAGGGACTGTATCTGGGTAGTGAAAGAATGTCATAAGTGTCAAGTACACAAGAACCTCAATCATCTTTTCCCCTACAGTGCTAAACAGTTTAACATCTCCATGGCCTTTTGCAGTATGGGGAATAGATATAATAGGGGAAGTAAAACCAACTGCTTCGAATGGGCATAAGTATATAGTAGTTGCAACTGACTACTTCTCTAGATGGATAAAAGCAGAGTCCTTTGGTACCTTGAAGGCTATACAGATGGAAAAGTTTATTAAGAAGAAACAGTTCATGTTGTGGGGTCCCAAAACATTTGCATATGGGGTCCCACATCATGTTATGACAGAAAATGGTGTTTAGTTCTAGGTATAAATAGTTGAATAATTATAGAGATATAAGATTGAGCATTATAAGTCCTCACCTTATCAACCTCAGGCTAATGGTGCAGTTGAAGCAACTAATGAGAATATAAAGAAGATTCTCTCTAAGATGGTGAAAACGTATAAAGATTGGTCTGAATATCTCCCTTTTGCTTTATGGGGATACAGAACTATAACACGCATTGCTATAAGACAAACTCCATTCTCGTTAGTATATGGTTATGAAGCGATTTTACCTATAGAGATGGAAATTAAATCCTTGAGAGTCATTATGGAAGCAAAAATTCTTGAGAGTGAATGGATATAAAAGAGATTTGATCACCTCATTTCTCTAGATGAGAAAAGGATGGATGCTCTATTTCACACTCAGATATATCAGAAGAGAATAGCGAGAGCTTTCAATAAAAGGGTTAAGCTGGGAAAGATAAAAGCTAGAGATATGGTATTAAAGTAGACAAGGGCGATGGTGTTTGATCCAAAAGGACAGACCAAATTGGGAAGGACCATATTTAGTTAAGATGATCCTGCCCAATGGAGCTACAAAGATAACCGATCTAGAAGGGAATGAGTTCATTAAGCCAATCAATTTGGATTGTCTCAAGAAATACTACCTTTAAAAAAAAGAGTCTAATGGTTAGAAAACCTAAGAAGGCTAGTAAGGCAAAAGTTAGGACATTCCCGTTGTTTAGAAAACCCACAAAGGGTTCATCAGGTAGAAATTAAGGAAACAAAAGTGAGGAAAAATGTTCAGTTAGAAAATCCAAAAGGACTAGCTAATAACAGGAGTTATGTCATATGATGTATTAAATGTAACCAGTTTTGCCCTAATTAATGAAATAAATTGAAATGATATTTCTATCAAATATTGCATATTCTATCTTTATTACAAAGCATAAATGCTTGAAGGAAAAATAAAACATAAGAAATCAAACTTATGAGACCATTATTGTCGTTTCTATTTTTTCTTTTGTGACTCATCTAATAACACTTGAGTCCTTTTATAGCTAGTAAATTTTGGTAGTCATCATTAGTAGTCATGTCAACATTCAGGTGCATATGCCTCTTTAAAGCTCTATGAGGCCACAAGTTCTTCACTTTGTTTGGAAAGTCTTGTCTCAGAGGGAAGCTTTTAAAATTAGTTGTAAAAGCCATAATGAATTAGGGGTGACCATACTAGCGGCAAAGGCGTGAGGGAGAAAGAAAGGTCAAAAAGTGCAACCCAGGAATAGGAATACAATAGTCATATAGGTTGATGGTCATGGATTTCAATCTCCACCAAGGACAAATCCAAGTAATCTCAGTATCAATAAGGCCTTTCATCCAATTAATCCATTGATTTATAGAGTGCTTGTCCCTTATCTTCAAAGGATGATACTGTAAATGATAAGGTTGATAAACTAAAGCATTAGGGGGAGCATTAACCAGACTCAACTTCTCTTGTAACCAAATCTAAAAAAAAAGTGCTAAGTTGAAAACTTGAAAAGGCAGCTTAGAAAAAAAAAAGGTTACATACCTAAAAGAGAAGCAAACTGCCTAAGAGCCGGTTCTGAACCTTGAAATTATCTAACCCAATGATAGTTTCAACAAGGATGACAGGTATAGGATTATCTCCTATTTCTACTTATTCCAAAATACTGATAATTCTTGCATCGACATCTCAATGGGAAGACACTAGTAGAAACTGAGCATACAAGCAGAAAGTGACAATTTTGATCCAAGCAGCATTTTCCTTATCCCTAGCTTCACAAGAGGTAATAAAAAAAGGAAGACTAATTGTACCGATATTGTGTGCATGCATATAGATGACATTTAAAGGCATATCAAAAAATGCTACTAGTCAGCTGGGAAATTCCATTACAAGATTAGGGAGAGCAATTGCAATGGTCAAATCTAATGAGCATCTAAGAATAGTAGAAAATTCCTATATTAATGGACATAACTCTTGTCCATTGAATCTAAATACATTATCCTTAGCATCCCAAAATGTAGCAGCAGCTTGTAAGAAATTGTTGTCTATTTTCAGGTGTTGAAGGGATTTCAGGGATTTGGCATGGAAAGGTAGCACTCTATTCCAATCATCTTCATTCATGGTCTTAAGAAATTTCTTTATCAAACTAAAAGTAGCTTGTGTCATGATAAGAGAAATAAAGTGAGGGATGCGCAAGAGACTCATTTGCGACTCTTAAATAGCCTAAAAAAGAAGATGCTTATAGAATTAGGATTCTCTCGGTTGTGTTTTCTGAAGATAGACAAGATTAGGATTTATTTCAGTCATTTTTGGACCAAACTCGTGTCGGAACAGGAAAATACCCAGGATAAGGAGGAATTCCCAATTGGAATTCTAGAAATCTGATCAGAATTCTAGAAATTAGATCAAAAATAGAAAATTTCAATCCGAATTCTAGATTTTTTATAGAAAATCTAGGTTGTCAGTTGGATTTCCAGCATTTTTGGCAAAAAAAAGAGGGCTTGGTTTAAAATAAAGGTCCAAAATTCACTCATAAAAGGAAACAATTTTGAAGCATCCAAAGTACAGTCATGTTAACACAAGTCCTAAAGAAAATCAGTCATCTTGAGCTCCAGTATCTGGAAAAGGGCTCCATCCTTAAGCTGGATCGTCACTTTGATATGGGGCCATAGAAGTCCCAACATCATGATTATCAAAGCCAAGACCAACGAGCTATCGTCAAAGCCTCTCATTCTCACACTTAAGATCCCTTACATAATTCTGTTGCATTTAGAATAGTCAAAATCATGCATATCATACATAACATGCATACATCTGCATGTTTGTTGTAAATACTAACCCTCCAAGCATTTGTAATCTGCATAGTAAATAATCTCTAGGAAGAGGCAAGACCATACAGATACTTTGGTTGTGTCCTAGGGACCTATAAATTGAAGATTACTAACTCAACAACAATTGCTAGTTTGTGCAGGGCTAGAAATGCAAATCAAGCTCACATGTGAAGCATTAGGAGGAAAGAAACTAGGAATCTAAGCTGCATCAAAGTACATATACCGCTTAATATGAGTCTGCACCATGGAAGCCCAATAATACATAGACCTATCAAAGGGGGGAACATCGCCCAAAATAGTACTTGAGGAAGTTTCACTAATGAGTAGCCTCACTATGATGACCAAGCTTAACCTTCTGCTCAGTCTCCTTAGTATCATCCTTAGTCTCCTCCATAGTAGTATCAGGGACTCCTTCAATCTATGCAAGAAATGAATGTCATATGAAGGGATGAAAAAGATGAAATAAAATAATGACATAAAACATACCTTAACTGGGTCTATAGGAACCTGCTCTAGGAGATTCTCTTAAATGTACTCTCGATAATGACATGAACGCTCGAGTATAGTCGAAGCCTGATATCCCTCAAGAGTTGCTCTGAGCTCGAGACTAGTCATGCTACTACTTTGTAACATCGAGGAGGGAATACAAGAAGGAACATGCCTCCTGGAAGGTCCTATATGCCAATGATAAACATGCTCACCAAAATACCACATCTAGCAACCATAACTAGGGAGCAGAACTCTCATAGTCTCAAGCCTCACAACTGCTGTCAAAAAATCATATCGTTGAATGTCTTCAGCACTAGCCAGCCAATCTGATCTGACTTATAAACTTATTTATTTAAGTTTATTGAACTTTTACAATTAATGAAATACTAAAGATCAAAATTTTCTTATTAAGTCCCACTCTAAGGATTTCAGCTGATCTCGATAAGTCTGTAAGTCATGCCTAATGCTAGCAAGATGAGAGGAAGCCCACCTCTGCATCATAGGAAGATTCCTATCAAAGCTAATGGTGCTAAAGCCTCAAATCACTCCTATCTCAATGCCCCAGATTTAAAAGAGAGGAAATAAAAGAAATAAGGAAAAAATGTGAAAATAAGCAAAGTTGAAAAGGATAGGAGACATACATGCAAGACATGCAAAAAACCACACATTGTCACGACTCCTCTACAAACAATATCCAATCTGTAGTAGAGATAAGCAAGCACCATAGATCCCTAATCTAAAGTAATGGCCATAGCAAGATCCTGAAGGGGACCAAGAAGTGCGATGCTAACCTCATGACCAGTCTCGCAAAAGAGAGTAGCGCTAAGTAATATCAACAAGAAGCATCTTTCCTTCTAAAGAATCTGGTGAGGTATAGTGGTAGGTAGTCTCCTAAAACCCTAAACGAGGGAAGAAAGAAGCACGTTCTTTCGATTCTTCCATGCCAGAACAAACCTGAGCAAGTCGCGAAAATAGTGACTCCTAACGTCCTCCAAAAGAGTGCACTAATGGATATCAAAAAGGACTGGGGCACCTCCAAATGCAATCTCAGTAATAGCAGAGAAGCTCATCAGGGAAATAGTCAGCTCACCCACTCGTGTGTGAAAAGTATGAGCATTGTCCATCCACCTCTCGATAAGAGCAAAAAGCAAGTAGTGGTTTGACTTACTTCAAGCAGTCAGTAAAGCAGTAATGAAACATCGAAAGCCAGATGCCCAGATATGTTGTACTACCTCTCCAAACAAGTCATGGAATAGTTCTCGAGCCAAGTGAAAGCAACTTGAGAATCTCAGTGGTTTCTAAAAAATTTAGAAAATTATAGGATTACTTTTTCCTTTTCCAAATTTTTTATTTTTGTCATTTTTATTTAATTAAAAGTTTAAAAAATTAATCAGAAAATTGGATTTCCAATTGGAAATCTAGATTTCTGATCACATTCTTGGATTTCTAATAAAAAATCCAGGATTCCGATTAGATTCCTAGATTTTTTATCAAAAATTTAAAAAATCTGATTAGAAATCTAAGAATTCTAATATGGAATTCAGAATCTCGATGAGAAATTCAATAACTTTGAACATATTTTTTGAAATTTTGATTCTAAATTGTCAATTTTTCAAAAATTGTATCTAATTAGTCTAGCAAATATTCTATAATTGCATGCATGAACATATTAATTTTACATACTAAAATAAATGTTTTTATTGCAGAATTGAAGAAATAGACTTGAAATTTACCTCATCTCCAACTTAAGGGCATCCATGAAGGTGTAAATGAGTTAAAGGAAGCAGATCTTCACCTTCACGGAGTCCCAAAACATTTTAAGGAAAATGCAAATGTGAAGTGATGGGATTTGACTATTTGGAACTACTACCACATAGTTTGCATTGTGGGTGAACCATAGGATCACACGGATTCAAAATTGGACTTCATATGAAAGAATAATTGAAAGGAAAAAATTTTAAAATCAAGAGAAAATGAAAAGGAAAAGGAAAAAAAGAAAAATGAAGAAGGATAGGAAGAAGAGAGAATGAATTAGCAAAAGGGAAAAGTGTGTATTAAAAGGGTAAATATCCACTTTAGTCCTTTAGCTTTTGGTTTGCATTTAAGTTAGTTCTTTTCCTTGCAATTTAATCCTGAATTGCAATGTCTCCTAATTTAATAATTCAATGAATTATTAAATTTTTTAGTCAGCATTATCAAAGGCGAGCAATGAAAGGGTTGCAATCAGTTAACGAGCAATTATGGATTGCAATATAATCATATAAGACAATTCAGACTATACGATCGAGTGTAGTCAACATTGTATGACCGAGTGCAATGTATTTTCAACTAAGATTATACAACTGAGTATAATCGACATCATACGACCGAGTGTGATGTTTCTTTTCAAAACAGACTATACGATCGAGAGTAGTCGGCATTGTACGACCAAGTGCAATGTATTTTCAACTAAGATTATACGACTGAGTATAATCGGCATCATATGATCGAATGTGATGTTTCTTTTCAAAACAGACTATGACCGAGTGCAGTCGACATTGTACGACCGAGTGCAATGTATTTTCAACTAAGATTATATGATCGAGCATAATCAGCATCATACGACCGAGTGTGATGTTTCTTTTCAAAACATACTATACAAAAGAGTGTAGTCGACATTGTACAACCGAGTTCAATGTATTTTCAACTAAGATTCTATGATCGAGTATAATCAGCATCATACGATCGAGTGTGGTGTTTCTTTTTAATTCAAATTATACAATCGAGTGTAGTCAGCATTATACGATCGAGTGCAATGTATTTCCAACCAAGATTATAGGACCGAGTATTATCAGCATCATACTACTGAGTGTGGTGTTTCTTTTCAATTCATACTAGACATCCGAGTGTAGTCAGTATTGTATGATCGAGTACACTATATTTTCAACTAAGATTATACGACCGAGTATAATTGGCATCATACAATCGAGTGTGATGTTTCTTTTCAAAATAGACTATATGACCAAGTGTAGTCGGCATTGTACCACTGAGTGCAATGTATTTTCAACTAAGTTATACAATCGAGTATAATCGGCATCATACGACTAAGTGTGGTGTTTCTTTTTAATTCAGACTAAACGACTGAGTGTAGTTAGCATTGTATGATTGAGTACATTATATATTGAACCAAGATTATACAACCGAGTATAATCGGCATCATACGACTGAGTGTGGTGCTTCTTTTCAATTCAAACTATACGTCCGAGTATAGTTAGCATTATACGATCGAGTATAATAAGTTCCTTTCACTCAAGACTATATGACTGAGTATAGTCAATATCATACGACCAAGTATGATATGTCATTTCAAATCAATGTTGTACATCAAAGTATAGCAAGTTCATAAGTAAAAGCTTCATGAAGCACAGGTAAGTATCCTAACTTTTAATTAAGAAATTGAGTGCTAGTTCACTTTGCTTTAATTTGTCAAGCAAACAGCGACAAAGGGGGGCAACTGTAGACACCCAATTTTGGGATATTAAGTTATGGATGCAACAAAAGACTCCAATAATGAAAATTTCATTAATAGGTCTTTAATATTTGAACTTTAAAACTTCAAGGGTCTAATTGCATTTTTTAAAAAATGGGATTTAATGTTTTCATGGACTAAATTGTAATGCTTTTTAGGGATCTAATTGTAAAACTTAAATTCTTTCAAGGACTTTTTTATAATTAAAAGTAAAAAAAAGTGGTCGGAGTTATACTAATTCTGATCGGAATTACACTAATTACAATCGTAATTACACAATTCTGCTAATTTTGAATTTTCCAGATAATTTGAGTCCTAATTGGTATGAAATTCTCTTAAAAATTATGTTGAATGTTTTAAGGAAATAAAAGTCTTTTAGGAATCAATTTATAACTAGGGTTTTAAGATGTATCCCTATATGAGGAGGGTTTTGGCTCTAAAAAAAGGAGGCAAAAAAAAGAGAAAAAAAGAAAGGCAGAATAAGAAAAGAGAAGAGGAAGGAACAAAAGAAAGAAAAAAGAGAGAAAAAGAAAGAGGGGGAGAAAAAAGAGAAAAACATCTTGTTCTCTATAAATTCATTTGCTTAAATAAAGATCTTTGAAGGATTTTTGAAGAAAAATATTTGAAGATCTATCAAGAACGGTGATTCTACAAAATCTGAGGAGCATTCTATTAAAATCATCCATAAGCATCATCTTCTTCTTATTTTATTTTATTTTATTTCTTTTTTTTATTTTTTTGATTTTTAATTTTTTTATTATTGTTATAATTTATCCACTAATCATAATTTTTATTCTTTTTTTTATGATGATTATAGAGGAAAACACATGATGATCATAATTGGAGAATCAAATCCATAAAATGTCCATAGAATGCCATGGATAAGACCTTGTAGAGATATAGTTTCAAAGGTTTTTTATTATTATTTTATCTTATTGCTTTATTTTATTTATTTATTTTTGGGGTTGTATTAATTATTTTTATTATTATTTTCAATAGATTATTGTAATAGCCCCAATAGTGGGAATAATGGAATTATGTGTGATTGCATGTTTATTTTGATTAATTGGTTAGTAAAATTAGGGTTTTAATTGGGTAATTAATTAAAATTAATGGAGGAAGTAGATTAATTTAGGTTGCTTGTTAATGAAAATTAGGGTTTAGAAGGAAATAATTTAATTAGTTGTTTGATCTTTAATTTAATTATTTTAATATGTTTTATTTGTTTTTGAGCTTGTTTATTTTATTTGTTTTTTTATTGTTTATTTATTTTTATGTGTTTTGGGCCTTAAGCCCATATTAGATTCTAATCCACTTGGATAAATTTAAGGTTTTTAAGTTTAATTAATTTAAATGCATTTTAGTCCCATAAGAATTAGATTTGTAGGTTAGAGATAATTTAAGCTAATTTAGTAAATTAGACATAGGCCCATCTAATTTAATTTAATTAATTAGCCTTAGCCCATTAAATTAAAGCTTTTTTTTATAATTTGTAGATTTAAGATTACCTTAGCATTAAAATATGCAGAATTAGGCCCATTAACTTAAATACCTCCATAAATTGTAGATTTAGGCTCATTTTTAGAATTAAAATAAATAAAATTAGGTTCATTTAATTAAAACTAAAGGGAATTAGTCTTTAGCTTATAAATTAAAACATGTAGATTTAGCTCATTTAATTAAAATAAATGTATATTAGACTAGCTTATGGATTATATGTTTGATTGAATGCATTATTTACTTGTATTTTCATGATTAGTTTGTCTTGGAATTAATTGCTAGAATAAGGGTTTATATGAAATTGCATGTAAATAGAGGATAATATGGTAATTCATAAAGTAATTCTAAATGAACATGAGACTGAAAGAAGTTGGTATTCCGTATCCAAAATCTCCTAGTTGTGGTGCTAGCTTTCTTTTAGGGAATCGAGTACCACCTTTTCAATTTGTCCCAGTTATTACCCTATGTGGCGACTCCTCATCTCCATGCCATATCTTTGTGATAGTGGTTAGTGTGTTCTCTAGAACCCTGAGCTTAAATAATGTCGTAGTTGCTAAAATTTTGGATGCGCGCTAAACCCCACCGTTTACACTTCTTCATCAGGAATTCTGAAAATCACCTCTTTACTTCGACAATCCACAACAGTATAGTGCTGAGACAACCAATCCATACCCAAAATCACATCAAACTCCATCACATCCAACAACACCAAATCTGCTTGCAATACTCTACCTCTGATAAACACTGGACAACTAGAAAGAACAGTGTCAGTGTCCAATGAATCACTTAGAGGAGTGGCGATAGACAAAGGAAAAGCCATCCTCGAAGCTTGCCAACATGACTTTAAAGCAAAAATAGGAGATACAAAGGAATGTGTTGCACCTGGATCAAATAAAACCCAAGTATCCAAGTAATAAATAAGAATAATACTTGCCACGACGGCATTAGATGCTTGAGCATCCTATTGAGTGAGGTGGAAAACCCTGGCCTGACTTCAACCTCCTTGCTAACTGATAGAAGCCTGGCCAAAACCTTTGGCACCTCCTCTAGTACCTCTACCATGTCCCTGCTGAGCAACAATCTGAGTCAAACTAGGGTGTTGAGCTAGAGGCAATTGAAAAGGAACTGGTGCTGCACTAGCAATCTACTACTTCAAAAACTGTAGAATCTACTGAAAACCAGAATAGGGACATGATCTGGTAAAGTGTCTCATCTATCTGCATCAAAAACATGTCAGTGGCGCCATATAACAGGGTCCCTAATGGACTCTACCACACATTTGACAAGTGCTGGCTGCTAACCCTGAACTCCAACAACTACTGCTGCTAGAAGCACCTGACCTAAATCTGATTGGTCTATGTTGTCCCCCATGGCCATATCTACTACTCCTATGCACTCTTTGTTGCTGCCTCTGGCTCTACTATAATGTGCCTCTTTGCTAACTACTCGAACCAATCTGAAAGGTCAAATACATAGTTGTCTGAAATCCTCCTAACTAAATATCCAACTGATAGTAATCAAGCATAGCTCTTTGCCTGACTAACATCAACTCAATCTCCTTAGCCAACTCTATCATCTAATCCAGAGTAAGGCCCACAGTAGGCATCCTAGTAAAAGCAGAACCCAGTCTAGTAATATAGGTAGTAACCGTAAAGTACTGATCTCTCATGAGATCCTCTGTATATCTATCAAGTCAGAGAAACTCTCTAGTGTAATCCTCGACATATTTGTCTCCTTTGGTGATGCTCATCAGCCAAAGTCTGTAACTCATATAGAGTGGCTCTGGGCAGAATCTCCTCATTAATCTCTCTCTGAACTGAGCCCAGGTCATTGTCATCATGTATAGCTAAATCATCTGAATGAACCAATCTAGGGCTAGTCCATTTACAGACAACTTGATGATTATGATCCGCTAGTACTCGGTGTGAGCAATCTGAGTCCTTGTCTTAATCGCATGCAGGAAATCTAACAAATATAACATCCTATCAAAAGCTATCATGTCGACTTTGGCATAGAACAATTTTGCCTTAGGGTCAGACATACCTTGCTAATAGGTAAGCTATATCGATAGTGCAACTGGAGGTCTCGTAGCTTCCTCGTACTTACGCTCTATAGGTTCCTCATTCTATAGCTCATGTTGTCTACGATGACCTACCACTCCTCGAGGTCTACCTCTACCTCGACCTCTGCACCTCACTGGCTACTCAAGAGGTAAAACCTCATCCTGAAAGGACTCATCATCCTCAACCTCAACGACTAGTGGAGTGACACACACTAGAAAGATTAAGACAAAACAGACAATCTAAGGATTATACGGAATACTAAATTAAGGAAAAATTATCAAAGACATACTCGAACCTAAATACTGCAATAGTTTTAAAGAAAACACAACTTTGAAAACCTAGGTCCACAACACTAATAACCAGGCTCTGATACTAACTTTGTCATGACCCAAACCAGGAGTCATGACCGATGCTAAGAAACGGGAATTCTTTCGAATTCGAAACCCTTAGCAAGCCTTAGAAATAAAAAGCATGCAATAAATAAATAAAAATACACCATAATTAAAAATAAAAAAATACTTAATGTTATATCATAAAATAAAATATTTGCATACAATATTCAGAGAAAGGTCTCTGACATAAAAATCATTCTACAGATACAAAAACTACTACTACTGCAGTTTTCTAGAATACAATAAAAGTCAGATAAGCAATTTACATAGACTAGTCGGGGTTGAAGATGTAATAACCCTAGATTTTTAAATTTATTTTATTTTAAAATAGGATATGCAGTGTTAATATATTTTAAAATCCTATTTGATTATTTTACTATTTTGTGAATAATTCTCATTAATTTATGTTTAAATATAATTTTCTACGTAATTGTTTATATTGTAGTTTATTATTTTGGACAATATTGTTTTGATAATACTTAATTTGGGTCATTAATATTTTAATATTATCATTTTAATAAATTACATTATTTAATTGTATTTTATTAGTTTATATATATATATATATATATATATATATATATATATATATATATATATATAGGTTTATTATTAATATTATATGTGTATATTAATTATTATTGTGTGTAGTATAAACATATATGTGTGGTGTGTGAATTTAGTGTAACATTATTTAATTATAATATATAGTATTATGTATATTATATACATACAAAAATAAAGAGAAAAAAAAAACTTCCTCTCCTTCTTCTTCCTCCTGCGACCCTACTGCGCCTCTCGGAGTACCTCGTTGGACCGCCTTCATTGCCACCAGTCACTGCCAAGCTCCTTCCCCTTCTTCCCTCTTCCTCCCCGACGTGCTCCGACCGTCTGAAGCCTACCAGAACATCGAAAAATGCAGCGACAGCATGTGGAAGTTTTTGGCCATCGATCACGTTTCTGGCCACCATTTCACTCACCGCTGGTGCCATTCAAACCCTCTGACACCGGTGAGTCTTATTCTGAGTTCAAAATGAGCTTAAATCTCTATTTGTTTGAGTGTTGTTTGATTTTTAGTTTTTAGGCTTTAAGGTTTTGGATTTTTTTTTTAGGTTGTGAATGTTTGAATCACATAAAATCCCTTCACTAATGTTGATTCTAGGAGCTTGATCTCCATTAAAAGATTTTTTTTTTTTTGAATTTTTAGAATTTATTTTAATTTTTGTGAATTTTTTAATATATTATTATTATTTTATTAATTTTTCATAAATTAATTGTTAAAATATTAAATTTGTGATTTATGGTATTATTATATATTGTTATTAATTTTGATGTTGAGAAATTAATTTTTTGGAATTTTACATAATTTTAATGAATATTTTTAGTTTATGTAAATATTGGATAATTGAATTATGTCAATTTAATTGTAAAATGAGAATTTTGTTCCATTTGTGAATTTTTATTATCAAATATTATTTAAATAAAATTTTTATATTTTAATTAGAAAATAAAGGTTTTTAAATATTTTTACGGGTTTTTGATGGTTTTCATTATTTTACAATTTAATATTGTTGTTTGTATATTGTGAACCTCAGTTGGGGATTTGTGAAGTTTGGGGTCCCAACCCGAGGTATTGTGCTTTGAGATTTTAGAAGTGTATTTTCTGTGCAGGATTGGCCCTACTTTTATAGGGGGATGTCCATTTTATAGAGGAGACTCTACGAAATTTCGATAGATTTCTCATAAAACGTGACAACCGGTCCGAGTCTAATTCTGAATTCTTAATTGAATCTGTCTATAGTAATCCTAGAAGTATAGAATTAAAAGTTTATTCTGACTGTTATTATTATTTTATTTTTCTAGCTGCGCCGAGACTGAGGCTCAACGAATCAGGCCTGTCGAATTTGTCTCGTGGAGCGCTAACATGTGAGTTATTATACTGTATATATATGCATTGCATATAGGATGCATCACTTAGGATTTTCCTTTTTCATTATATGTTTCTAAAGTGATTTAAATTATAATATATTTGGTATATCTAGGGTTGTATATATATATATATATATATATATATATATATATATGCATGTTAAATAATTATGCATGTTATTTTGATATATGCACGTTAAACAATTAGGTTTTTGTTTAATACATTTTAATATATATACATGTTTTTAAATGTACATTTAGTCATAATTATTTTATTGAATGATTAGTATACTTTAGGTATAATTTCAGTATATTTTAGGTTTATTCTTAAATAATTATATGCTATATTATGAATCTACACTTAAATTGTTTTTAAGTTTATTTTTGGTATATTTTTTATATATTTCCCAAATTAATGCATGTTTTATTATTAATTCAAACCTAACACATTAGTGGTATACTTAGAGTTTCATTGTGATATATGCATGCTAGAAAATTAGGTTATTTTGGTATATTGTGAATCTATGTTAAACCTAAACACATATTTAAATGAATATTTATACATAATTGTTTTATTAAGTGATTTGTGTACTTAGGGTATATCTTTTGTATATTTAGGTATATTTTTAAGTAAATGCATGTTATATTATTGATACACACTTAATTGTTTTTAACTATATTAATGGTTCACCTTTAGTATATTTCATACTTTATTTGGCATATATATATACCCGAAATATACTGGGTATATTTTAGGTATATTTTTGGTATATATATATATATACGGTTGATTTTACTATTATGAATATTGTTTTACATTAATTATTTTCAGAATGAATGATTTATGTAAATGAAGGATATCAATAAAATGTGCTTCCTAGTGGGCAACACTAGGACCGTGTACGTATCAGTGTGATAGATAAGGGTTAAGTGAGAATTAATTTTGGTGATTATAATTGATTTGATTGATTTGACTAAGATTAATGGTATGTTAGATAGTGTGATTGCGGGGCCAATCACACTGACAGTTAGACTATTGGAGCTCGGTTGACTTGGTGTCTCAAAGCCAGTCTACTATCCATAGTGGAATGAAGGATCTATTGGTTTGCTTGAGATGTGAGGTGATAAATAGTGTGATTGCTGGAGCTCGGTTGACCAAGTGTCTTAAGGCCAATCACATTGATAGCCAGACTGCTGGAGCTCGGTCGACTTAGTGTCTTGGGGCCAGACTGATGTCCAGATTGGAATAAGTGTTCTCTTTAGAATCAAGTGAGCCTGTATGGCTAGAGTGATGATGGGGTTGTTTGAGGTTGCTATTATTAGGGTTCTATGGATCCTTCATGAATTAAACTAAATGTTTTCTGCATTTAGTATATTTATATAAGCCGAGTCGACATATATGTGGAATGTGTGAATATATATATATGTGTGAATGCATGATTGGATACATTTTAGATTGCATGTATATATAGTATAATAATTCACTCAGTGAGGTCTGACCCCCCTCAATTATTTTTTTCAGGAGATCCTATATTGTCAGACCTTACTTGTAGAGTTCCTCACCAGTGTTCTTCATTCCGGCTATTTTATGAAAATGTATATTATGAACTCTAATTTGTATTCTAGAAACTGCAATAGTTATGTTATTGAATCAGAAGAACATTATTTTGTTTTAATATTAAATACTCTGAGATAATTGTATTTGAACACTGTATGAATATATATTCATTTATAGAAGGATTTGGAGTATGTTCTTTGTATATTGATTCAGAAAAATTTTAATTCCATTATACTTTTATTTATTTATTGCATGATTTTATTTTCTAAGGCTTGCTACGGGTTCCGGATTTGAAAGAATTCCCATTCCCTAGCACCGGTCATGATACCTAGTTTGGATCGTAACAGAAGAAGTCTGGTATATGGGCCTACTACTGAGGTATGAAGATGAAGAATCTCCTGAAACCTCACTGAGTGAATTATTATATTATATATACATAGACCTCCTAATGTCATATGCAACCAAGCATCAATATAAATATAAATATGTAATATCCCGTGTTTTTACATGTTTTTATACTGTATCGGGATATGCAGTATTAATAATTTTGAATATGTATATATACGATATTTTTATGAGTGGATATGTATTTTAAACCTATTTTAATTACTGTGTTTTATATACAGTGTTTTACGTAAAATTTTCCCGGGACTTTCATTTTCCGGGAAATTTCCACGTAAACAATTTATTATTAATTATTTTAAATGTATTTACGAGTTTGCATGAACTCATACATATTTTTAAATTATTAAATAAAGCCCGTGTGTGTATAATTAGTTAATTAGGGTTTATTATTACCCTAATATTAATTTAAGTATTTAATTGTTTTAATTGTTATTTAATTAATTTTATTTGGTATAAATTATTAAAATATTAATATTTTAATATGTGTGGTGTATATTTGATGTGTGTGATTTAATATTATTTTAATATATAGTATAAAGTATATATATATACATATATACATTAAAAATCAAAAGAATTTGCCAAATTACCATTTTGCCCCCGACTCCCTCTCCTTCTTCTTCCTCACGCCCAACGCCCGATCACCGTTCCTCACCGCTGCAACTGCCGTTCCTTCACCGTCGGTGTGCCTCTTGGCTTGCCACCATCGCCTCCAGCCTTTCCCCGCCGCCAGCCGCCCCTTTCCCGACGAGTTTTGGCCGGAATTAGCTTAGGAGGCCGAAAGTTGAGCTACCGCCGTTTCTCCCTCCTCCGGCCACCGTTTTCGACACCGCCGGTCTCTTTCTTCTCCTTGAGCTCCGGTGAGTGTTATTCTAGCTTTGGTTTGAGCTAAATTGGCCTAGAATTGCCTAGTTTTCGATTTGTTGAATTCGGCCTATTAGGGTTTTTGATTTTTTCGAATTGTTCTTGATTGATTCATGCTTAATTCCTTCACAAATGTTGTTCCTAGTAGCTTAATCTACATGTATGAATTTTTGTAGAATTTTTGGAGATTGTTTGGATTTTTGGGTATTTTTGAATATTTTAATATTATTTTCTAATTTTCGGAAATTAATTATTTAAATTATGAAATTGGAGTTTTTGGTTAAATTGGGTGTTGAAATGAATTATAGGAATTTATTTGGAATTTTTATGAATTTCTAAGTATTTATTTTTAATTATTGAAGTTTATGTAATATTGAGAAAATTAGGTTAAATGTGTTTTTATTTGAAATTAATTGGATAATTGAGTTTAAATATTGATATTATTGATAAATATGTTGAGAAAATTAATTTTTGATAATTGTATGATTTTTGGTGAATTTTTGAAGTAATTTAGGTATATTTATATATATAGGGGTATTTTGGTAATTTTACCCTAAATTGTCTAAAAATGTAATTTAATTGGTTTTAATAGTTATTTAAGGTATAAAAATGATTTCTACAAATTATTTGGTATTTTTAACTAATTAAAACTATTTTTCGTGAATTATTTTCAATTATATATATAATATACGGTTTTACTAATAAAATGAGTTTTAATCAGTTTTTATAGTGTTTCAAGGTTAATTATGTAATTTTTACCTATAAAATGTATTTCTGTGATTTAAGGATATTTTAGGTATTATTTGGAATTAGTCTGTGTTTGTGGACCCCGGTCGGTGGACTGTAGTTTGGAGTCCGACCGTGGGATTTTGATTGTGTTGAGCTTGTATTTCGAAGTGTGTTTCTTTGCAGGGTCGGCTCTACTCTTTTGAGTAGAGAGATGTCCGTTTTACAGGGGAGGTTCTGTCGAATTTTCGGTAGAATTCTCGTAAAACGTGATATCCAGTCGAACCCTAATTCTGTTTCTGTATTTTAATACTCTAGATTGAATTCTAGGATTTCTACTAGGGTTATTCTGATATCGATTAATTATTTCTTGTTTAGTTGCGCCGAGACCGAGGACTAGTGGTCCAGGCCCGTCGGACCTGTCTCGTGGAGCGCATTAGGTGAGTTACTATATTATATATATATGCTTAGGATGCATGATTTAGAAAATGCATGTTTTATTTTTACTAAATATGCATACATAATGTGATTTATATTCAAGTATATTTTTGGTATATTTTTGGTATATAATAAATTATATACATGTTTTGTTAATAAAATATATTTAAAATGTTTTTAAATATATTTTTAGTTTAATTCATGATTTGATTGAATTTATTTGACGTATATATACTCAAAATATACCTGGTTTATGTTTGGTATATTTTCGGTATATATATGGTTTACATTGTTGATTTATTTAAATTCATGCATCATTTATTGTGAATGAATGATTTATATTATTAATGAAGGATATCTATAGAACGTGCTACCTAGTGGGCAGCACTAGGACCGAGTACGTACCGGTACGCCTATAGTATTTAGGCTATTATACTAACTTATTTGTGGATATTGATTTAATGTGATTATTGATATATGTGAGATGTGGTTTGTGGGTGTGAATGCTGGAGCTCGGTTGACCAAGTGTCTCGGGGCCAATCACACTGGCAGTTAGACTGCTGGAGCTCGGTTGACTTAGTGTCTCGGGGCCAGTCTACTGTCCAAATGGATTAAGTGGATATATTTGGATTCAGTGAGCCTGTATGGCCAGAGTGTTGTTTAACACTATTTTTCGAGGTTGCGATATTCTAGGGTTCTATATAATCCTTCATAAAAGCTGATTTTCAAATAAATATATAAAAAAGGATTTTATTGCATCTGTGTGAATTTGCCTGTATATATATATACATATTAGATATGTATTATTGACTGTATGCATTATCATTTAGTGTGTATGTATATATATTATAGTAATTCACTCAGTGAGGTCTGACTCCCCTCCGTTGACTATTTTTCAGGAGAGTCAACTTCTTCAGACCTCAGTAGCAGGTCGATACGCCGGATTTCTTCCGCCCCGGCTTCTTTATGTAAATTATCTACTTAAGTCTTATTTATTTTATCTAGACACTGCAGTAGTCGTGAATTAAAGTATTGGATTTCATGTACTTTATTTTAAAGAGATGTATTATATTGAAACTGGATTTGTATTAAAGGGATTTTATATATGAGGAGATGAGTTTTTATTTAATCCAGTTGATATGGATGATATTATGACATTATGATTTTTATTTCCGCTGCATACATAATATATGATTATTATTATTGCATGATTTATTTTATTTTTATTTTTAGGCTTGCTACGGGTTCCGGATTCGAAAGAATTCCCGTTCCCTAGCGCCGGTCATGACTCCTGTTTTGGGTCGTGACAAAGTTGGTATCAGAGCGAAGTTCGTATCAGAGCGGAGTTCTGTGTCAGGGCTTAGTTATGTGAGTTGTGGCCCTAGTTTTTAAGTTGTGTTTTCTGTTGGACTACTGCAGTGTATTAGGTTCGAGTATGTCTTGATAAGTATTCCTTGCTGTAGTTTTCAACGTTATTCTTCCGTTGTCTGTTTTGTCTGAATCTTTCCGTTTGTCTTTTCAGAATGAGGAGGCGAGCGCGTGTCGCTCCACCGGTCGTTGAGGCCGAGGATGATGAGTCTTTTCAGGATGAGGTTTTACCTCCTGAGCTGCCAGTTAGACGTAGAGGTCGTGGCAGAGGTAGACCTCGAGGAGCGGCAGGTCACCGTAGGCAGAGAGAGTTACAGGACGAGGAGCCTGTTGAGCCTGAATTTGATGTTCCTGTTCTTCCTGTTGTTCAGCCTGTTCAGCCTGCCTATCAGCAGGGTATGTCTGACCCTGAGGCAGCTTTGTTCTATGCCAGAGTTGGCAGGATTGCTTTTGATGGTACTTCTGATCCTTTAGATTTTCTGCATGCGATTGAGACTAGGACTCGGACTGCTCATACCGAGTACCAGCAAATCATGATTGTTGAGTTGTCTGTTGAGGGACCAGCTTTAGATTGGTTTATTCAGATGATCCAGCCCTTTATGTTGACGATGACCTGGGCTCAGTTTCGAGAGCGATTCATGAGGAGATTTTGTCCAGAACCTCTTCGTTTGAGCTATCGTCTCCGTTTGACCAGTATTTCTCGTGGAGATCGATCAGTAGAGGAGTACACCAGAGAATTTCTTCATCTGGGTAGATATGCTGAGGATCTGATGCGAGATTAGTATTTCGCTGTTACTACCTATGTTACTGGATTGGGTTCAGCTTTTGCTGGTATGCCTACATCAGGTCTTACTCTCGAGTCTGTGATCGAGTTGGCTAAGGAGATTGAGCTGAGGTTAGTTAGGCAGGGAGCGATGCCTGATTATTACCAGTTAGGAGTTCAGTCGAGTGGATTGCAGGCTACTCCATATTCGAGTTTTCATGTTGGATCGAGTAGTCAGCAGAAAGGTTCGACTCAGCAGAGTCAGAGACAGCAGCAGCGAGTGCATCGGAGCAGTAGACATGGCCGTGGAGGTCAGCGTAGATCGTTCAGATTTGGGTCAGGTGCTTCGAGCAGCAGCAGTGGTCGTAGTTCTGGATCAGCGGCCAGTGTTTGTCAGACTCGTGGTAGAGTCCATCAAGGACCGTGTTATCTGACACCGTTGACATGTTTTAGATGCGGGCAGGCAGGACATTTTGCTAGATCGTGTCCTTATTCCGGGTATCAGCAGCAGCAGATTCCGCAATTCCCACAGCAGTCGATTGCTAGTGCTACACCTATGCCATTTCAGTTACCACCAGCCCAGCATCAGAGTTCTACTCAGTTTGTTCCACAGCAGAGTCGTGGTAGAGGTATTAGAGGAGGTGCCAGAGGTGTTGGCCAGGCTTCTACCAGTCAGCAGGGAGGTCGAGGCCAGGCGAGAGTCTTTCATCTGATTCAGCTGGATGCTCAGGCATCTAATGCAGTCGTGGCAGGTATTCTTTCTGTTTGTTACTTGGATGCATTGGTTTTGTTTGATCCGGGTGCCACGCATTCATTTGTTTCTCCTGTTTTTGCTTCTAAATCTTTTTGGCAAGCTTCGAGGATGGCTTTTCCTTTGTCTGTTGCCACTCCTCTGAGCGATTCTTTGGACACCGATATTGTTCTTTCTGGTTGTCCAGTTCTCGTGGGAGATAGAGAATTACCCGTTGATTTGATTTTGTTGGATGTGATGGAGTTTGATGTTATTTTGGGAATGGATTGGTTGTCTCAGCACTTTGCCGTGGTAGATTGTAGGAATAAGGAGGTGACTTTTAGAATTCCTGATGAAGCAGAATTTAAGTTTGTTGGTGATAGGAGTTCAGCACCTCAGAATCTTATTTCTGTTATTACGGCTAGGAAGTTGTTGAGGAAAGGTTGTCAGGGGTATTTGGCATTGGTTAGGGATACGTCAGTGGAGAAGTTGTCACTCACAGATGTTCCTGTTGCTTGTGAGTTTCCTGATGTTTTTCCCGAGGAGTTGCCAGGTTTACCACCTCATAGAGAGATTGAGTTCTGTATTGATGTGGTTCCAGGTACTACTCCTATATCTATGCCACCTTATCGTATGGCTCCTGCAGAGTTGAGAGAGTTGAAGGAGCAGTTGCAAGAGTTGTTGGATAAGGGTTTTATTAGACCTAGTGTTTCTCCTTGGGGTGCACCAGTCCTGTTTGTGAAGAAGAAGGATGGTACCCTGAGACTGTGCATTGATTATAGAGAGCTGAATAAGGTGACAGTAAAGAATAAGTATCCTCTCCCGAGGATAGATGATTTGTTTGATCAGCTCCAGGGTGCACAATTCTTTTCTAAGGTTGACTTGAGGTCAGGTTATCATCAGCTGCGGATCAGTGAAGCTGATATTCCTAAGACAGCGTTCCGCACTAGATATGGCCATTATGAGTTTCTGGTGATGTCTTTTGGTTTGACTAATGCACCAGCAGCTTTTATGGATCTGATGAATAGAGTATTCAGACCGTATGTGGATCAGTTTGTAGTAGTATTCATTGATGATATACTGGTTTATTCAAGGAGTATGGAAGAGCATGTATATCATTTGAGGATTGTACTACAGACACTGAGAGATCATCAGCTTTATGCTAAATTCTCGAAGTGTGATTTCTGGATGGAGAGTGTTTCTTTTCTTGGACATGTAGTGTCTAAAGAAGGTATTCAGGTTGATCCACAGAAGGTTGAGGCAGTGTCTGAATGGCCTAGACCTACTTCTGTTATGGAGATTCGAAGTTTTCTGGGTTTAGCCGGGTATTATAGGCGGTTTGTGCAGGATTTTTCCAGGATAGCAGCCCCTATGACTCGCTTGACTCAGAAGAATGTTAGATTCGAGTGGTCAGAAGCTTGTGAGAATAGTTTTCAGTTGTTGAAGGAGAAGTTGACCACAGCTCCAGTATTAGCTTTGCCTAATAGTGTGGATAAGTTCACAGTTTACTGTGATGCCTCTAGAATTGGTCTTGGTTGTGTATTGATGCAGAATGGAAGGGTGATAGCCTATGCTTCGAGGCAGTTGAAGAAGCATGAGCAGAACTATCCTACACATGACCTGGAGATGGCTGCAGTGATCTTTGCTTTGAAGATCTGGAGACATTATTTGTACGGGGTGACTTGTGAGATATTTACTGATCACAAGAGCCTTAAGTACATTTTTCAGCAGCGAGATTTGAATTTGAGGCAGAGGAGATGGTTGGAATTGTTGAAGGATTATGATTGCGAGATTCTTTACCATCTGGGTAAAGCTAATGTGGTAGCAGATGCCTTGAGTAGGAAGTCCTCAGGTAGTCTTGCTCACATTGGTGTTGAGAGGAGACCATTGATCCAAGAGTTGCATTTAATGGTGGATCAAGGTCTGATGATGAAGATCAGTAGATCAGGTGGACTGTTAGCTCAGTTTAAAGTACGATCTGTACTAAGGGATAGGATTAAAGCAGCTCAGAGCCGAGATCCTATTCTGAAAGAGCTTGCAGAGAATGTTCGAGCAGGGAAGTTCACTGATTTCACACTTGATGATGATGATGTGTTGTGGATCAGTGGTAGATTGTGTGTTCCTGATGTGGATGATTTGAGAGAGGAGATTTTAGAGGAAGCACATTCTACAGCCTACAGCGTTCATCCAAGTGTTACTAAGATGTACCACAGTATCAGAGATTTATACTGGTGGGATGGACTGAAGAAAGATGTTGCTGATTTTGTTGCTAAGTGCTTGACGTGTCAGCAAGTGAAAGCCGAACATCAGAAGCCTTCTGGGAAGCTTCAGCCTCTTCCTATTCCCGAGTGGAAGTGGGAAAGGATAGCTATGGATTTTATGGTCGGTTTACCTCGTTCGAAGGATGGATACGATTCCATCTAGGTGATTGTAGACAGATTGACGAAGTCTGCACATTTCTTGCCTGTGAAAGCCACATATTCAGTTGCTAGATTGGCGAAGTTGTATGTGAAGCATATTGTGTGCCTTCATGGAGTACCTGTGTCCATTGTGTCAGATAGAGGTTCGGTGTTTACTTCTCGTTTCTGGCAGAAGTTGCAGGAAGTGATGGGCACTAGGTTGGATTTCAGTACTGCTTTTCATCCTCAGACAGATGGTCAGTCTGAGAGGACGATCCAGACACTGGAAGATATGTTGAGGATGTGTGTCTTGGATTTGGGAGGTAGCTGGGATGATCATTTGTCGCTTGTTGAGTTTGCATATAATAACAGCTACCATAGCAGTATTGGCATGGCACCATATGAGGCATTGTATGGAAGGAAGTGTAGATCCCCTTTGAGTTGGGATGAGATTGGTGAGAGAGCTTTGACTGGACCAGAGATGGTTCAGGATGCTGCAGAGAAAGTTGCCTTGATTAAGCGGAGATTAGAGACCGCAGTTAGCAGACAGAAGAGTTATGCGGATCCTAGACGCAGAGATGTGGAGTTTCAGGTTGGAGATTTCGTTTTTCTGAAAGTATCTCCAATGAAGGGTGTGATGAGATTTGGCAGGAAGGGTAAGTTAGCACCGAGATACATTGGACCGTTTGAGATTCTGGAGAGAATTGGCACTGTTGCATATCGGTTGGATTTGCCTCTGAGTATGTCGCAGGTGCATCCAGTATTTCATATCTCGATGTTGAGGAAGTATATCTCGGATCCTTCACACGTGTTGCAGCCTGACAGTGTGGAAGTGAGTGAAGATTTGACGTTTGTAGAAGAACCTATGGCGATCGTTGATTTTCAAGTTCGACAGTTGCGATCGAAGCAGATTCCGATGGTCAAGGTTCTGTGGCGTAGCGATAGAGTTGAGGAGCATACGTGGGAGACTGAAGCTGAGATGCGAGCTTCTTACCCGTATCTCTTTCCTTCTTGATCTTATCTTTTAGAATTCGGGGACGAATTCCTGTAAGGGGGGAAGACTGTAATATCCCGTGTTTTTACATGTTTTTATACTGTA
Organism: Mallotus nudiflorus; assembly: GCA_947683625.1. Classification (NCBI taxonomy): domain Eukaryota; kingdom Viridiplantae; phylum Streptophyta; class Magnoliopsida; order Malpighiales; family Euphorbiaceae; genus Mallotus; species Mallotus nudiflorus. The sequence goes on from CANTUR010000250.1 coordinate 274,514, forward strand.
TCGGGATATGCAGTATTAATAATTTTGAATATGTATATATACGATATTTTTATGAGTGGATATGTATTTTAAACCTATTTTAATTACTGTGTTTTATATACAGTGTTTTACGTAAAATTTTCCCGGGACTTTCATTTTCGGGGAAATTTCCACGTAAACAATTTATTATTAATTATTTTAAATGTATTTACGGGTTTGCATGAACTCATACATATTTTTAAATTATTAAATAAAGCCCGTGTGTGTATAATTAGTTAATTAGGGTTTATTATTACCCTAATATTAATTTAAGTATTTAATTGTTTTAATTGTTATTTAATTAATTTTATTTGGTATAAATTATTAAAATATTAATATTTTAATATGTGTGGTGTATATTTGATGTGTGTGATTTAATATTATTTTAATATATAGTATAAAGTATATATATATACATATATACATTAAAAATCAAAAGAATTTGCCAAATTACCATTTTGCCCCCGACTCCCTCTCCTTCTTCTTCCTCACGCCCGACGCCCGATCACCGTTCCTCACTACTGCAACTGCCGTTCCTTCACCGTCGGTGTGCCTCTTGGCTTGCCACCGTCGCCTCCAGCCTTTCCCCGCCGCCAGCCGCCCCTTTCCCGACGAGTTTTGGCCGGAATTAGCTTAGGAGGCCGAAAGTTGAGCTACCGCCGTTTCTCCCTCCTCCGACCACCGTTTTCGACACCGCCAGTCTCTTTCTTCTCCTTGAGCTCCGGTGAGTGTTATTCTAGCTTTGGTTTGAGCTAAATTGGCCTAGAATTGCCTAGTTTTCGATTTGTTGAATTCGGCCTATTAGGGTTTTTGATTTTTTTCGAATTGTTCTTGATTGATTCATGCTTAATTCCTTCACAAATGTTGTTCCTAGTAGCTTAATCTACATGTATGAATTTTTGTAGAATTTTTGGAGATTGTTTGGATTTTTGGGTATTTTTGAATATTTTAATATTATTTTCTAATTTTCGGAAATTAATTATTTAAATTATGAAATTGGAGTTTTTGGTTAAATTGGGTGTTGAAATGAATTATAGGAATTTATTTTGAATTTTTATGAATTTCTAAGTATTTATTTTTAATTATTGAAGTTTATGTAATATTGAGAAAATTAGGTTAAATGTGTTTTTATTTGAAATTAATTGGATAATTGAGTTTAAATATTGATATTATTGATAAATATGTTGAGAAAATTAATTTTTGATAATTGTATGATTTTTGGTGAATTTTTGAAGTAATTTAGGTATATTTATATATATAGGGGTATTTTGGTAATTTTACCCTAAATTGTCTAAAAATGTAATTTAATTGGTTTTAATAGTTATTTAAGGTATAAAAATGATTTCTACAAATTATTTGGTATTTTTAACTAATTAAAACTATTTTTCGTGAATTATTTTCAATTATATATATAATATACGGTTTTACTAATAAAATGAGTTTTAATCGGTTTTTATAGTGTTTCAAGGTTAATTATGTAATTTTTACCTATAAAATGTATTTCTGTGATTTAAGGATATTTTAGGTATTATCTAGAATTAGTCTGTGTTTGTGGACCCCGGTCGGTGGACTGTAGTTTGGAGTCCGACCGTGGGATTTTGATTGTGTTGAGCTTGTATTTCGAAGTGCGTTTCTTTGCAGGGTCGGCTCTACTCTTTTGAGTAGAGAGACGTCCGTTTTACAGGGGAGGTTCTGCCGAATTTTCGGTAGAATTCTCGTAAAACGTGATATCCAGTCGAACCCTAATTCTGTTTCTGTATTTTAATACTCTAGATTGAATTCTAGGATTTCTATTAGGGTTATTCTGATATCGATTAATTATTTCTTGTTTAGTTGCGCCGAGACCGAGGACTAGTGGTCCAGGCCCGTCGGACCTGTCTCGTGGAGCGCATTAGGTGAGTTACTATATTATATATATATGCTTAGGATGCATGATTTAGAAAATGCATGTTTTATTTTTACTAAATATGCATACATAATGTGATTTATATTCAAGTATATTTTTGGTATATTTTTGGTGTATAATAAATTATATACATGTTTTGTTAATAAAATATATTTAAAATGTTTTTAAATATATTTTTAGTTTAATTCATGATTTGATTGAATTTATTTGACGTATATATACTCAAAATATACCTGGTTTATGTTTGGTATATTTTCGGTATATATATGGTTTATATTGTTGATTTATTTAAATTCATGCATCATTTATTGTGAATGAATGATTTATATTATTAATGAAGGATATCTATAGAACGTGCTACCTAGTGGGCAGCACTAGGACCGAGTACGTACCGGTACACCTATAGTATTTAGGCTATTATACTAACTTATTTGTGGATATTGATTTAATGTGATTATTGATATATGTGAGATGTGGTTTGTGGGTGTGATTACTGGAGCTCGGTTGACCAAGTGTCTCGGGGCCAATCACATTGGCAGTTAGACTGCTGGAGCTCGGTTGACTTAGTGTCTCGGGGCCAGTCTACTGTCCAAATGGATTAAGTGGATATATTTGGATTCAGTGAGCCTGTATGGCCAGAGTGTTGTTTAACACTATTTTCCGAGGTTGCGATATTCTAGGGTTCTATATAATCCTTCATAAAAGCTGATTTTCAAATAAATATATAAAAAAGGATTTTATTGCATCTGTGTGAATCTGCCTGTATATATATATACATATTAGATATGTATTATTGACTGTATGCATTATCATTTAGTGTGTATGTATATATATTATAGTAATTCACTCAGTGAGGTCTGACTCCCCTCCGTTGACTATTTTCAGGAGAGTCAACTTCTTCAGACCTCAGTAGCAGGTCGATACGCCGGATTTCTTCCGCCCCGGCTTCTTTATGTAAATTATCTACTTAAGTCTTATTTATTTTATCTAGACACTGCAGTAGTCGTGAATTAAAGTATTGGATTTCATGTATTTTATTTTAAAGAGATGTATTATATTGAAACTGGATTTGTATTAAAGGGATTTTATATATGAGGAGATGAGTTTTTATTTAATCCAGTTGATATGGATAATATTATGACATTATGATTTTTATTTCCGCTGCATACATAATATATGATTATTATTATTGAATGATTTATTTTATTTTTATTTTTAGGCTTGCTACGGGTTCCGGATTCGAAAGAATTCCCGTTCCCTAGCGCCGGTCATGACTCCTGTTTTGGGTCGTGACAAAATATATACAAGCATTTCACATAAATGTTGAAATCACTTTTATATATAATAAATGCTGAAAAATGTGTATTTGATTGAAGGATCAAATAGAACCCTAATTATTCGTAACCTCAATAAAAAATATCTCTCTAGCCATACAGGCTCACTTAATTCCAAATAAATTTTTTTATTCCATTTTAGACAGTAGACTAGCCCTTAGACACTAAGTCAACCGAGCTCTAGTAGTCTCACTATCAGTGTGATTAGCCCCAAGACACTAGGTCAACCGAGCTCCAGTAACCACACTACTCCATCACATCAATCTCAAATAATCAATCAAATAAAAGTCACCTCAAGTGATTTAAGAACTCAACCCTAAATCTATCGTACCAATACGTACACGATCCTAGTGCAACCTACTAGGTAGCATGTTCTATTGATATCCGCCAAATAAACTTAATAATTATTAAAATAATAAAAATGCATAATTTAGATGCAATAGAATCCATTCATAACAAAATATACCCATCATATACAGAAAATATACCAAAATATATATGACGCACATATACCAAATATATACTAAAAACAATTATACATTTGTGTCACATATATATATATCAAATTTACTAAAAATATACTTATTCATTTAAAGAAATATTCATATTCAATTTCATTATAAAATTCATGGATGCTAATTTTTCATGAATTTTACATATAATGCATATATAAGATAATAACTCACAAGTTTGCGCTCCTCGAGACTATCTTAACGGACACGGTTCAATAGACCTCGGTTTCGACACAACCAAAAAATAAATAATAATAACAGTCAAAATAAATTTCTAAGTTATACTTCTAAAAGAGGCTTAATCTAGAAATACAAAACTCAAACAAATACGAAAATTTAAAATCGACCCGACGTCACATTTTATAAGAATTCTACCAAAAATTCGACAAAACCTCCACTATAAAATGGACATCTCTCTACTAAAAAGTAGAGCCGATCCTATAAGAAAAATACACTTATAACACAGAAGACTGAACACCTCGGGTTGGGACTCCATACTGCACAATTTCCCAACCGAGATTCACAATTCACCAAAAATATAAATAAAATAATAAATATATATAAAAATCATTAAATTCCATAAATATCCTCAAAATACCAAAATATAATATATTTAAACCTTAAAACACTAAATACAATTATTTTCTCAATAATTAAATAAAATTCTCAAATAATAATATAATATTAGTAAAAATCCAATTTTTCAATAATTCAACTTAAAATAGTAAAAATTCATTATATATTCAAATAGCTTATATATATATATATATATATATATATATATATATAAAATAATTAAAAATCCATTAATCAGCAAAATAGTAAATAATATATTATTTGAATATAATTTTCAAAAATTAGTATTAATTAGTTAAAAATAGTAAATAATTTATAAAAATCATTTTAATACCCTATATAATTCTAAAATTATCTAAAACATATTATTTAACTATAATTTTCACAAAATTACACAATTAACTCAATAATACAAAATTTACATATTATAAATAATATTCTAAAAAATTATATAAATTCACCAAAAATTATTTTAAATATTCTAAAATTATTAACTCACATTACAAACACAAATTCAAAAAAATTTCCATTAAAAATAATTAATTAACATAATTATCAAAAATTCAATATATAATATTAAAATAATAAAAATTACCCAAAATTCAAATTATTTCAAAAAAATATATTTGAGAAGCTTGAGCTACCACAATCAACATTTGTGAAGCAAGTTTCCATGAATCAAACATTTGAGCTACCAGCATGGATGGAGCTCACAATCGGCCTCCTCTGATTCTGGCAGTTCCAGGCGACTTCCCAACAAGCTGAAGGCGGCGGATGGTAGTTGCAGGAAGAGGGAAGTGGTGGTGGTCAGTGGTACTAACTGGGGCAGCTCCAGTGGTCGCTGGAAGGTGTCGGACTGAGAGAGAAGAAGAAGAAGAAGAAGAAGAAAGATGTTGACCTAAAATTTTTTTTTGACTTTTCTATTTTTATGAAATTACTAAAATGCCCTTCACTCAATTTTAATAATAATAATAATAACAATAATAATAATAATAACAATAATAATAACACTGATAATAATATTATTAACAACGATAATAATAATAATAATAATAATAATAATAATAATATTAACTTTAATACATTTAAATAATAAAATTCCCACATAAAATAAATTATTTTTACGTAAATAATTCTCTTTAAAATAAAATACATAAAAATATTAACGAATATCAATAATAAATAAAATCTAAAATTATTAATACTATATATCTCAAAATAATATTATTTTATTTAAAATACTGGATCTTTACATCAAATGAGTCATGATCATGTATATATTTGATTGATAATGATTTTGGTATAACTATTCTTATCAAATAATTAAATTGTATATTAGTCTATTATAAAAAAAATCCAATTATTCATCTTTAAATATAAAATATTTGAAATATAAATTAAATAATTCATTTTTTTTTTGGGACGTATGCATTTTGTGTGCATAAATTTTAACTAGTTCAAAATATGCTGGAAGCTTCTTAGTTAACTTTGAACCGATTGTCAATTGAATTCTATTTTAAAAGTTCATTTTACTCTGTTACCTTTATGAATTGTGTTGATTCTATCCAACTTTATTCAAAAAATCTAATTGTATTTTTAATAATTACTTTTAAATTCCCATAAAATAAATTTGATACTTATTAAATATTTTATCCTCCTTTTCTTATAAGAAAAATAAAATTCCAAGTGAGATAATTTTGTATAGTTAATGAAATTGAAAGGCTATGATTGGTGGTAGAAGAAACAAAAAGAGGAGAGGAAGAAAAAGATGGAATTATTTGCCCAGCCAATATTTTGGCTTTGATACCTTATGAAGGTAATTTTATGTATATTATCAATAATTGTTACAATACAATATATATATATGGTAATAAAAGAATTTTTTATACACGATATACTTAACCTAACAAATAGGAGAATAATATAACTAATAGTGGTAAGCTATAATTATCCTATCAGTGGAAATTTATATATATTTTCAAATTTTAAAAAGTCTTAAATAAGGGTTTTTATAATTTTTTTTAAAAAAATTATGAATTTTAATAATTTTATACATTGACCTTATTACTTAATAATTTAAACCTATAAAATTTGTCGGAAAATCTAACAAAATTTAGATGGAATCATTTCTAATAAAGCAAAAATGGAGTTGACAAACTGAAAATAAATAAATGAAAACATATACATCTTTTTTTACCATCTTTAAATCTTGATAGACATCTTAATTTATTATAACAATTTTCAAATATCTTTATGTTTAAACTTTCAATAGTTCCCGATCAAATTTTTGTTTTTTTTTTTTCAAATGATAGTTATATATGCACAAACATGATTCGTAATTAAGATGGCTCATTAATATAAAAGACATTACTAAATTATCAAATTAAGCAACAATGCACTAGAAAATAGGAGACATCATCCATTCAAACATTGATAGTTAATGGGACAAACTTATTTTTATTATTACTACTGATTAGTTTGTTTGAATCAATTAATACACACCTAAGGCTTAACTCTCATCATTACCATGGAAATGAATTAAATTCAATCAAGCAAAATATTTAGCATACACATGAGAATTAAGTTAAGCTAAGCTATATCTAGTCATTAACCCATTCGACTTGTGTTTAAGGGTTTACTAAGATCACTATTTCTCAATGCACAATTTTAGAAATATAGTTGTATTTGGACATCTACAACATTTATTAAAGAACAATAAACACAATATGTAAGAAGATATAAATAAGATCTATAACATTAAACTTAAATCATATGGGTTTTAAATCCTAACAATAAAAGTAAAACTAGCTACTCATGGCTTTAATATTCTTCATTCAATAAATACAACCCAAATGAATATCCAAAATTGTATTAAAAGAAGACAAAGGATTAAAGAAATGTTTTCAAGAAGCTTCAAAGGTCTCCAGTGGATTTTTCTTCTCTAAGTGTCTTTTTCTCCTCTTTCTCTTTCTTTAGTTGGGTGTATTTCTTGTGTTGATTGGTTGTTGAGATCTTGGTTCAAAATTGGATGCTAAATTTCAAGGCTATTGTCCTTAGATACTCCCTTTTAGAATGTCCTTTCATATTCTCCTTGATTTTTTTTATTAGACACATTCCAACATTCTCTTTGATGGAGTCGAGCTATCTATGATCACCAATGCATCTACAATCGCAACAAAAAGGCATGCTTTAAAAAACTAGTACTCATATTGACATTGTGCATGCCATAGAGGTCTAGCATTTAGGACTCCATGATCACAAGGCTTTTATGATCACCATAATAACTCAGCTTCTGATTGTTTGGCTTTACTTCGAGCAACCTGTGATTGCAACAACACACTTTCTCTGCTCTTAGGTTCTATCTTAACACATTTTTGCTCAATTTATGAACCATTCACTGTTAAGTTTACTTTTTCATGAAAAATAAAATAAAAACATAAAAGTATGCATTCCTACTAAGTAAACTAACCTAGATGCATCTAAAACCTATAAATACATGTGAAAATGAATTCTAAAACTATATGTATATTAACATAAACATTGATTTGTAAAGGCTAAGGAACTATAGAAAATAACAAGATGATGAAACCTATGAATCTTTTGTATATTCCATAAAGAGCAGTATAAGGTTATATATAGATATAAGTTACAACTGATTATAGTAAATAAAGTCATAGTGATATATAACTATAATATAATAATAACTGAATGAGAAGTATTATTAACAGCTCGCCTTAAGTTGAGCATGTAGTAGTGTGAAGGCAAAGCTTGTCTCTATGTTTCTCAATGAGAGGATGACCAAGCGACATAATAAGTATGTCAGTAATATTATTGACACTTGAGATGAAGTTAACATGAGTAATGCCTTGAAGAACCTTTACTTGAATGAAGTGGTAGTCAAGTTCGATGTGCTTGGTATGAGTATGAAACACGGGGTTGGATGTAAGATAAATTACTCTGATATTATCACACCATATAGTTGTCAATTTGGATAAGAGAAAGCTAAGTTCTAAGAGTAAGGAATGAATCCACAATACTTAAGCAGTGGTATTTGTAAGAGATTTATACTCACTCACGGTGGATTAGCAAAAGATATTGGGTTGTTTCTTTACCATCCAGGACACAAGATTATAGCCTAAATAGACTATATAGCCATTCGCAGAGCATTGATTATCAAGGTAGCCTCCCTAATCACTGTTAGAGAAACATTAAAGATGCATGGATGATTATAAAGAAAGAAAGAGTCCATGATGTTTAGTGTGTTGCAAATATCTCAAAACCTACTTAATAGTATTTGAATGATCAAGTCAAGGACTGTGCATAAATTGACATAGCTTGTTAATAAAGAAGGCTATGTCTAGGCTTGTGAGAGTTACATACTGAAGGCCACCCACTAATTGTCTGTAGAGAATGCCATCTTCAAAAGATGTGCTGCCATTTTTGGTAAGTGGTGGAGAAGTTGCCATAGGAGTTTATGTGGGTTTGCATTCTACCATTTTGGCTTATTGTAAGAGATCTAAGATGTACTTGTGTAGAGATAAAATTACACCATTAGGACAATACATTACTTAAATCCCTAAAAATTAGTGAAGAGTACTAAGGTCCTAAATTAGGAATGTTTGGCGCGTATTGTCTAGGAACCATTGAACAATAGAGGATGAAGAGCTTGTAACCAACATATCATCCACACAAATAAGAATAAATAAAGTAGAATTATCAACTTTGTGAATAAATAAATAATAATATGCTTTACAAGCTTGAAATCAAAGTTAAAGGAGAAAATTATGAAGACATTAAAACCATGTCCGAGGGGCATGTTTAAGGCCATAAAGTAAGTGATGTAGCTTTCAAACATAGTCAGGATAAGTAGATTTAATGAACCCATTCGATTGGTCCATGTAAAACTCCATATAAAAAAAACCTATGAAAAAATCATCGGACACATTAAGTTAATGAATCGACCATTAAAGAGAGGTAGCAATAGCCAGCACTGTCTAAATGGTAGTTGGTTTAACTACAGGGCTAAAATTTTCATAATAATCAATGCCATTTTCCTAAGTAAATCCTTTGGCCACTAACCTTGCTTTGAAGTGTTAAATAGAACCATAATGTGAAATAATCATTTATCGGATACAATGTTCTTGTCAGGTGGGTCAGGAACTAATGTCCATATTTGGTTTTACATTAGAGCATTGAATTCCTAATGCATAGCTTGCCTCCATTTTGGATGTTTATTAGCTTGGTTGAAGGTAAAGGGTGTGGAAGGAGAGGGAAGAGTGAGAGAAGTAAGGGCAAAATTATTTTGTCATTTTGACATAGTGGATGGGCACAATTTCATAGTGTGAGCATAGGAAGGAGAGGGTTGTGTAAGTGGTGAGTAGTTAGTGAGATTAACTACAAGATTAAGGTTTGATGGGTTTTGGGATTATGATGGAGGTGTTTAAGTTCGATTAGGAGGTGGTGATTGTATGGGAAGTGTTAGAGATTGGGTAGAATTGGTAGTAGATGAGGATGATGATTGTTGAGTTTAACATAGAGATGAAGGAGAGGTAGAGATAAAATAAGATAAGGAAATTAGAGAAGATAAAGGATAATAGTGTGGCATAGAAATTTGCACTAATTTCAGGATGCCAAACATTCTGTGAGGATGGGAAAGAAGACATTGGGGGCGTTAGAGATGAGAGAGTGGGGTGCGATAGTGAGAAGATGAGCTTGAAGATTGTAGGTAGGTAGTGGGCAAGTATAGTAACGGCATCGGCAGACATCGGTAGTATGGTTCTTATATCCACCAATTTGGTAAGGTGTTTTAGGATGACAACGATAAGAACAATTCATGGAATTAGGAAAATGAGTTAAGAATTATGGTGGTATTAATAACGAGAGAAGGAAATTGGCTATGAAGTATGATTTATTGGGCAACTAATTTACTATGAAGCTCTAAAAAGGAGACCATTGTGGGGTAAACGTTTAAACTATTGATGATGGAATGATATTCAACACTAACTACTTCAAGTTCATCAGCTAATGCTTTAGCACTCTTAAGGTATTCGGTAACTATTAAATCATTTTTCTTAAGCTTTTGAAGTTTATATGGATATGCAATTATCAATTTTGTGATATGAATCTGAAGGCAGTAGAGAGGGCTTGCCAAGCTGATTTAGAAGAAGAATGTCCAATGACATATAGGAAAACATCTTCATTGAGGGATGACAATATCCATGATAGCAACATTTGGTCTTTCTAGAATGAAATATCATATTGAGGATTTTTGACTTATTGGGTTAGATCATATGAGGAAGGAATGGTTCTTAGTAGAGGTGTAGCATTGGGAGTGATAAAAGAATGAAATTTTTTATAGTTAAAAAAGGGGATAAATTGTGTTTTTTATGATATGTATTTCTTAAGGGTGAGTTTAATAGCAAAGGTGTATTGAGCAGTAGATTTAATAGATATTTGAGCAGTGGAAGAAGAAGAAGAAGAGACAATTTGCAATGATTGAGCCATTTGCTTTGATACTATGTAAAGGCTAAGCAACTATCAAAAATAACAAGATGATGAAACTTGTGAATCTCTCATATATTCCATAAAGAGCAATACAAGTCTGTATATAAACAAAAATTATAATGGATTATAGTAAATAGAGTTACAGTGAAACACAATTACAAAATAATAATAACTGAATGAGAAGCATTGTTAACATAATTTAGTCAGTTAATCGTGATTTTATAAAATTTAAAACTTAAACCAAACTATTATTTATTAAAATGATTTGGTTAACCAATCCAAAATTAAATCTACCGGTTTGACTAACTTTTTCTAGATTAATTTTCCAATTTTTTTGTTAGCAAATCAATTTTTTGATCTGTTTATGTTGTTCACCCTTAGCAAGTAATTTTTAAAAAGATATGAAATTCCTATAATAAATTCAATTGCTGATTTCTAATTGAAGAGCTCTCTCACTTTGAATTTCATTTCAAATATATATCAATTCGAGTTTAAATAGCGACATAACATTTTGTAATTTTAAGAAAAAATATAACAAAATCTTAAAATAAAATTCAATTGTTGATCTCTAATTAAAGAGTCCTCCTAATGACATTACACCTACCAATTTAGTGATAACTTTTTTTGGTGTATATGAGTTAGTATAATTTAGTGATAACTTTGTTTGGTGTATATGAGTTAGTATAAGTGAAAATTATTCGGATAATTTATTCAAATAAGAAAATTACTACTAAAATAAGTAAAATTAATCATTTATTTAGATAATTTATTGATCTAATAATGATGTTAATGGCAGAGGCCATAAACATCCTAAACAAGAATACAAGAAAGTTCTTGTCACAGGCGTTCAACAACAAGCTCAAGCTAATATGAATGTCTATATTGATGCCTAAGACATTAGTTTTGATGGTGGTGCAAAGGCAAATAACTGCTTCAATATCAACAAGACCATCAATGAGGTTGCAACAAGGGGTGGTTGGTGGTTTACCAATTTTAAACTTCAACAGATTTACATATGCACCAAGCTTTAGGGCATCTTTTGGGCATTTAGTAGGCTTTGATGATGGCATTGTAGGTGATGGGTAAGTGGGCTTCAGTGAAAGGACTTCTGGCTTTGGATGGTGGTGGGCAATAAGAAGAGCTCACCAAAGTGAAGAAGAGAAGATTAAAGGAGAGGAGAAGAGCGTTGGAAGCTAAAGCTCTTAAAGCCATTTCTTAGGATTCTTAAGTGCCTTTTGAAAATGTAAAGATTTCAGTTCAAGGATTTGATGAAAATTGTGTAGTGGGTTAAGGGTTTTATAGGAAGAGATTAGCTACAGCTTGTGCTTTTAAAAATCTTAAAATGGGTGTCATATGGGTAGGGGTGTAACCGAGCCTAACAGTTTGTGATTTGTTTAGAACTCATAATAGAAAACACTCATAAACTAGATTCGAGTTCATTTGTTAAGCTAAATGAGTCAAGCCCAAACTTCATTTTGAAGCTCATAAACTAAACGAGCTGAACTCAAGCTTTCTTAAGTTTGGCTTGTTTAAGTTGGCTAATAGACTTATTCGTAGGTTCGTGAGCCAGCTCACAAACAAGCTCGCAAACAGGCTTGTGAAAGGGCTGATGAAAAAGCTCATAACGTAACTTGTTATTTTAAATATTAGTATTATGTGGTATTATTAAATAAAAATCATAAACTATTAATATATATATATATATATATATATATATATATATATATATATATATATATATATATATATATATATATATATATATATATATATATATATATATTCATAATAATAATTATATAGTTTTTGATGTGAAGTAATATTAATATAAAGTATAACATTAAGTAAGTATAATATGATACACTCTGAATGAAAAAAAATTATAATATAATATAATTAAAGTTTTTAATTCTAGTAAAAAATTTATACTTGTAATAAAATTATTAAATTTCATAATAAAAATTAGATATTAATAATAAAATTATACAATTTTTGTATAAATTAATATTAATATTAATATTTCCATTAAGTAAATATAATTTAAATTATTAAGTATTAATATTAATTAAATATAATTTTAATTTGATGATAAATTTTATAGTTTTGAAGTAAATTAGTATTTTTATTATGTAAATCAAATTTTAATTATAAAGTAAATATAATATCAAGTAAATATTGTACACTATTAATTTAGTAGTAAGTAAATAAAATCTAAATTACTAAGTATAATAATAAATCATACATGTTATATGTTGGGCTCGCCTGACTTGCAAGCTCAGTTCAAGTTCAACAAACATAAATCTGAGTTGAGTTTGAGCTAAACTTTTGAAAATTTAATAAATTCAAGCTCAGCTTGAGTGTGTTAATTTTTAAATAAGCCGAGTCTGAATATTTAAAAGGTCAACTCGGTTACAGCCCTACGTGGGTTATATTATTGGGCATAACCTGACATTGTGAAGTGGAAGAGGAGGTGCATCATAATTATATGACTACAATTATATTTCTTCCAAATATTTTCTTTAGATAGAAAAAAAAATTACAAAGTATTAAAATTGTGCTAGTTCTATGCAAGCATCCCATGTATAAAAATAGAAGTTGTTAGTTTTAACTTAAATTAATTGAACACTTAATGTAAATGGAAGTCTTTAAAGTGTTCTTTATGAAAGTGAAGGCTTTAACTGCTATTAACAATTCTAACATATCCTCCTCAATATTAATTATTCTTTGTAGATGAAATCCAATGAGTTTTTGGCTTTACATCATATCATTTTCAAGAATCCGAACTACCTCGAAGACCAACTAGAAGACTTAAAAAAAATATCAATTTCTTAAGTTAAGGAGCCTGTTATTTTATTTAGATTTTGTTAAGGGACACTTTTTGTCAATTCATATCATGTAATCTTGGGAGCCTATTATTTTCTTGGTGTGTTTGAATTATTGATTGGCATAAATTTTTTATAAACTATTTATTATAATATTGATCCTGATGTGCTAAATTCAATTTATATTCAACATTTTTTAAGAAAAAAATTATAGTACTTCTGTTAAATATACAACATAATGCAAGAAATTATGGAAGATACTCTGACTTTATAAGATAGAGCTGAGGGCTTATAGGTTGTAATGCTTGACATGTATTGTTTTCCAGCTCATTCTAAGAAACAAACATGTGAAATTGAAGTAATCATCTTCATTTTCTCTTAATTTTAGTTATTTTTCTTTTCACCCTAACTGTACAAGCTTTTCTTATAATGTTTTATAGACAATTCATTGTTACTTTGTTTACCGGGCGCTAAAGCTATGAGTAAGAACTAGCTTTGTTTCAGCGGTACCTTAGGAATTTTAGGTTACAAATTAAAAAAATTATTAGGTCCTAGTAGAAAATATAAATAAAAATTCAAAACCGGATAGGTAAAATTTCAACTTCAGAAGCTCAAGCTCATTCAAAATAATGTATAGTAAAATATGTAGTCTTCATCAATTCAATGAATATCATTCTTTTTTTTTTTCAAGAGAAAAAGATAAATTTTTTATTTTAAAAAAAATTAAAAGTACATTTTAATTAAAGAAAAATAAATAAAATTAGTACAATCAAGAAGTATAAAATAAAACCTTAAATTATAATTTTTTTCACTATTCTTCCAAAGTATTAATAAAGTTCTTTTGATATACATCTGGACAATATTCTGGATGCTTTACTTAACCATATATTGACTTTTAGATCTCTAACTGATTCCAATTACAGAAATACCAATAGAAATTTCACAATAAACTACATTAAGGAAAACTACAAAAATACTAGTAAGAGCAATAAACAAACAAACATATAAGAGATCTATGTTATTCAATGTAAAAATAAAATAAAGAAAATAAAATGAAAAAAGAAAAAATAATTGTCTATGGAAAAGATAATTGATGGTAGCCAAATTGAAAGTTTTGAGGAAAAAAAAATTATAAGTAAAGGTACTGAAAAAAGACCGCTAGGGTTTTCATAAGAATTGAACCATTAAACTTTAACGTCATTCAATTAACCAATATTCAAGTAAAAGGTGCTTGTGGGTTGTGGCAATTTCTTTTATGTTGTTGTTTACATTTCTTACTTCTGCAATTTTTATTGCTAATGGTTAACGTTATCAATTTATAGGAATTTCATTCGAAGATGGTCTAAGTTGCCCTCTCTTTTAAGCTTGAAGTCTTTTTTTTTTTAATTAATCTTTTACCATTTGCAATTTTTTCACATGATGACCTTGTTTTAATTTTCATATGATCTATTGAATTATAGAACAAACACTTATTTTGTGTGTGTGTGTGTGTGTGTTATATATATATATATATATATATATATATATATATATATATATATATATATATATATATATATATATATATATATATATATATATATATATATATATATATATATATATATATTACGATCCTCTTAGTGAAAAAATTATCTATAATGTTTAGATCATCCCATGCCTGAAAGAGACATTACACAATGGTTATAGTGTTTAGTGAGTTAGAAAGTTAAACTAATAAAAATTAAGTATTTAATTAAGGTGATAAATGATAAGGGATTGCACTGAACTTGTATCACATTAGAATTCTTCTTGTACTCAACCATTTATTGTCTCTTGTGTATATATGTATTATTTTGTTCAATGAATATGCAACACACTTCTATTCTATGTTTGCTCATGGTATCAGAGCTTTTTTAAGGTCTAACAACCATCTTTGATTCTTTTTATTCTTTTCAGCCATGGCCACCAATTCTGCAACTTCATCAGCAATTGTACTTGCTACACCTCCCTCGACAACAACCATTACTTCGCTACCCAACATTGCTCACCAATTGCCAATTAAATTAAACACCACCAACTACCTATTGTGGAAGGTTCAATTACTTCCACATTTGTGAAGCTACGACCTTACTAGGCATATCGATGGCACTTTGGAAGCACCTTCTTTAACTCTCAATAATCAACCAAATCTAGCATTCTTGGTGTGGTATTGGCAAGGCCAGTTGGTCCTTAGCTAGATCATCAGTTATGTTTCAGAAGCCTTTGTCCCATAAATTGTAGGTGTAATAAGTGCCCTCGCAACATGGTCAAAATTGGCCACCACATACGCATTAGGTTCTAAGTCTCAAGTTTACACCATTAAAGCTCACTTTTTTAAGTTAACTAAAGATGCTACAAACACCATTACGCAATATGCTCAAAAGGCCAAATCAATGTTTGATTAACTTTTCTGCTTTAGGTAATCCTATTTCTGAATCTGACTTAATTTAAGTCCTTCTCAATGGCTTGGATTCATCATACCGACCCTTTGTTCATTCTATTAAAAAATGATAGGATGACATGTCTTATGATGAGCTTTATGGCCTTTTACTTTGTGAAGAGGATGACATTACTACTACCAATATGTCCACAAATCAAGTTCCTCCATCTGCCTTTTTCTCCCCTTTGGTTTTGAATGACACAATAAGATGAGGTTGCCATTCATTCATTCACTTTGTGCTCATGGTGGGCACTTTCACAAAGGCAATGGACATGGCTTTACTTCCATACGCCCTTACACTTCCCATTCATCTAATACTCCAGACTATTCTCACCTTCAGTGTCACAATTGTTCAAGCTATAGTCATATCACTCCACAGTGCCCCTTACTAAGGACTAAACAATGTCCTCCATCTTTTACCATTTGGCCTACATCAAACTTTTTAGCCACCCCAACGCACCAATCATGGATACCTGACTCAGGTGACACTAATCACATGACCCCTGACATTGTAAATCTCACTATTCATTCTAAGTACCAAGGCAACGATGTCGTCAACATAGGAAATGGTAACTCTATTCCAATTACTCATTCTGGTTCTTCTCGTTATCGTTCTCATGATCATGTGTTTAAATTTAATGATATTTTGTGCACTCCTCAATAATGTTCTAATATGTTATCTATTTATGCTTTTACTAATGCTAATGGAATTTTTACTGAATTCTTTCCTGATTCTTTTGTCATTAAGGATATATGTACAAGGGAACCTTCGTATACAACCTGGAATAACAATGACTTGTATTCCACACTATTGGAAAACCTATGTCAGAACCCTTCTTGCCCTATTGCTTTCACAGCCACCCCATTGTCTCAATGGCACTCCGTTGTTGGACATGCCAATTTTTCAATAGTAAAAATGTTCTTCATCATTTTAATAGTCCTTTTAGTAGTGACAATAATGAATGTCATGCATGCAATGTTAGCATGACTCACAAGTTACCCTTTTCTGTCTTTTTCATTGGCTTCTAAGCCTTTAGATATTATTTCATTTGATGTATGAGGTCCTACCCCAGTACAATCAATTAATGGTTTTTGATATTATATCCTTTTTAGGATCATTAAAATAAATATTATTGGCTTTATTTTATGAAATTTATATATGAAGTTATGAGCATATTCATTAAATTTTGCCACTTAGTTGAAAATTTTTTTGAATGTTTAATTAAATCTTTCCAATTCAATTGGGGTGGTGAATATCATGTTCTTTTAAAATATTTGATTGAGAATGGTATATCACATCATGTGTCCTATCCTCACACAATAGAGCAAAACAACTTGGCAGAGCATAAACATAGACACATTGTTGAAACAACATTTTCTTTACTTCATGATTCAAATGTTCCAAAAACTTATTGGACTCATGCTTTTGACATATCCATATACACAATAGACTGATTGCCAACATCAACATTGGGTAACATATCACCTTTTGAAAAATTATTTAAACAACCTCCCAATTACCTTAACATGCACACTTTTGGTTGCCTATGTTACCCATAGCTCCAACCATACAATCCTAACAAACTATCCCCTCACTCTACCAAGTGTATTTTCTTAGGATACAGTAAATTTCATAAAGGATATTTTTGTTTAGATTTGTCATCTCTCAAAACCTATATCTCACAACATGTTTTTCATGATCAGGTGTTTTCTTATGCATCTAATACCGAGTTGGCACCTGTTGCTCAAGACACCACTCCATGTAAAATTCTTATCCCTAGTTACTTACGGAATCCCACTTTTATTCCAACTCCTTCTCTTTCTCCATCCACCAACCCATCTTTATCTATTGAGCAACCCAACCCAACCCTTATCACATCCACTCCCACCCTATCAACAACGTCATCCAAATCACAAACACCAACATCTACTCCCATTACCGAACAACCTATATCCTCTTCCTTACCTGGGCTGCCATATGATTTAACTTAAGAATTCGAACTACCTCGAAGACCAACTAGAAAACTAAAAAAAATAGATATCAATTTCTTAAGTTAATGAGACTATTATTTTATTCAGATACTGTTAAGGGACACTTTTTGTCAATTCAGATCACGTAATCTTGGGAGCCTAATATTTTCTTGGTGTGTGTTGAATTATTGATTGGCATAATTTTTTTTATAAACTATTTATTGTAATATTGAACCTGACATGCTAAATTCAATTTATATTCAACATTTTTTAATAAAAAATTTTTCAGTACTTATGTTAAATATACAGCATAATGCAAGAAATTATGGAAGATACTCTGACTTTATCATATAGAGTTAAGGGCTTATAGGTTGTAATGCTTGATATGTATTGTTTTCCAACTTATTCTAAGAAATAAACATGTGAAATTGAAGTAATCATCTTCATTTTCTCTTAATTTTAGTTATTTTTCTTTTCACCCTGATTGTATAAGCTTTTCTTGTAATGTTTTATAGATAATTCATTGTTACTTTGTTTATTGGGCGCTGAAGCTATGATCAAGAACTAGCTTTGTTTCAGAGGTACCTCAAGATTTTAAAGTTACAAATTAAACAATTTATTGGGTCCCAACAATAAATATAAACAAAAAGTCAAAACTGCATAGGTAAAATTTCAACTTCAAAAGCTCATTAAAAATAATGTACAATAAAAATATACATAGTCTTCATCAATTCAATTAATATTATTTAAAAAAGAAAAAAGATAAATCTTTGATTCACTGAAAATTATAAGTACATCTTAATTAAAGAAAAAAAATAAAAATATTGGTACAAACAAGAAGTATAAAATAAAATGTCATTTAAATTATAAAATTTCAACTTCAAAAGCTCATTAAAAATAATGTACAATAAAAATATACATAGCCTTCATCAATTCAATTAATATTATTTAAAAAAGAAAAAAGATAAATCTTTGATTCATTGAAAATTATAAATACATCTTAATTAAAGAAAAAAATAAAAATATTGGTACAAACAAGAAGTATAAAATAAAATATCACTTAAATTATAAAATTTCTTATTACCATTTTTCAATCACATTGATAGAGTTTTTTAAGTTACAACTTGACAATCTTTCGAACGCTTTACTTAGTCATATATTAACACTTAGGTCTTTGAATGGTTCCAATTTCAGAAATGCCAACAAAAATTTCAGAATAAAGATATATGTAAACTACATTAAGCAAAACCATAAAAATTCTAATAAGAGTAAAAACTTCATGAAAAAAGATTACAAAATTTCCATAAATAAACAAACAGATAAAAAATTTATATTTATTCAATGTAAAAATAAAGTAAAGTAAATAAAATAAAAATAGGAAGAATTATTGTGGAAGGAAAAAGAACTCAATAGTGGCTAAATTGAAAATTTTAAGCAGAGAAAAAGGTAATAAAAAAAAGACCGCTAGGATTTTTCTGAGAATTGAATCATTAAATTTTTAAAGTCATTCAATTAGCCAATATTCAATTAAAAGGTGCTTGTGGGCTGTGGCAATTTCTTTTATGTTGCTGTTTACATTTCTTATTTCTGCAATTTTTATTAATTATGGTCTGTTGTTAACGTTATCAATTTATAAGAATTTCATTCCAAGATGGTCCAAGCTGCCCTCTCTTTTAAAACTAAAGTTTTTTTTTTTTTTCTTATAATTAATTTTTTACACGCTGACCTTATTTGAATTTTGATATGATTTGTTGCATTATAGAACAAACACTCAAATTAACTAATGAAGTAAATTACATATATATGCGTCGTTACTATTTATGAGATAAAACTAATTATTTATTTTTTAATTATTTAATAAACTCAATCGATTAACTTTATTTATATATATATATATGGTAAGCATTAAGATCCTCTCATGTTAGTGAAAACATGATCTATCATGTTTAGATAATCTCTACCGTGAACAAAAATTCAATGATTAATGTGTAATAAATTGAGGATATAAATTTTCACCTCATCCCATGCGAACAGTTGGTATAAAAGTTCATAATACATTTTTTCATTTAGATTAATAATTTATTTCTGAGTTTGAGTGATTTAAGTAGTTCACAGAAAACAAATGCCTTAACAAGAAAATATAATTCTTTTATTAATAATTAATGAATGCTAAATTTATTTTTACTACAATTCAATACAACTTATAGATAATGACTGGACGTAGAACAAGAAGACAAGAAGTCTTCAATACATCCATAAAACAATTTAAAAAAAAAGGGACCTTTAAAGAATTGTTGATTGAATGTTATGGCAGAAGCCAACATTTAACATTCCAAAAGCTCTTGAAGAACAGAAGATAATTAAGAGCTTAAAAATTAACTAGAAAGAATGCATTATACGCACTTAAATCCTTCTGGCACCTTCTTGTCGCAGTAGTTGAGCACCAGGCTCAAATTAACTGGAACATTCAAGTTAATGCCAAAGAGACTAGCTTTGAGGGTGGTGCAAAGGCAAACAGCAGCTTCAAGATCGACAAGATCTTTAATGAGGCTACAGCAACGGGTCTTTGGTGGTTTACCAATCTTAACATTCAATAGGCCTTTCAACAAATCAACACATACGCCCAGCTTTAGCGTATCCTTAGGGCATTTAGCAGGTTTTGATGATGGCACTGGTAATGGATAACTGGGGTGAGGTGTGGCGATTTTTGGCTTCAGGGATAGCGATGGTGGGCAATAGGTAGAGCTCACCAAGGTGAAGAAGAGGAGATTGAGGGAGAGGAGAAGGGCAGCTGAAGCTAAAGCTCTTGAAGCCATGGATCGAGCTACAATTCTTGATTAGAGATGCCAACGGTTTGAATTGGAGTGTGATGGAAATTGGTGAAGCGGGTTAAGTTATTTATAGATGGAGATACAAGCACAAGTTGAGTTTTCAATGTCCCAAACATTAACCATGGGGATACAGTTCCTAAACCTCTTGATTCAAAATGTTCATTAATTTATTATTTAATTTTTGTTCTTTTGCAATCATGAGATATTACAATATTATTTTGGTTATGAAATTAACTTTCATTCTCATTTCATGGCTGATGTTTTGAATTTTTCTGAATGTTTATTAAAATTCAAAATTGTTTGTCTAACACGTTGGATTAATCCCATTCAAATATATGACTTAATTCTATTCAGATATCGGTTTGTTTCATCGCTAATAATAGGATTTTTTTTTCTTATCAAAACTAATAAAAAATATAAAAAAGAAACAAAATGCAAATGAAAAATTTTTCTTCTTATATTAAATTTTGAATTAATTTTTTTAAAATTATAATGTATATAATCACATTTCAAATTAATTATTGAAAATCTTTGTGGTACTACATAAATCAAATTATATTAATAAGAGTTTAATAAATTTTGAATATTAAAAATTAAAAAATTGTAAATTTCAAGAAAATTAATTCTCAATCCTTTCTTGTTTTAACAGAATTGACAAGGTTTAGTTCACTAGAAAAAGAAATTAGAAGTCCAACGCGGATTCTGTATAGTAATTATATCTCGAGGTCGTTATCGCAGATAATTATTCATATTTGTATGTAGGATTTTATAATTACTATTTGGTGCACTAACATAAATATTTTTTTCCCATTAAAAAGTAAATAATTATTAATGTTGCAATTAGTGACGTATAATACTGCAAGTATGACATAAATAATATGTTGCTACTCATGTCAAATTACAAAACTGCTTCCTATTACATTTACTCCTATATAATTAGGGGTGAAAATGTATTTTTATATTATCATTTGGCGAGGTACGATTGTTTTCTTTAAAAAATAACCTTCTATACAGTAGATGTATGTAATCTTGATTTGAGAATTTTGCTAGTTTTCTTGGTATAAACTTATGCTTATTATTGTCATAGTTGTTTGCCGAGCCTCAATTCCAAAGGTAATTAAAAAGCACGATAATATATGTAGCAGTTCAAAATTATTTAAGCATAATTTTAAGGTAATTGATATCACGATAATATATGATGCTCTATGATGATTTTTTTTAAAATTCACAATTATGTCTTTTTTTTTGCCCCGTAGGCAGATTAATAAAAAATATTTTTATAATTTATTATCAATAGTGATATAAATATTTATTTTTTCTTAAAAAAAACATTTTATGTGTTTTTATGAATGGAAAAATTAATAGGAAACATTTTCATAATTTATCATGAATAGTGATATCGCTAGATATTTTCTATTAATGTATCAAAATATTTTCTATTAATTTTCTTTAAAAAAATCTTTCGACGTGTACATATGAGAATTAGTTTTGTCTCTAGATATTTATAGCACTTAATTAATAAAATATAGTAAAATTAATCAATATTTTCGGATAATTTAGAAATATAATTTTTAATGGCACAGGCCAAAAAATCCCAAACGAAAATACGATAAGATTAAAATGAAATAAACAGATAGCTTATTGCAAACGAACAAATTTATCAGCAGATCCCTTGCGGAACGTCCCTGCCACATTCGTTGAGCGACAGGCTGACGCTAAGAGAAATGTTTATTGTAGCGGACAGGCCCAAAATGCCAGCTTGAGTGGCAGTGCAAAGGCAAACAGCAGCCTTGACTTCATCAAGACCGCGAATGAGGCTGCAGCAAGAGGAGTCTGATGGATCGCCAAATACAAGCGCTCTCTTGGAGAGTAAGAACAATAACATATATATTGTCTTTTTAAAATTCTCAAAATGTGAAGCTTGCATGTGGGTTATATTAATATTATTGGTTATGTAAATCGTTGTATATAAATTTTCTTACAGTTTCTGTTCATTGGAGTTTCTATTTTGATTAGTTGGCAAATTGTTCTCTTCACAAGATAATAATGACAGTAATCTTGTATTAATGCATTATTTGTTAATATTCTCTTAATTATATATGGTTTCTTTATTTCTGCAAGTGTTTATTGTTTATAATTGAATATACGGTGAATTTTATTTATGGACACCGATACATATCACGATTCGTGATATTACGGACATATGACAAAAAAACACTTTGAGACAATTTTTTGTAATGTTAATAAATATTTTATTTTAAATTTAATTTTTTTTTAAATATAAAATGTAAGTTGTACATGGATAAATTCATCATGTAAGTATTTAAACACTTGTATTTTGTAAAAAATTTTGTTATTTGTTATTTTTATTTTTATTAACGTAACGATAAAGACACCTAAATGAACAAATTTAACTTGTATTGTGTATTCACATGTTACAAAAGTAGCATATATATATATATATATACAAGCACATGCGTTAATAGAAAAGAAATAAGTGCTGCCTATAACAAACTAACAAGAATAAAAAACTAATCAAAAGTAACAAACAATAACTACACACGGACAGTAGAGTGGATGGTGTATGGGACAAAATAACTGCATGGCTTATCACCCTCTGCAAATCCATGTTCATCACGAAGAGACAAGTGATTGAAGAGCTGTTGAAAGCGAGTTAATGGTAGGGATTTAGTGAATAAGTCTGCAATTTGATCATTGGTGGAAACATATTAGAGGTGGAGAAATCCAGAGGCAACCTGTTCACAAAAAAAATGATAATCCAGTTCGATATGCTTGGTACAGGCATTGAAGATTGGATTTTTGCTTAAATATAGTGCACTAATATTGTCACAAGAAATTGTAGCATGAGAAGGGGGATATCCAAGTTCACAGAGGAGACCTTGAAGCCAAATTAACTCAGAAGTAGCATTAGCAACAACTTTATACTCATTTTCCGTGGACGAACAAGCAATGGTGGGCTTCTTCTTGGCTAGCCAAGAAATTAAAAAGGAACCAAGGTAAATGGCATAGCCTGAGGTAGAGCGTCTATCATCGGGATCACCTCCCCAATCACTGTCAGTGTAGCGCTGTAATTGAGGTGAAGTGTTGGCGGAGTAAAAGAGACTAATACTTTTTATGTTTTCCATGTGAGGTAATTGCGAGAAGTTAGTTTAATTGAAAGCGTATGATTGATAGTGGTGGAAGTAGGGAGATTGAAAGAAGAAGTAGGAACAATTAGCCCAGCCATTTTTGAGCTCTGATACCATGAACAAATTTAACTTGTATTATGTATTCAGGTGTTACAAAAGTAGTGTATATATATATAACTGTATGGATTATCACTAAAGACATTCTGATAAAAGTCAAAACTATTGGGGGAAATTTTAAAAGAACAGAGTGCTAACACAATAGAGAATTATAAGAAAGAAGATGTAGAAACTGCAAGTGAACTGATTCATTATTCCAAGATTGAACTTGCCTATTTATAGGCTTACAAACAAACTAAACAACTAAAAAATCTAAACTAAATAACTGAATAATTTGAACTAACATCAAATATTCTTGGCACTATTTTTGTTAACCAAAAACTAAAAATTAAGCTGCAATATCTGCAACTTAAAAACAAATATCTTAGACCAAGTCAGATTTTGAGTCACTCTCCAACACTCCCCCTTAATTTAAATTTACACATTTTAAGAAACATCCTAAGATATGCTTGTCTTCAACTTGACAAAGCTATGGTGAAGTAGTCTTTTACTCATTGAACTGAACTTGACTTCCAGCATCAAATAAAATTGAATATCCACTAGTTATTAGTTGTATAAAAATCAACAAATTTTGTGCCAAGTTAGGACCAAATTGAACATCATGCAAAATTTTTATTTCACCTTGAATACTTGTAATAACTATTGATCATTTTCCTTCTACTTGCATTTCTTTGCCATTTCCACGTTGCACCTTCATCTTTTGTGTCTCATCAAGCTTTTTAAACATGGATTTTGTGCCCATCACACGGTTTGAGCTGCCACTATCTATAAACCACACATCACTAGACATATTGTTAATATGAAAATGAGCTATAAAAAACTTACTTTCCTTTTCAATCTTTGCTGCATAATTTACTTATTGATCTTTGTACCAACAATCAGCTTTTACTTGCCCATATTTCTTATAAATATGGCATTAGATGCCACCCTTATTGCTATTGGATCTTTGTTCAGACCCTTTGCTTCTATCCTTGTCATTTTTGTGATCCTTTCTTTGATCAACTACCTTTTCTAGCTCCTTCGCATTTGAGCTTTTCCTTATACTTGAAATGTCTTTTTCTCATCCCTTTTCCATTCTTGCTCACCATAGGTCTACCTTTCTTGCCTTTGAAATCAACCTCTACTTTTATTTTTGCCTTGTTCTATATTTCAAATGACTGTCCTTCCATGTTCTTTGCTAACTGACACTTCAATGTTGTTTTCCTTCTCTTTCACTTGACATGCTTGGTCTTCATTTTTCTTATCATCTTATATTGCATAATTCACTTCATTATTCTTGTTGCTTCTTTGCTCTTTGGACTGCCTTTATTGTCCATCAAATTGGTCTTTGCCTTCATAAAATGAACCTCTGTCATGTTCAATTTCTTCCATTTTTGTAAACTCCTTTTGATAAGAGTTCTCCCCCTTCATTTGAACTACTTTTTTTGCATACTTCTCAGTTAACAAGTCATTAGACTTCTCAACTACAACCTTCATGGGCAAAGTCTCAAACTCTTATCGAAGAGTTTGATGTTGCACAACCATTGCCTTTGTACTCAATTTTCAAAATCTGTTATGCCTGTTTTGAAGCTGCCTAAACCTCCATTGACCACCATTTTTAGAGAACAATTAAATCGGCTACAAGGCCATATTTCTTCTTTCTTTCACCCAACAACAATCGAACATGGCTTTGATACCAATGTTGGGGGAAATTTTAAACAAATAGAGTGCTAACATAGCAGAGAATTATAAGAAAGTAGATGTAGAAACTGCAAGTGAACTAATTCATTATTCCAAGATTGAAAGTGCCTATTTATAGGCTTACAAGCAAAGTAAACAACTAAAAAATCTGAACTAAATAACTAGATAATTTGAACTAACATCAAATATTCTTGGCACTACTTTTGTTAACCAAAAATAGAAAATTAAGCAGCAATATCTGCAACTTAAAAATAAATATCTTAGACCAAGTCAGATTTTGAATCACTCTTCAACAAAAACTCACGATGTTACTGTCGACATCATGATTCCCGAGACCTAATATTTTCCTTTTTTATTTATAATCTCATTATGTATAGATGTTCTTTTCTCATATATCCGTTTTCTAGTAGACCTAGTACTGGTAATACATAATGAGAATTTTCTTATTAAATTTTTTAACTTCACAAAGGGCTAAACTTTCTTATCATTTATTTCGTCATGAAGAAAACTTGAACTCAAATTCAATTTTCTCAGTACATGGACCAAGACTTGATAAAACAATAGATAAATTTTAATATAAGGGTACAACCACCCGAATTACAGTGGATGCGAGAAGACAATAGAAGCGTTCCATGGATCCACAAAATAAATAAATAAATAAAGGTGACACCTTATTGATTGAATGTCCGTGGCACAGGCCAGAAAAAAAAAAAAAAAAAAAAAAAAAGAAAAATAGAAACACCCTGAAATCTCAAACTTAACAATATTAGTAGAAGCAGAATTTAAATCGAATGCCATACTCATGCACACACGAATCCTTCTGGTATCCGTTTACCACAGTGGTTGAGCAACAAGCTGAGGTCAATTGGAACACTTAAGTTAATGCCTAGGAGACTAGTTTTGATGGTAGTGCAAAGGCAAACAGCTGCTTGAAGATCAACAAGACCATCAATTAGGCTGCAACAAGGACTCTGTGGTGGGATACCAGCTCTTACACTCAACAAATCTTTGAATAAGTCCGCGCAAACACCCAACTTTAGGGTATCGCATTTAGCAGGTTCTGGATGCGCAAGAACTGTTGGTAGGTAGTTGGGGTGATCAGGTTCATAACCTTTTAGCTCTGGTTGTGATGGCGGTGACGGTGGGTAATAGGTGGAGCTAACCAAATTGAAAAAGATGAGGTTGAGGGAGAGGAGAAGGGTAGTGGAGGCTACAGCTTTTGAAGCCATTTTTCAAACACTATTCGTAGAATTGTAAAAATGTGTTTGAGAATTGAACACCTTTATTGGTTTCAAGATTTTGATGCAAATGATGAAACTGGAAAACATTTTTATAGATGGAGAACACAAGTCTCAACCTTCTCCGGCCAAACCAAATCATTCAAAATCGTACTCAGATTTAGCAAACTTTACGTGCGGGCACACCTTAAGACATGACTTTGCTTTAATTAATAATTTGTTTTCGATCTTTGAGTTACTTTGGGGATTGTCTTTGAGAAAGCTTTTATCTCTTTAACATAAATTTCCTCATGTTAAAGCGCCTCAATTGTTTGTATTTTTCGAGGGTTGTTAATTGGCTACTCGACCTTTAGTCGGCAAAATTAATTTATAAATGGACATTTATTTAATGAAAGATGAATTATAGAAGACAAGTCACAGATCATACAAATCTTTCTCTCAAATTCTTTTTTTATTTTCTTGCTTGTCAATATGCCAATATTTAATTTTGTCTTATTTTTGTTTTCATGTGAAACTTACCAAGGACAATCTGTAGTTTTATCAGATTGATTGTATGATTCTAAATCATTATTTTTATGGCTGAATGAATAGTTTTACCCCTGAATTTGATAAATCTTTTACGCTCTTTAATTTTTATTATTTTATATTCAACTTTCTTTTAAATTTTCATTTTAAAGTTTTTCACTTTTAATTTGTTCTTTTTTACCATATTTAACTCATATAATATCAAAATGGATATAAATTTAATTTTAAATAATTTTAAACACAAAATACTAAATTCAGTTTCAAAATATATAAATAGAAATTAATATAAAAAAGTTAGAAAAAAATTCTTTTTGATTATATTTTCTTTTTCATTGAATATTATTTTAGTTTATATAAATTTCTCCTATATCCATATTAATATTGATTTATAAAATACTTCAATTATATATATATATATATATTTATATATTTTACCATATTTAACTCATATAATATCAAAATAGATATAAATTTAATTTTAAATAATTTTAAACACAAAATACTAAATTCAGTTTCAAAATATATAAATAGAAATTAATATAAAAAAGTTAGAAAACAATTATTTTTGATTATATTTTCTTTTTCATTGAATATTATTTTAGTTTATATAAATTTCTCCTGTATCCGTATTAATATTGATTTATAAAATACTTCAATTTATATATATATATATATATATATATATATATATATATATATTCAAATAAAAGTTTAATGGTGAAATTATGAGCCAAAATATTTATGTTAATACATCATATGGTAATATAAAATTCTACATACAAACATGGATAATTATTTATGGTAAGGACCTCAAGATATAATTACTATATAGAATCCTTGTTGGAATTTTAATTTTTTTTTCTTGTGGATTAAACCTTGTTGATTTAGTTAAAACAAGAAAGGGCTGAGAATTATTTTTCTTAAAACCCATCATTTTTTTAATTATTATTATCTAAAATTTATTGAACTTTTATTAATGTAATTTAATTCAAGTAAGACCACATAACTAGTAAAAATTTTCAATAATTAATTTACATTATAATTATAAATATTATATTTAAAAAATTAATATAAAATTTATTATAACTAGAAAAAAATGCATTTGCAATTTGTATTCATAGAATTTTTGTATATATATATATATATATATATATATATATATATATATATAGAGAGAGAGAGAGAGAGAGAGAGAGTATATTATATTATGTACTGCTGTTCATATTACAATATGGATCAAAGTTATATTACATGTATGAGTCTCTTTATTTAACACTTCATTCTCTCTTTTTTTTAACACACTTCTTCTTCTTCTTCATTTGCTCTTCTCCTCTTCCTTTTCGCTTTCTTCGATCACGATCCCTCACCTTTTTCTCTTTCTTTTTCTTTTCCTTTTTCTTTTCTCCGGTCACGATCCTTCCCCTCTTTTTTGCACTTTTTTTTTATCAGTGGCTGCTTCTTCGTCGAGGTTTCTCTTAAGTGTTTCAAAACATTAAATCATGACTTGAGTCAAATATGGTGGATTTGCGAAAAATACATATATTTTCAATAGTTGCTCTTTCTTTTTCTTCTTTTTGTAATTTTTTTGATTGGATTTTCACTAATTTTGTTGTATTTGTTTATTTTGTGCATATAAATTTATTAGTTATAACATAGAGATTCATGTGTTATTGATTGGAAGTCCATGTATTATTAAATAAAAATTGAATTGAATGTGAACCTGCAGGTAAAGTCAACGAATTTGTAGGTGAAGTTTAATGAAAATATAGGCAAAGGTTAATAAACTTGATGCAAATTCATTGATTTTCACCTATATGTTCATTAAAGTTGTAGGCAAAGGTCAATGAATTTGCAGCAAACTCATTGATTTTGACCTGTACATTCATTGATTCTCAAGAACATACAAGTGAAAATTACTAAAACTCATGGTTTTGATCAATTAACCTATTAATTTTTACAAGTATAAAGAGAAGTTAACTAATTAAAACAAAGTTTAACATTAAGAAAAAAAAAGAGAACGTTTGATGTAAAAAAAAATGTTTGACATTAAAAAAAAGAGGTGTTTTTTTAATTTACATGTGTAATGAACTTCTGGTCTATATTGCATATGGATAGAGGTCCATGATATAAAAATCCTATATATTGAATGAAAAAAATGCATTTGAACTTTAGTAGTTTTGGGTCGAACCATAACCAAAAAGATTAGAACTAGTCACTTGGGTGGTTGATCTTTTATTCTTTATATGACTTTTGATTGTTTAGTATTTTTTCGATGTGGGATTTCTAACATATGTCTTTTTTATATTTTCATTATTTTTTATAAGGAAAAAAAATTCCTATTATTAGTTATGAAACTAACCGATAAAATTAAGTCACATATTTGAATGGGATTGATCCAACGCATTAGATAAACAATTTTTTTTGAGAGAAAAAGATAAACCTTTCATTCATTGAAGATTAAGAGTACGTATTGAATAAATAATAGTAAGAATAACATTACAATTAAGAAATACAAAAAAAATCACTAAAATTATAAATTTTTTAGTTGTTATTCCTCAATTGCATTGACAAACCTCTTCTGATTTGCATCTTGGCGATCCGTATGCTCCACTCAGTGGCTTTATTTAGTTGTAAATTGAATCCTTAGTCTTTAAATGACTCCGAGTGTAGAAATACCAACAGAAAATTCAAAATAAGGAGATATCTAAATTCCATAAGGGAAAATCATAAAAATTCAACTAAGGGCAATAATTTCATAAAGGAAAACCATAGAAATCTCATGAAGGGCAAGAACTCCATGAAAAAAGATTCAAAATTTCAATTAAAGGATAAATAGATAAAAAAAATCTATATTTATTCAATGTAAAAAAAAAGTAAAATAAAGCAAATAAAATAGAAATAAAAGGGACCACCACCAATCAAAAAGATGATCGGTGATAGCCAAGATAAAAGTTATATAAAAACCAAGATTTGAGAGAAAAGAGGTGTCTAGGTTTTTTCAAATTCAAGTTATTAGATAAACAATTTTGAATTTTAACAAACACTAAAAAAAAAAAATCAAAACATCAACAATGAAATGAGAATGAAAGTTAATTTCATATCCAATATAATATTGCAATATCTCATGATTGCAAAAGAAAAAAAATTAAATAATAAATTAATGAACATTTTGAATCAAGAGGTCGTGCTTAGAAGTTGGTTAAGATTCATATTGTAGACATATAACTTTTTGAAACCCATTAATAAATTTTGGGTTTATCCCAATTGGGCAAGCAAAATTATTTGATAATTAATTTTAATTAATTAATTAATCAAATAAAGGCCAATATTATTTAATATGTCAATTGCTAAATAAAAAGATACAAAAAAATATATTATTCTCTATATAAGGAAAAATATATATGGAGACTATGTATATATATTTTTTGTAATATATTCTTGCCTAAAATACAAAAAGAATATATTATTTTTTAATTAAGTAAAAAATATTTATTCTTTCCCTACAAAGAAATATGCCATAAATGCACCTCCTCAAATTATCTATAAATAGGAGTGCATGTGGTCCATTTGAAAGGGACACGAAGATAGAAGATCAAGTCTCAAATCGCTAGAATTCTGCAATCAAAACATCAATCAAGACAACTCCAATCAAATCATTAAGACTTCTTTATCTACAAATTAAAAGGTGATCAAGTCTTCAAATCTCCAAGCATAAGTCTTCAAATGGTGTTCATCACTCTTTGCAAACTCAACCCATCTTCTTCACCAAAATCAAAGGAGAAATCTCCTATGGATTCAAGAACAAGCTTTTTATGCCCTTAATCTATTATCAACGAAGGATAGCATCAAAGGCTCCAAGTGTGGAGATTTATATTATAGATTCTACCCTAATTCCTTATTCTAATAAAATTTAAAAGAGATATTTATTACTATTTTTCCTGCTTACTGATTTCAAGATAAGGAATTTGTGTTAACAAATTTATGGCACACCAAGTAGGACTTCTCTACCTTTCATCTCTTTCCTTCGAAGTTTCACAAATTTTAACATTCAAGATACATGGCTTCAAACAACAACAATGGTGATCGTCAATTCAAGGCACCTACCCGCATCATTATGCGAGGCATTACTGATGCTAGCCCAAGAGCCATTATCAAAGCGAGATTGATCGAGGACATTTATGCAGGAACTCTTCCTCTACTTTAAAGTGTGTTTGGCTCTTCACCACCAATTGAAGAAATGGTGACTACTTAATTTCCATAAAAAATTAAAGAGAGTCTTAATTCATCCATGAATAAGGATGCACTCTTGGTGTTGATGCATTAACCTCTCCACGTGACTTTTTTGATGTCATAAGTGTCATAATAACAAACACTACCTCTTTAGAGGAGCAAGTTGCCAAGATAAGCAAGTTCTTGGAAGCCCCCACTGACTCAGTCAAAGAAAAATATGACAAATTGCCTTTTTAATGAAGAAAGTTGATGGCTTAATTGAAAATGGAGTTGTGGTCACTAATGATTCATAATTACAAAATAAATAAGTCATGCAAGATGCTAATACTGCTATTGGTTCCACTTATAGTGTAGCATCAAAGTCTACCTAAGTACTTACTAATGGATCTATAACTGCGGATTAAGTGAAGGACCTTGTCAAGGAAACTGTCAAAGGTCAAGTAGAAAGTAATCAAACTTCATAAATGTATGACAATCCATATTCTTAAAGGATTGATATGATGAAAATGCTTGCCAATTATCAACCTCCAATGTTTCAGTAGTTTGATGGTAAAGGTAACCCAAGGTAGCAAGTGGCTAACTTCATGGAAACTTGCAATAATGCTAGTACCTCTGGTGATTTAATGGTTAAATAGTTTGTTCGATCCTTAAAGGGAAATGCTTTTGACTAGTATACGAACTTAGAACTAAGCACTATTAATGGATAGGAACAATTAGAACATGAGTTCCTCAATCACTTCTACACCACCCATCGAATTGTTAGCATGATAGAGCTTAAAAATTCACGCCAGTGGTTTGAAGAACCTATCATTGACTACATTTATAGATGGAGGAATTTAAGTCTCAATTTCAAGGATTGTCTGTTTGAAACCTTTGTTTTAGACATGTGCATTTAAGGCAAGTATTAGGGGTTGCGCTACATTCTTTAAGGTATTAAGCCTAAAACCTTTGAAGAGCTAGCCACTAGAGCACACGACATGGAGTTGAGTATTGCTATTGCTGGAGGTCAAAAGTTACCTATGGAAGACCTAAAGAAAGGAAAAGAAAGGCAAGATGCTCACAAAGGGGGTAAACCATCTGCAAAAGTAGAAACTAAACAAGCCATGGTTGTGAGTACTATGCCTTTTAAAATTTCTAGCAAGTATGAAAAGAAGCAAGAGGTAAAGATTGCTACTACTCAAGGCCAAGGTGCAGAGAAGAGTACTTTAAAAGAGAGGCAAGAAAAAGAGTACCTTTTTCGAATGCTAGTGTTCCTCAAATGCTAAATGACTTACTTGAAGCCAATCTCATTCAACTACCTGAGATGAAGCACCCTAAAGAAGCTAATTGGGTGAATAATCCAAATTACTATAAGTATTATAGGTTGGTTAGTCATCCTATTAAAAAATGTTTTATTTTATAGGATAAAATTATGCAGTTATATGAAAAGGAAGAAGTTATTTTTTATGAAGAAATTGGCACTTCCAATACAACTTCGATTATTGTTCACCATTATGTAATTGTGAAGTTTGGAAGTTTCAAGCCTGTTGTTGTTTTAGCTCACCTTGTTGAAGGCCAAATTTTACCTCAATCTATGCAAGTTAATGTGCAAGAAGTCTCACATTCAATTGGGGGCATCAATTGTCAATATGTGGGAGATTATTCTAATGAATGATGGACTCTTATCATTTAAAAGAGGGGAAAAAAGGAACAAGCCCATACCAAAGTCCACTCCTAATAGAACTAAAGTCGTAAAAAGGCCTATTAGAAAACCAGTTGCTCTAGAAGTAACAAAGAAAAAGGCTCCCTTATACAAGATAAAGGATGAGATCATATAAAAATCAATAAATATATGACCCTCAAGGAGTTTTTGTTAAAAGAATTCTTAGACTAAAATGATGATGTCATTACTTACTACTACCTTAATGAAGATTCAAATGACCATGAGGATGTATAAGAAGAAAAACTCAAGTCCAAGAATTTTGCTTGTAGTCCATGTATAGAAAAAGTATGTTTCACTGATGAGGATTTGTTGCTTAGGACAAAATCACCCACTTTTTGTTCAAGGCTATGTTAATGAACAAAAGATCAATAGGATTCTCATAAATAATGGATCTATTGTGAACATCTTACCACCTTAAAGGACTTTGGTATACCCATGGATGAGCTTATGAAGAATTGCTTAACAATTCAGGGGTTTAACTAAGGAGGGCAAAGAACTCTAGGCAAAATTTGGTTGTTAATGCTCATGGATGAATTTAGATTAGATGCTTTATTTTAGGTGATTGATGCTAGGACCACCTATAAAATGCTACTTAAAAGGCCATAGATACATAAGTATAGTGTTATCTTATCTACACTTTACCAATGCTTTAAGTATTGCTAAAACGGACAAGTAAAAAGGGTAGATGTTGACTTTAAACCCTTTACCATGGCAGAGTCATATTTTACTAATGCAACATTTTATAATGATTCTATAGTGTGTGGAAAGGAATTATGTGACTCAAAGGAAGCCCTCATACAAGAAGAATTATAAAAAATGATGTTTCTATAAGTAAGGGCCCTCAACTTATTGGTATATCTCATGAAACACTAAAAAAGGGAGTGACACCAAGTTCAAATATAGATGAGCAAGTGATTATCAAGATTTTATAGAATTTGAACTTACCAATCGCATCTTCAAGTGTTCATAAACCTCTATTACAAGGATTCACAAAGCCATTTCAAAGCCCTATAATAGAACATGGTGATTTACCAACAAGAAGAACTAATGGCTTTGACCCAAATGCTTACAAACTACTATCTAAAATTGGCTATGGTCAAGAAAAGGCATCCAAGTTAGTAGGATAGATAGTGGTAAGTTTTGAGCTAAGCCAACAAAGTGCTAAGAAGCCTCGATTGGTGTGGAAATAGAAGAATCAACTTGTGTCATATAAATCTGGTTTGGAGTATAATTTAACTAAACCACTACACCTGAAGATTCACAAGGAGACTTCACAACATATAAATTTTAAAGAAATGGAAGAGGAGCATGAGCATGGAGCCCCCAATAAGAGGACTTCAGTGTTTGATTGCCTTGGCAACCCTGGCAATCATGTCTCAGTATTTGATAAAATTGGCAGTCAAAGACTTAAGGATGTATAAGTACCCAGGACCTATGTGCATGCAAGGATTAGAGCATCAATCTCGAAAAGGAAGAAGTTCAAAGTGAAAAAAGAACACATTGCTGAGATTGGTTCAAAAGACATACGCGGCAAGTTTCCTTCTAGAATAAAGAGGTGCACCAAATGGACAATGTCTACTGGCCAATAATTAAAGGGTAGATAATAAACAATAGTTGTCACTAGTCAAGAACCACACCCAATTGATAAAGATGATGAAAAGATGAATATAGCAGTCAACCATATCACTATATAAGAGTTAATTAAGATGATAAAGTCCTCATTGAAGAACGCATTGAACATGCTCCCCCAACCTTTGAAGAAGGAAATAAGGTTATAGTTGATGACTTAAAGAGGACAACCTTGGAACTCCTCAAGATGTTCATCCAACATTCTTGAGTGCAAACTTGACACTTGAAGAAATGTAGGATTATGTTAAACTTCTTTTAGGGTATCATGATGTCTTTGCATGGACATATTTAGAAATGCTAAGGCTTGACCCCAAAATAGTTGTTCATCATTTGACTGTACAGAAAGGAGCTAAGGTGATAAAGCAAGCTCAAAAACATTTTCGTCCTGAACTGATACCACAAATAAAGAATGAAGTTAATAAATTCATTAATGCAAAGTTTATTAAGAAAGGTCAGTACCCTACTTGGATTTCTAATATTGTGCTTATAAGAAAGAAGAATGGGCAAATTCGGGTCTACGTTGACTCTAAAGATATAAAAAATGCTTACACCAAAAATGATATTCCACTACCAATTCTAGAGATCATGATCGATGCTATAATTGGTTATAAAGTCCAATCATTTTTGGATGGTTCATTTGGGTACAACCAAATCCCAATGGTAGAGGAAGATCAAGCATTAACTACATTTCATACTCCGAAAGGGATATATTGCTACAAGGTTATGCCATTTGGTTTAAAGAATGCAGGTGCACCATACTAATAGGAAATGTAAAAAATCTTTAATGACATGTTGCACAAAAATGTAGAGTGCTATGTTGATGATTTGGTGGTCAAAACCAAAAGGAAAGAAGAACATCTTAAGGACTTGCACATGGTTTTTTAGTGGTTGAGAAAGTATCAATTAAAAATGAATCCATTAAAATGTGCTTTTGGAGTTTCAACAGGAAAATTCCTAAGTTCATTGTATGATACTGAGGAATTGAGATAGATTAATCTAAAATTGATGCTATCTTGAAGATGCATGAGCCAAAAAATATGCATGAACTTAAAAGCTTTCAAGGGAAGTTAGTATACATTCAACGGTTCATATCCAATCTCGTTGGTAAATGTCAGTCGTTTCATAAGTTAATGAAAAAGGATGTCCGTTTCATATGGGATCAAGCTTGTTGTAATGCTTTAAAGAATATAAAGAAATACTTGTTAAGCCCTCCAGTCTTGTAAGCCCTAATTCCATGTTGTCCTTTGATTCCATACACTGTGGCTTAAGAGCACTCTTTAGTAGTCTTGTTGGCATAAGAAAATGATGAAAAAAAGGAAAGTGTACTTTATTACCTTAGCAAAACTCTAAGTAGGGCTAAGTTGAACTATTCTCTAATTAAGAAGATGTGTTTGGCACTGATGTTTGCCATTAAAAAGCTTAGACATTATCTGCAAGCTCATCAAATCATATTGATTTCTAAAGCTGATCCAATAAAGTAAATAATGTCTAAACTAGTACTCTTTGGAAGGCTAGCAAAATGGGCTATCCTTTTACAAGAGTTTGATATAAGCTTTACTTCTTAAAAGGTAATAAAAGGTTAAGCACTTGCTGATTTTTAGCTAATCATCCAATTCTATATGATTGGCAATTTTCTAATGACCTACCAAATGAAAAGGCTATGTTCATTGAAAGATCACATTGGATAATGGATTTTTATGAGGCTACTCGCCAAGATGGTGCCAGGGCTGGAGTTATCTTTGCCTCCTTATAAGGGGATGTGCTTTCATATTCCTTTAGTCTTACTGAATGTTGCTATAATAATATAGCTAAATACCAAGCACTCATATTAGGTCTTGAAATAGCAACAAATATGGACATAAGTCATCTTGAAGTGTTTGGGGATTCTAAGTTAGTGTTCAATCGGTTTCTTTTGGTTTATGATGTAAAAAAGCCTGAACTGGTTCTTTAATTTCAACATGTGGCCAAATAGTTAGAAAAGTTTGATAATATAAGCATTGAATATATGTCGAGGAAAGAAAATAAGCAAGTAGATGCTCTAGCCAACCTTATAATAACTTTAGCTCTTTTAAATGTAGAGAGTAGAATTCTCATTTGTAGAAGATGGGCAGTGCCAAATTGTGTGCCTGTGATTATTAATGATTATCAGCAAGTGAACTATGCTTCTGTCTTTGAAGTAGAAAAGGAAGATTAGTGCCAACCTTTAATAGAGTACTTGAATCATGGAAAGTTGCCAAACAAATCTCGACATGAAGTAGAAATCAAAAGACGAGCACTTCATTTTGTTATTTATAAAAATGTTCTTTATCGCTGTTCTTTTGAGAGCATATGGTTACAATGCTTAGGTGAAGCAACCAAAATGCTAGAAGAAGTGCACTCATGGGTGTGTGGGGCCTATCAGTTCGAGCCTAAACTATATTCTCATTTTAAGAGGATGGGATAATATTGGCCAATAATGGTAAAAGATTATATAGAGTATGCCAAAAAGTGTGAAGGTTATCAGTTCTATACCAATATAATTCACTAGCCTCTTGAGCCGCTTCATCCAACTGTTGCTTCTTGGCCTTTTGATGCTTGGGGATTGAATGTAATTGGTCCTTTGCTTAAAAGTTCAAAAGGACATCTTTATATCTTAGCTGTAACTAACTACTTTTCCAAATGGGCTGAAGCTATCGCACTCAAAAAAGTCAAGAAGGAAATGGTAGTGGAATTCATAAAAAAAATTACATCATTTTCACCATGGAGTGCCTTACTACATCCTCATTGATAATGGAAAAGAGTTCTATAATAAAACAATGGATAAGTTATATATACAGTACAAGTTCAAACAACATAACTCTTCCATGTACCATGCACCAGCTAATGGTCTTATAGAGGCATTCAATAAGACTTTGTATAATTTATTGAAGAAAATCATAAGTCATACAAAAAGGATTGGCATGAAAGATTAGGGGAAGCTCTATACGCTTATCGAACTATGCATTGGACATCAACGGGGGCAACTCCATATTTCCTAGTGTATGGCTCTGAAGTTGTATTTCCATTAAAATGCCAAGTCTCATCCTTAAGGATTGCCATTTAAGAAGGTCTTTTTAATGAAGGTAACATGTACATGTGCCTTGAAGAATTAGAAGCTTTCAATGAGAAGAGACTCAAAGCATAATAGAGATTGGGGTGTTACTAAGCCAGAATGTCTAAGGCGTTTAACAAAAAAGTGAAGCCTCAATCATTTCAAGTTGGAGATTTGGTATTTGCAATGTGTAGACCAATAGTCTTCTCATGTTGTATGGGTAACAATTTCCTTTCAAACTGGGATGGGATGGTCCCTATGTTGTTTAAGAGGTTTACACTAATGGCACTTACAAAATTATTAATAAAGATGGGTTGCGCATTGGGCCAATCAATGGAAGATTCTTGAAGAGATACTATACTTAAAGCTCAATATCGCTCCTGGCCTGCATGAGCTAAAATTGTGAATGGCATAAAAAAAAGCTCGTTAAGTTGAAAAACTTTTATAAGGTAGCTTAGGCAAAAGGTAGAGTATAAAAAAAAAGCTCGCTAAGTTGAAAACCTTTTGTAAGGCAGCTTAGGCAAAAGTTAGAGCATAAAAAAAAAGCTCACTAAGTTGAAAACCTTTTATAAGGCAGCTTAGGCAAAAGTTAGAGCACAAAAAATAAAATAAAAGCTTGCTAAGTTGAAAACCTTTCATGAGGTAGCTTAGGCAAAAGTTAGAAAAAAAAAAAAACCTTATGAACTATGTTTGACTTGATCTTTTGTAAGAAAGTATATAGGCAACTTGGATTCACACCAAGTTTATTCATACAAAAAAATGAGCATTGTTTGTAATCCCTCTTGAACTACATTTTGACTTGATCTTTTGTAAGAAAGTACATAGGCAGCTTGGATTCATTCCAAGTCT
Source organism: Mallotus nudiflorus (assembly GCA_947683625.1). Lineage (NCBI taxonomy): Eukaryota > Viridiplantae > Streptophyta > Magnoliopsida > Malpighiales > Euphorbiaceae > Mallotus > Mallotus nudiflorus. The sequence continues at coordinate 313,638 of CANTUR010000250.1, forward strand.
TGTCACATTAAAAAAAAAGTCAATCAGTCAAGGTTGAAACTTCATCTCGATGGAGTAATTAGTAAAGTAATATGCATTCATAAGATAAACATAAAAGAAAAATAAATAAACTTACGTTTTTCATATTGAATGATAAAAAAAAGGCTATCTTATTACATAGAGATGAATAAGGAATAATAAAAAAAATGATGAAAAAAAAGGATAGTTTAAGGTTCCCATTTATGGTTCTTCAGCTTATCAAAATCGATTTCAAGTAAATCTCAAAGACCTCGCAACTTATTCTCTTTAGCAACACCATGTATAGGAGTATTCTCAATAGCATAAATCTCATCTTGAATCTTAAAAATACTATATTGGTTGTTTTGAACAGTCTTCTTAATCACCTCTAAAGAAGACTCAAGTTTAATCTTTTTTGCATTCAAATGTTTAAGTTCCTCTTCAATTCTAATGAGCTTAGCCTACAAAGATGATTGATTGCTGACAACCTCACTTTCAAGTGCTAATGAAGCATTTAGTTGTCCTTTAACCCTGCCAAGTTCCTTAGCTTGAACACTTGCTAAAATGCTTGAGTGAAGTTTAGATTCCTCCTTGTTTACCTTCTCAATCTTTTGAAGGAGACCTTTTAAGCGTGCCTTTAGAACTAAAGTGTCAATATTATGGAAATCCTTCAACATGTTAAGAAACTTACAAACATCTTCGGCCATTAAAGGAATTTTAGACAAAGGTGTACGAGTAAACCTCTTTTACAAATGCTTCCATGAAAGCATTGCAGCTTGGTGATGAAAGTCAAGGAACATGTCATTGGCACAAAGTCTAGTAACATAAAATGGATTGGGATTATGAGCTTTTGATGATTGCATTGAATTATTCACCTCTAGCTGTATATCATCATTAATGTGTGCTTTAAAGGTATGTTCCATAGACTTTATTAGATGATCTTGTCCAAAAGTAGTTGACACTATTTGAAAGGCTTTAATGCTAAGTGCAGTATCCTTTATATCTCCAACTTCCATATCAAAGTTAGGGAATGAAGGCTTAAAAAAAGAAAAAAGGAAGAAAAAAATGAGCAAAATATTCAAAAAAAGAAGAAGAAATACATACATACTATATATATATATATATATATATATATATATATATATATATATATATATATATATATATACGCGCACACACTAACTCATCACATGGGATAATCGAGGAACTGATAACTGCTTAAAAATCTTTTAGGTCTCAAGGAATCCATAACTTAGGTCTTTTGGGTCAATTCCAATGATGATTAGAATCTTCTTGCTCACTACTCAAATAATTTAAAAAGTTAGCAATAAATTGTGCTGGAATTGGCTCATTGACATTATTATTATTATTTGCAAAATTTGTGACTTGCCCATTTGATGAAGAATCTTTCTTAGCTTAATCTTCACAAGTATCTTTGAATTCATGTTCCTTGGAAGTGCTCTTTCTTGTTGTTTTCTTGGGTTCATGAGAAGAGAATCCATCAATAGGCTTTACAATAACAATATTAGAAGATTTTTCATCACCCTTATTAGTCTTCAATCGGATGATATTTTTTTAGTCTTTTAGAGGAATTTGAAGCCATTTTTTCCCACCAATCTCTATAGTCTTTGGTGGCACAAGTTATGCCATCATGTATTACAAGTAGCTTGACTCTTGCCAAAGTAGAAAGCTTGGTACATAATTGCCAAAGTTGCATCACATCCTGCAAAACCAAATAATCAAAGTGGTATGATAAATCAACAAGGATATTGTGGATGATAGGGTTTAGCGCGCGTCCAAGATTTTAGCAACCATGACACTATTTGAGCTCAAAGCTCTAGAGAACACACTAACCATTGTCACAAAGACATGGCGTGGAGATGAGGAGTTGCCACCTAGGGTAATAACTGGGACAAATCGAAAAGGTGGTACTCAATTCCCTAAAAGAAAGCGAGCACCACAACCAGGATATTTTGGGTACGGAATACCAACTTCTTTCAGTCTTGTGTTCATTTCAAATTACTTTATGAATTACTATTTTATGCTCTATTTACATGCAATTTCATATAAACCCTTATTTTAACAATTAACTCTAAGGCAAACTAGTCACAAAAAATACAAGTAAATAATGCATTCATTTAAACATATAATTCCTAAGTTAGTTTAATTTAAATTAATTTTGATTAAATGAGTTAATTCTACATATTTTAATTTATAAATGAACCTAAAGACTAATGGGCTTAATTCCTTTTAGTTTTACTTAAATGAACCTAAGTCTATTTATTTTAATTCTCAGTATGGGCCTAGATCTACAAATTATGAAGTATTTAATTAGTAGGCCTAATTTTACATGTTTTAATTCTAGAATGATCTTAAATCTACAAATTACTTAAATTAAATTAGGTGGACCTATGTCTAATTTACTAGATGGGCCTAAGTTATCTCTAACCTAAAATCTAATCAATTATGGGCCTAAGGATATATTTTAATCAATTAAACCCTATTTAATTATTAAGTGAGATAGGCTAATTAAAAATTGATAAAAAAGAATCATCTAAACTTAAATAAATGAATTAAAGCCTAACATGGGCTTAAAGCCCAAAACACCAAAAAATAAATAAATAAAACATGCCAAAATAATTAAATAAAAGATCAAACAATTAATTAAATTAATTTCTTCCAAAAAATCCTAATTTTCATTAACATGCAACCTAAATTAATCTACTTCTACCATTGATTTTAATTAATTATCCAATTGAAACCTAATTTTACTAACTAATTAATTAACATAAACATGCAATCTCGCACATAATTCCACTATTCCCACTATTGGGGCTATTATAATAATTCATAAAAAATAATAATAAAAATAATTAATACACCCAAAAAAACATAAATAAAATAAAGCAATAAATAAAAAAATAAAATCCTAGAAATTATATCTCTATAAGATCTTATCCATGGCATTCCATGGACTTTTCATGGATTCAATCCTCCAAACATGATCATCATATATTTTCCTCCATAATCACCATGAAAAAAGAAACAAAATTATGGTTAGTGAATAAATTATAATAATACCTCAAATAAAAGAAAAAATAAAAAAAGAAAAAGAAAAATAAAAGAAAAGATGAGTATGGAGAAGATAATGCTTATGAGTGATTTTAATAGAGTGCTCCTCAGATTTTGTAAAATCACCATTCTTGATAGGTTTTCGAATCTTGTTCTTTAAAAATCCTCCAAAGATCTTAAATTAATCAATTAAACAAAAGGAATTTTTGTAGAGAATGTTTTTTCCTTTTAAAAAATTAACAAAAGAAAAGAATCCAGAATGCTATTTCTAAGAAAAATCAACCAAAAGCACTTTAAGGTAGAGAAAAATATTAATCAATAAAACTATGAATAAAATATATTGCTGCCCCCAAAAGTCCCCTTCTCTACAATCTAAATCATCTTTTTTATAGCAAAACCACACAGAAAACCCTAGTTTTCGTGTTTGTAGGATTTTACTCTTAAAAGGATTCTATTTCTTTAAAAATTAAATAAATATGAAAAATAATTTTAAGAAAATTTTTGGACCAATCAAAATACAGAAAAAAGCCTTTTATATTTTTTGAAAAAATCCAAAAAACAGACGGAATAGGTCTAATTCTGATCGAAATTACATATTACAAAAAGACCCCTGAAAGAATTTAATTTTTGCAATTAGTCCCTAAAAATGTTACAATTTAGTCCTTGAAAACATTAAATCCTTTCTTTGAAAAAATTCAATCAGACCCTTGAAGTTCCAAAGTTCAAGTATCGAAGACTTAATTATGACATTTTCATCATTGGAGTCCTTTATTGTAGTCATAACTCATCATCCCGAAATCGGGTGCTTACAAATATCTTGACAAAAGCCAAATTGTCCATTGAATCTATAAGGACTATATTGCTCGCATATGTAAACATTGTTGCAACATTGTAAACGACGGAGTTTAGCGCACATCCAAGATTTTAGCAATTGCGACACTATTTAGGCTCAGGGCCTTAAAGAGCACACTAACCACTGTCATAAAGACATGACGTGGTGATAAGAAGTCACCACCCAGGGTAATAACTAGGACAAATCGAAAAGGAGGTACTTGATTCTTTAAAAAAAAACTACCACCACAACCAGGAGATTCTGGATATGGAATACTAACTTCTCTTAGTCTCATGTTCATTTAGAATAATTTTATAAATGATTATCTCATCCTCTAATTACGTGCAATTTTATTAAACCCTAATTAACATCCATCTAACCCAAAGGCAATAAGTCAATAAAATTACAAGTAAAAATGCATCAAAAAGGCAATGTTCCTATGTCTAAACTATGTTAATTTTATTTTATAAGTTAGCTAAATCTACATATTTTATTTACAAGTGAAATGGACTAAAGGTGGGCCTACATTTTTATTAATTAGTGAGTCTATATCTATTTATTTTAGTCTGTCTCACATATGGGCTTAAGTCTATTCAATTTTAAAGGAAAATTAAATTAGTGGACCTAAGTCTAACTTGGTTTTATTTTAAGTGAAATGTGGGCCTAGGTCTATTTATTAAAAGAAATAAATTTAAGTGGGTTGAGGTAAGTCTAAACAAGTTTTTAATTAACTAAGTGGGCCTAAAATCTAATTAACCTAATGGGCCTAAATTGATTTTAATTATTTAAAGTCCTAAATCATTTTTAAGCCTATTTATTAAGTGGGTTAGACCTAAATATGGGCTTGGGGGCCAAAAACATAAAAAAAAAATATATAAAAAAACATAGCAAAATCAAATCAAAACACATTCACATATAATTTCTAAAAAAGCTAATTTAATTACATACAAACCGTAATTAACTAAATCCACCATTAATTTTAATTAATTTTTACCTAATTGAACCTAATTATTAATTGATTTTAAATGCAAAAAATTAAATCTTTTACTATTCCTACTACTGGGGCTATTACAAACTAAATACAAAAAATTAAAATTAAACAATTATACACCCATGAATAATTACATAGAACACATAAAGGTAAAATGAAAATTAAAACCCTAATATCTACTGGAAAACAGTACAGATTATTCTATGGCATTTCATGGCTCTTTTGTTCATTTGAACACAAGTAGTATCCTCCTCAATCAACAATTGAGCATCAAAATTAAAAAAACATAAAAAATTAGATTAGTAATGAAATTGAACAAGAAAACAATAACGAAATAAAATAAAAAATCACAAAAAGAGAAGAGAAGAAAAAAAGGGAATGATGTGCATATGCTTAGAGATAGCCCCTCAGACTAAGATTTTTACTGTTGAAATTGATTCAGTTGTTGATTTGATTCTGGACTAGGATTTAATTACGTAATTCTCTTCTCTCTTTCACAGTCTCTCTTTTTTCTTCTCTAGTCTTTTTTTAGTCTGTGTGTGTCTCAGTCTCTCCCTCTCTCTGTGTAAAAAAGCCCCTCCCAAAAAAGGTCCCTTATGCATGCATGCAAACTCTGCTTTATGCAGAGTCTGCTTGCGTACTGACTTCCCCCTTTAGAGGAACAGACTCATCTAATGATGGCGTTTGTTTTTCATTTCAAAAATTTACACATTTAAAAACCTTATCAGATAATAATAAAGATCAAATTGAATTTTCAACCAATCAAAACACTGAAAAATTCGATAAAAAATACACAAAAAATTGAAAAAAATGGGATTTTATGAGTCAGAATTGTGCAATGTCGATCGATATTACACTAATGTCGATCGGCATTAAATGCCAACCTCTTTTTTTTACTTTTAATTACCAAAAGACCCCTGAAAATTTGACTTCCTTGTAATTAAATCCTAAAAAACGTTGCAATTTAGTCCCTAAAGTCCAGAAAATCAATAACCAAGTTCAATTTTTGAATAAATTTCATTATAGGGGCTTATGTCGCAATTGTGCACAATTGCATCCTGAAATTGGGTGCTTACAGTTGCCCCCCTTTGTCGCTGTTTCCTTGACAAATTACGGCAAAGCAATAGAAGCACACAATTTTGAAAGAAAGAAATTAGGACACTTGATTATATCCTAAGTGATAGATTGATGCTCAAATTGCTGAGCACAGTATGATGTTTGGCAAGTCTCGTTATATTTCCTACTAAATGTCTAGTGGATTTTGTGCAAATGAGTTTCACTATATTCCTTGTAGGACATCTAACAATGTACACTATATTCGCTATGAGACGTCCAGTGTAATTTAATTGAATTTCATTATATTCCCTGTGGGATGTCTAATGATGCACACTATATTCCCTATGGGACGTCTAGTGTAGTTGAATTGAAAATTTGCTATAGTTCCTGTGGAACGTCTAGCAATGATGAATTTCATTATATTCCCTATGGGACGACTAACGATGTACACTATATTCCCTGTGGGATGTCTAGTGTAGTTGAATTGAAAATTTGCTATAGTTCATGTGGAACGTTTAGCAATCATGAATTTTGTTATATTCTCTGTGGGACGTCTAACGATGCACACTATATTCTCTGTGGGATGTCTAGTGATGATGAATTGAAAATCTGCTATAGTTCCTATGGAACATCTAACATTGATGAATTTGAAAGTTTATGCCATAACTGCTATGCAGTACATAACATAATGAAGGTTATGACTATTGTGCAGCACATAACATAATCATTTAAAATTCATATCATAGCTACCGTGCAACATATGAATCATATGATTGAAATGATGCATGTAAAATGTAAAAAATGAATTCTGTAATCTTGTTCTATATTCTATAGTTGACAGAAAATTCAGAATCATAGATTGATTATGCAGTTTTAATAATTCAATGAATTATTAATTTAATGAATGTCATGATTTAATTAAGAATATATTCCTAATCAGAATGCAAATATGGACCAAATTGTAATGAAAAAACTTGAATTCATATGTACATAAAAGTAATGGACTAAAGTGGAATACACTACACTTGATCATGTAGTGTTGATTGATATACACAATCATGCCGCAATCCATAATTGGGAGTCAAGTTTGAGTAAAGGCTAATAAAGTACTCCCTACAACTAGGAGTCAAGTTATTGTCATTAACCAATGAAGGAACCTTATCAATAGCTAAACAATAATAAACTTGTCTTAATGGGCCATTAAAAAGGTCGTGAGCTCTAGAGGCTTAAAAAATTTTTACCATCTGCTCATTGTCATAATTAGCCATTACAAGAGATCTTTGACAATTTAAAGCAAAATGTGTCTCAAATCTTTCAGCATCCCATTCGTATATGTAGTAAGTAGGGAAGGAAGACACACAAGTGCTGAAGTTAGTAGCAATCAAAATTTCCCTCAAACCATGGTAAATGTTTGCCAAAACTGTAACTACTAAATAAAAGTGTTGACTAGTTGCCATCAAACTTGTAACCTTGAAGGTACTTAGATGAATCATACTAACATCCCTGCATGGAAGCATGAACTTACATAGCCAACAAGAAAGAAAAGTTGTTATATAAGTTTCTTCTCGAGCATCAACCTCTATATGAAGTGTATAGAAAGGCATGTTCTATTCTTTCGAATGAAGTGAAGTTTTATCAATGACACTATAAGGATTATAAGTATCCCTTAGACATGTTGATCTCTTTTTATTATTTCTCTTTTGGAGGTCCCTTATATCTTGAAGGCCTACAAAACCAGAAGTTCACCCAATTAGCAATGGTCATTTCATAGCAAGGTTCAATCTTTTTGCAAATTTAGTGAAAAGCAAGGAATAAGTACTTACAGCTATGAGGCAGATGATGTTGTCCATCATAATCCAGCCCATTCAATTCTTCAGTTGATGGAATGACTTCATTATAAAAAGAACCGTAAATAGGTAAACCGCCTAACACTTTTAAATCCTATAAAGAGATGGATTCTTCTCCATTAATAGTGTAAAGGTGTTTGTAGATGGATCCCAATGCTCATAGAAGCCACGCATGACATTCAACTTGCAGTCGTAAGTGAAGAGAGAAGCATAAACAACATCATAGAGCCTTGCAATTGTTAATAACCACTTATTGCTTGCTAATATGTCCTCAACCCCATTTCCAGTAGCATTCGGTGTAGGTAGCTTCACCCAAGAAGGAAGAAAATGGTGTCCATGAAGATTCACTATTGATGACACGGTATTTTAATAGGTGAAGAGTGTCAGATGAAGGTTTAGCAGTATGAGGTGTAGATTATAGCAATGTGACCCTTGAAGAAGTGATAGTGTCAAGTTTGGAGTCATAAATGTCTCGTGATGTTTCCAAACTCCAAGATGACAAGTGTAGAAATCTATTAGAAGAAGACCATGAAGGAGTGAAACTAGCAATAGCAAGGGTGTAGATTGCAAGTGTAGTGCCATCCTTCATCTTTGAATCTTTGTCACCCAAAATAAAAAGTTTTGTTGATGTTGAAAAAGTAATCTAATCTCCTTGAAGACAACCATGTTGAAGATGCAAGTTGATTCCTAAAGCACAAATTTGAAGACAAAAGTTGGAATTTCAAACTTGCAAAACAATTGACAATATTACATAAATAAATAAAATATACGTACATGACACTTTTATGCATGCCAACAATATGTGTATACATGTATAATTTTTTTTTACAAAAATACAAAAAATAATAAAAATTCGGACAGTGCTGGCAAGCTGATTCATGAAGCGTCAAGCATTAAATCAATTAAGAATTTGATGTGGAAGATGTGCATATCACCAAGACGAGCAGATAAAAAAAAAAAAAGATCACCCCAAATTGGTTGGTTAAGTCAACTTTGATTTCTTCAAAATTCGGGTTGAAATGCAGAAGTGTAGTTTTGTTGTCAAATGATGGTAAAGCACTTTGTCCTTTTCTCCCAAAAGTAATAAAGAAAGTGGTGGTCCCTGCACATGACAATTGAACAAACAATGTTTAAAGAATAAAAAAAAAAAAACAAGCCCAAGGCTACATGACTCATCTTCGTGATTGAAGTTAAAAGGGACCGTCAATTGACCTTTTTGAGCAATGGATAAAAAAAAATTTCTGTGAAGACCTGAAGGGCGGCCAGTGCCTTTATTGGAATTCTTGCTTTATGCCGACATGTTGTTTATATAGAGGAGTGACGTGCAGGGATATTTTATTTGAATGAGGAATTTTCTTTTTGCCCTACTTACAATTGGAAGGCACGAATAGTAAGCAGATAGTCAAAGGGAAAAAATGCTCCACTGCTCCTAAATTGGAATATTAACTATTCAAATTAAGGAAGTTATAGGCAATTATTTCTTTGTCAAGAAGCAGCATTCAGAAAAATTTTACAAATGCAACTTGGGTCTTTGATGGGCCAAATAAGAATAAAAATCAAGCTGCAAATCATACGTGCAGATCAAGATTGTATATGCTTGGGCCAACAAAATTAATTTACTTAGTTTTATTGATTAAAGCCTAGTGGTGGAACGGTTCAAACTTCTCAAATGATTTATTGAAGTCAAGATTACATAATTTAAATTATTAAAGGTATCCATATGCTTTTAGTAATTAAAAAAATTTTTTTTTGTCGAAAATGACAATTCAAAAAAAATTTCGAGACGTGATTGTTCCAAAATTTACATGAACATATCTTGAGGGGGCATTTGTAGACAAAAATTTTTGAAACCCATTAACAAATTTTGAGTTTACCTCAAATGGGTTATTAAAATTATTTGATAATTAATTTTAATTAATTAATTAATCAAATAAAGTCCAATATTATTTAATATGTCAATTGCTAAATAAAAAGATACAAAAAAAATATTATTCTCTATATAAGGCAAAATATATATGGAGAATATGTCTATATATTTTTTGTAAAAGAGGCAAGAGTCAAAAAAAATATATTCTTACCTAAAATATAAAGAGAATATATTATTTTCTAATTAAATAGAAATTATATATTCTTTCCCTACAAAGAAATATATAATAAATGCACCTTCTCAAATTCTCTATAAATAGGAGTGCATGTGGTTCGTTGGAAGGGGACACAAAGACAGAAGATCAAGTTTCAAATCGCCAGAATTTTGCAATCAAAACATCAAGTAAAGGTCTGCAAAATTCTCTCCAAGCGTCAAGACAATTCCAATCAAATTATCAATGTTTTTTCATTTACAAATTAAAAGGTGTTCAAGTCTTCAAATCTCCAAATACAAGTTTTCAAATGATATTTATCACTTTTTGCAGATTCCACCCATCTTCTTCACCAAAATCGAAGGAAAAATCTCCTATGGATTCAAGAACAAGCTTTTAATGCTCTTGATCCGTTATCAACGAAAGAAAGCAACAAATGCTTCAATCTTTACGCTTGTAGAGATTTATATTAGAGATTGTACCCTAATTTTTTATTCTAATAAAATTCAAAAGTGATAATTGTTACTATCTTTCTTGCTTCTTAATTTCAGGATAAGAAATTTATTTTAACACATATTTTTATTAAAAAAAAATCATCTTTTATTTCGGTGCTAGTAGATGTTTGATTCTTCACCTTACGAACTGTATCCCCATAGTTAACGTTTGAGACATCAAAAACTCAACTTGTGCTTATATCTCCATCTATAAATACCTTAAACAACTTCACTAATTTCCATCACATTCCAATTCAAACCGTTGGCATCTCTAATTAAGAATTATAGCTCGATCCATTGCTTCAAGAGCTTTAGCTTAAGTTGCCCTTCTCCTCTCCCTCAATCTCTTCTTCTTCACTTTGGTGAGGTCTACTTATTGCCCACCATTACCATCCCCAAAGCTAAAAGTCCCCACACCTCACCCCAGCTACCCATCACCAATGCCATCATCAAAACCTGCTAAATGCCCTAAGGATAAGCTAAAGCTGGGTGTATATGTTGATTTGTTAAAAGACCTATTGAATGTTAAGATTGGTAAACCACCAAAGATCCTTTGCTGTAGCCTCATTAAAGATCTTGTCAATTTTGAAGTTGCAGTTTGCCTTTGTACCACCCTCAAAGCTACTCTCTTGGGCATTAACTTAAATGTTCTAGTTAATTTGAGCATGTTGCTCAACTACTACGGCAAAAAGGTACTAGAAGGATTTAAGTGCACATAAATGCATTCTTTCTGCTTAATTTTTAAGCTCTTAGTTATCTTCTCTTCTTCAAGTTGTGTTTTAGCTTTTAGAATGTTGAATGTTAGCTTCCACCATAAACATTCAATCAATAATTCTTTAAGGGTACCAATTTTTTTTTTAATTTTTTTATGGATGTATTGAAGACTTATTGTCTTCTTGTTCTACAGCTAGTCTTTTATCTATATGTTGTACTTAATTCTAGTGAAAATAAATTTAGCATTCATTAATTAGTAATAAAAGAATTATATTTTCTTGTTAAGGCATTTGTTCTTTGTCAACTACTTAAATTACTCCAACTCATAAACAAATTATTAATCTAAATGAAAAAAGGTATTATGTACTTTTATATCTTAGTGGTATATTATTAATATTTTTCGCATGGAGAAATTTTATAATAATCTTGGTCGTCTTTTAGAAGTTGGAAAGTTAAATCAATAATATCAAGTTATGTAAGATTCACTCATGTGCTATTAGATTTTAGTTTTTATCTCCTTAAGTAAATACTTAGTTTTTATTGGTTTAACTTTCTAATTCATTAAATACCATAACTATTGTATAATGTCTACTTCAATCATGAGATTATCTAAACATTATAAATCATTTTTTTACCAAGAGGATCTTGATACACACACACACACAAATATAAGTGTTTGTTCTATAATGCAATTGATTATATGAAAATTAAAACAAGGTCATCGCATGAAAAAATTGCAAATGGTAAAAGATTAATTTAAAAAAAAAAAACTTTAGGCTTAAAAGAGAGGGTAGCTTAGAGCATCTTCAAATGAAATTCCTATAAATTGATAACTTAACCATTAGCAATGAAAATTGCAGAAGTAAGAAATGTAAACGACAACGTAAAAGAAATTGCCATAGCCCACAAGCACCTTTTACTTGAATATTGGTTAATTGAATGACATTAAAATTTAATGATTCAATTCTCACGAAAAACCTAGCAGTCTTTTCTCATTACCCTTTCTCTTAATTTTTTTTTTTCTCTCAAAAACTTTCAATTTGGCCACCGTCAATTATCTTTTCCATTGGCAATAGTTCTTTTTGCTTTATTTTTTTACATTGAATAAATATAAATCTCTGATCTGTTTGTTTATTTATTGAAATTTTTAATCTTCTTTCTAAGATTTTCCTGCTTTTATTAGTATTTTTGTGGTTTTCCTTAATGTAGTTTACATATCTTTTTATTGTAAAATTTCTGTTGGTATTTATTTAATTGGAATCATTCAAAGATCTAAGGAATTGTTTATTTTATGAATGTAAGGGCAAGGAATGATTTTTCATTCACATAAAATTAAGTCAAATTAATTATAAATTAGTCAAAATTTTAAATATTATCATATATTATTAAAATTTATGAAATATAATATTTTTTGAAGTAATGAAATAAAATATATAAATTCATAATAATTAATAATTAAGATAAATATTTTCATATATAATTAAGATTGATTCCGATTCTAATTCTCTTGTAAACCAAAAATTATATTAAAATTTTCATTACATTTTTTTTATTTCAATTTCAATTTTGAAGTATGATAAACAACCCTTATAACAGTCAATGTATGCCTAAATACAACGTCTGAAATATTGTTGAGTTGTAAATCAAAAAAATTTTGTCAATGGAATTGAAAAATAGTGACAATAAAGGTTTTATTTTTATACTTCTTTTTTTTGAAAGGTTGGAGGCCAGAAATTAGGCAACGCACCTGAAAATCTCAATTAGGTTGACACCCTCTTAACACTAACATCATCTTTCTGTTGTCCAATTTATTAATGAAAATAAAAAATAACAATGTTATGAGAAACATCAATGGCTAGAAAAAGCCAAAGAAAACAAGTTTAATTGGTAAAAACCTCTTCCACTATGATCTATACTAATGTTATTTTCACAAAAGGATGGAGCGGAATCCCACCAATGAACTGTGTTTGAAAAGATGCCACATTGAGCCAGTAAGTCAACGATAGAATTTCCTTCTAAAAAAATATGAGACACCCAAAAGTTAATTTGAGACATAACATGTAAGCATTGATGCCATTGTTGCATAATTTTCCATGGAACTTGCTTATAAATAGTACATAAAAGATGGACTACATACATGGAGTCACATTCCAACCATAAACAATGCCAACGCTTTTGCCATACAATAATAACTGCATGAATTGTAGCTTTCAGTTTAGCCATGAAAGCATAGTCTTGCCCAACACTGAAAGAGAAAGAACCTATTAAAATACTAGGAGAGTTTCTAAATATTATGTCAGAGATAGCAATACTAAGGGAACCTAAAGTTGAGCCATTTGTATTTGCCTTAATTCAAGAGGAAGGAAGCTGCTGCTAAGACACAAAAATAATGGATAGTGCAGGTCTAGGAATACCTCAAACCGTCAGCAGCTTAAAAATGCATAAGTCATATACATTATTTGCCACTTTTCCAACTCTAAAGAAGTAGCATTCTTTGATAACTTTCCAAACTCAGCACAGAGCAACATGGATGTTTGGAGCTTCATCTTAAAAAATAGTTAAATTTCTAATTCACCAAATCACTGAAATGGCACTAACAATGGTTGCACACCATAAAGCCATCACTTATGAGCTGAAAATAGGGCTTGTAGCTTCAGTAATCAGATCCAGTAAGGAACCATCCAATATGATACGCTTACCAAATAGGTGAGAGATAGAGTTCCATACAGCTAAAGAAAAAAACACTAAGTGAATAAATATTAATGATCTTTATGATGATCAGCACATAAAATACAATGCAATAGGAAGGAAAATCCCTTCTTGACAAGCTGATCATCTGTTGGTAAGTAGCCCAATACTGCCAGCTAACAAATTAAAGAATAAGAGGGTGGAAAAAATTCTTTCAAGATGAAAGAATTCCATGATGTAGGAGGATAAAAAAACCTAATATGATCATATATCGACTTCACCGTTAAAATCCCATTAACAAAAGCAGTCCAAATATAAATATTAGATTTATGATGAATGGCCAAAACTCTTTGAATATTCAATTTTACTGTAAAATTAAATATATGATCAAGATGCCATGTATTATTGGATATAAAATCTGAAATAGAAGTAGAGAGAGCACATTGATCTTTAGCCTAGATGCCAAGTTAGTTAGCAACTGAAGGGATGATCCAAGCATTAGTCCAAAACCTGAGCTCACTATTATTTTTGATGAACCATAACATTTCTTAGCGAAGACTTTGAAAATGATGCTTAACAGAGGACCAAAGGGAAAATGTAATGTAAGAGTTGCGAGGAAGGCCTGATGGAGTGAGAAATCTTTGGCGGAGAATAGAGATAGGATAATCTTTAAAAGAAATCACCCTTTAAGCCATTTTACTAAGCATGGTATCATTAAGATAATGAATTTGTTTGATTCCAATTCCTCCCTCCTTGATTGGAAGGCAAGCCATCTTCCAAAGAATAACAACAAGCTTCTTCTCATGAATGGATCCTAATAAAAAAAAAATTCCTTATGCAGTGTTCCATATAAAATTTATAAAATAAACTAGTGAACCTAAGAAAATTATAAAATAAACCAATTAGCTTACCATTTAGCATTAATGATAAATACCATGCTTAGACTTAAACCAAGAAAATTTTTATGAAAAAAATGAAGTATTGCAGTCCTCTACAACTAGCTATTTAACCTGACTACAATCTCTATAATAAATCTCCTACTGAGTAAGGCAATTATCCAAAATAGCATGAGCCTCCAACTCTCACCTGTGAAGAGCATCGCAAATACCATTGGAAAAAATTTCCAACTAGATATCTTAGAGAATCGAATTTGCTTGAGAGATATTGTCATCCAAATGCCCAAAAATAGTTTTATTCTAAATTTTAAGTTCAACCTGTAATCTTTTCAACTTTGCACCTAGCAATTTCATAGGGTGTAAATTGCCAATGGGAATAGACCATGAATTAGTAAAAAGCTCCTTAAGGCCTGGATGAGAAACCTACATAGATTAAAAGTGGAACCTAGATGGAGGCTTATCACTGAAATCACATTTTAATAGCAATGGTAAGTGATCCGAATGGTGCCTTAGTAGTATTGAATAAGAAATAGCCTTCTAAAAATTAAAAAATTATAAATTTGCAACAGCTCTATCAAGATGACTTTCCACTCTATAATTAACATGTCTTCCATTTGTCCAAGTGAAAATGGCACCATGAGAAGAGATATCTAAGAGAAGACAGTCATTAAGAAATTTACCAAAATCCCTACAAGGGCCTATAGTTGACAATTTTCTAGTTTTTTCATGAGCTCCCAAAACTGCATTCAAATCTCCAATAACACACCAAAGGGAATTGAAATTATTAAAGAGTGTAAAAAGATCAGACCAAAGCTCCATACAGTGATTACACCACACACTGCCATAAATAAAAGTTAATCTTTGCAAAGAATTAGAAGAGACATAAACATCTAAAGTTACATGTTGATCATGAAAATGAATAGAAGACACTGTGGGGTAGCTATGTTTGCCTAGAATCCAAATGGAAAGGAGAGGATGAGCATTAGAAGTAATCAAATTTAAGTTTAGACTATTCCAATAAGAATTGGAATTGTAGAAAAGGCAACCATAGGCTCCACAATGCAGACAAAGTCAAGAGAGTGTTATTTACAAAAAGAGAATAAACATCTTTGGGTATTAGAATTGCCCATGCCTCGAAAATTCCAATAAAAGCATTTCATAAATTCAATTTATTATATTTTATATGTACTCTCGTAAAGAGAGTCATTATAGTTTTCTGATGTTTTGGAGATTTTTTCCTTTGAATAGTAGTCCAAGTTGCTTTCTCCATATCAACCTTATCAGCCCAAAAAAGAAAGAGGATTATAATCCTTTTCAGAATCCTAAACACTGTGATCTTTTTTATCAGTTTTAAGATATGCTCTGTGAGAATCTGCAACCTGATCAGTCGTCATTTGCTGAAGGGGAAGCTCATTACAAATTAGAGGTGCTTAATGTATCTAATTTTGTTTAAGAGGTCGGTCATGAAAATCTGCAATTAGATCAACAATTGGAATAGGATTAAGTATAGCACTGTCAATAGGTGGGTTTTTCTGTTCTAGCTGTATCAAGCTCATTTTGCAACTGTTAAAAGGCATTAAAGACTGGAACATTAGTAACATTTGATTTTGCACCAAATACGCTTTGTTTTAACCACTTTAGTAGGTTCATCACCTTTTTCCTGTCGAGGATGTGAAGACTCAGTGTTAAAAGCCTTTTTATCCAATATTTAATCTTAAGAAGTGTGTCCAATATTAGAACAAAAATTACAAAATGAGGGTAATTTTTTATAAACTATGTTAATGAAGAAGTTGTTCCCAATCATTTCTATGATCAGTGATTCCTGAACAGAAGTCGCTAAATCAATATCAATTAAGACTCTTGCATATTGCCCAAACTCTCCGTTAACCATTACATTATCAATTTTAAGAGGCACGCCCTACTCCTTTAGCAATAGAAGTCATAATCTATGGATGCCAATATTCCCAGGGCAACTTATAAAATCTCACCCAAGTTTGACTGTTGGTTGGCTTCTAACTCATGGGATCGAAATTCGAAGTCTAGGGTTGTAGGCGAAGAATGCTTGGTTTCAACATAATTGCATCTTTACTCCAAATGGAGTTTTTTTTAAATAAGAACTAAGAATGACATGGTAAAAACCCCTTCCCAATGAGATTAATTTCCAGTTGCTTTTTATTGTCCAAACTAAAGTAAGCTTTGTTTTCAATTCCGCCAGCTTCCATGGTGCATCACCTTTGGATAGGATAATTCAAGCTATAAGTGCATGTTGACAGGTGTTAGCATAACTTCACAAGTGTACAAATAGTGGCAAGTAATAAAGTGATAAGTAGAGTATCATTCCTATAAGGCAAGGGTACTAAACACTAACTATCAATCGATTTACCAAGTTAGCATATATCAATATAAATTGCAAAAATTAAATTAAATAATTAAAATAATCTATCCACTCTAATTAATATAATTAAATAAATGGGGATAAGATAAAGATTAGGTTTGTTTCACTAGTTAGGACTTGAATTGTAGAATTAAGTTAACTTATTTCATTGATTATAATCAAGGGTAAACCACTCAAATTATCTAGAGTCACTTCGAGATCATTTAAGAATGCCGAAGATAATTACAGCCTATTTTCATGGTCACTTCAATTAATTAAGGCTCATTAAGTTTTTTAGCAATTTATTGATCCCTGAAGGATTCGTCTACTTTCGTGATCATGGTTCCTAAGTTTTATAAGTTTATGAGCTGACAAATCATCCAACTTTCATTGTCTCTAATTTATCAATATACATGCAAACAATTAAGACCTTAATTAAATATAAGACATTAAGCACAACTTATAAAGTTGACTGAAAATCAAATCATTAATAAGAAATAAAAATCCCAACAATTATTAACTAACTACTCTAAAATGAAACTCTAATTAATTTAGCTATTCATAAGAAAAGAAGAAGGAAAGATAAAACTTATTGAAAGCACACTTCAATCTTCAATCCTTATTAAGCTCTTCAATTCCACGCTTCACCTCCCTTGGTGATGGTGTTTCCCCTAGTTGGCTCCTTTGTATCCCCTTTTATTGGAAAAGTTTAATGGAAAACCTACTTACACTTGAATTCCTAAGTTTCCACCAAAAAGGGAATATTTTTCTGCTCGACATGGCTTAATCATGGCCATGTCACATCCTTACTTTTATGGCACAACTTCAAGCATGGTCGTGCTTAGGGCATGCGGAGCTTTCACATTTTCTTTAACTTAGATAGAAGCAGTCATGGTTTCAAGCATGGTCATGCTTAAGTCGTGTGGTCCTTTGTAAATTCTTTAATTTGCACAAAAAGGCCACAGTTTTGAGCATGCCTGTGCTCCATCCCATATTACAACTCCTTCAATTCCAATGGTTAACATGACTTCCAACATGGCCATGCTGCCTTTATTCTTCTTTCATAAGGTGACATGGGCACAAGCATGCTTATGTCATGGCCATGTTCATCATTCCTTTACTATTTTAGGCTTTCTTTTCAATATTTCCTACAAAAGGGGAAACTCTTATTAATATCAATTAAAACTTAAATAAACTAAAAATAATAGGAAATTAGAGTGAAGGTCAACTTAAATAAATGCCTAATTAAACATAAATTCTTCCTAATTATTACTAACTATTTATTCAAAATTCATCAAAATTCAACTCTAAAACATATATATAATTACACTCAACAAATTCCCCCATACTATAGCTTGGCTTATCCTCAAGCAAAAAATTATATTTAAACATTTAAACACTAGCTCAACTACAACTAAAGAGTTATAATTTCTAAGACATGCAAGTGGACAACACCAAGATTGAAACATGTTTACTAAATAAGATAATAAAAAAAAATACATCATATATGAACAATTTACTAATCACAACCCAAGCACATAACCTATTTGAAATTCAATGAACATAACCTAAGGAGAAACATAAAATTGGCTGTGAATGCAGTTTATGCTCCATTTCACATCTTTTTTTATTTAATGAGTGCATTTTACGCTTCATCTAATCCTTTTTATCAATAATCAAATCTTCCCACTTTAGTAATCCCTCATCGTTCTTGCACTACTAAGCATGGATACTGCTATATGGGTCCTTTGGATACTCTTACTATGATTAGAGCATTGGATAGATTCAGAGCATATAAAATTTTAGAATTAAGCATTGCTCTTACGTAAGAAAAGAGAGATTTTTTAAAAATTTCATTTATCTCCCAATTTTATGCTCAAATTCAATCTTTTGACTCATAGTTAGGTCATAAGGACTAAATTTCTCATACATAATGACCATGTTCAACTATCTTATTTAATAAACCACTGAATATTTTAATAATTGAATCAAAAGTGCACATTTATACACTATCGGCCCTAATCGCAATTGAGCTTCAATTTTGCATAAAACCAAAACAAAAAGTTTTAAGGACAAACATCACAACCAATGTGGAGAAATTGAGTTGAAATTTTATGAATCTGATCTCATTTTTTTAAACAAATTTTTTTATTTTCTTAATTTAACTAATACGCATGCAAAAATAAAAAACAAACACACACACAAGCCTAAAACATAAAAACATTATCCTAACATTTGACATTCTCCCCCATACTTATCTATAACATTGTCCTCAATGATAAAAATATTAAAATAAGGAAAAGAAAATAAGGACTTCTTTTGTAAGCATTTGTCTTCCTTTTATGCTCGCTCCAAATGTTGGATGACCTATAAATAAAATAACAATAACTAAGAAAAATAAGAAAAAAATAAACTAATAATAAACTTAAACAAAAGAAATAAATAAAACACATTGGGTTGCTTCCCAATAAGTGCTAATTTTAGGTTATTAGCTTGACCCCTTAAATGTGGAGTATCATAGGTACAACAGAACATGAGGAAGTGTTCTTGGAAGTATCTTCCTTTCCTTACTTTTGCTAGGCTCCCTTATGCCCTAAGTAATAAAATGCATACTCCATATGCCAAATTTTTGTTCTAAAATTACTTGAAGAATGTAAGGCATTTCTTGTGGATTCCCAAACAATCCAACACCTTTCATGGATTCCTCGTATTTAACTATAATAGGTCATGGAACATATGCATTGTCAGTTATAGATGGCTTATCTTCATCCCTTATAGCTTTAAGAATTGTTACAATTTTATGATCCAACTCATCTTGAAGTTGAGTTGAGTGACTTTGTACTTCATCATCCTTGATGTCTATAAATTGATTCTTACACTTGTAAACTTCTTTTATTTCTTTAATGATAATCTCTTCTTACTCATCATGGCACAACTTTAAAAGTTTCTTATCATCTTGACTCAAAGTTCTTTTATCATCCTATTTACTTTCTCTTTGTGTTGGTTGCATTGAGCAATCATGGGTGCACACATTTGAAGTTTTTGAAAGCATGCAATGTGACTTTCTACAATTTGCCTAAAATTCTCCTCATATCTCCTTATACTTTCTCGAACCATTTACAATGCTTTGTTTTGTGACTGAATGAGTTGTTTTTACTTGTCCTCTAAGAATTGTTCTTTGATCTTTTTTGTTTCTTGAATGAAATTTTCAATATTATCTCAAGATTCGACTTAGGTTCTTGTTGATAACTCTAAGTGTGATCCATACAACTGCTCCAAGATAAGTTGTAACAAGGTGGTGGAGGTGAATATGAATATATAGGTAATGTGCCCCATTATGTTTTGTCCACACTAATTACAAACTTGAACATAAGATGAAAAATAATTAATTTGCATATGTTCTACATTATATACAAGATCACATGTATTCGATCTCAAAAATTGATAAAAAAAAAAATTCATCATTATCTATGAAAATTATTTATCAATAAAATAAATAAAAATTAAATCAAAGTGTTATTCTAATGAAAAAGAAAAATGTGTTAATATTAGTAATGCCAATCTCTGACAATGATGCCAAAAACATGTTAACACAACTTCGCAGTGTATGGATCGTGGTAAGTAATAAAGTGATATATAAAGTATCATTCCCACGAGGAAAAGGTACTAAGCACTAACTGTCAATTCAATTTTCCCTAGCTACCACAAATCAATTTAAATTACAAGAGTTAAATTAAATTAATTAAAATAAATTATCCACTCTAATTAATCTAATTAAATAAATAGGGATAAAATAAAGATTGGGTTTGTTTCACTAGTTAGAACTTGAATTATATAATTAAGTTAATGTATTTCATTAATCATAATTAAGGGTAAACCACTCAAATTACCTAGAGTTTCTTTCGAGATACCAAAGTTAATTACAACCTATTTTCATGGTCACATCAATTAACTAAGACTCATTAAGTTTCTTAATAATTTAATAACCATGAAGGATTCGTCTACTTTTATGATCAAGGTTCCTAAGTTTTACAAGTCTATGAACTGATAAATCATCCAATTTTCATTGTCTTTTATCTATCCATATACATGTAAACAATTAGGCCCTTATTGAATATAAGACATTAAGCACAATACATAAAATTAACTGAAAATCAAATCATTAATAAGAAATAAAAATCCCAACAAGTATTAACTAGCTACTCCAAAACTAAAATCTAATTAATTTAGTTATTCATAAGAAAAGAAGAAGAAAGAAAAATAAAACTCGTTGAAAGCACGATTCAATCTTCAATCCTTATTAAGCTCTTTAATTCCACACTTTGCTTCACTTAGCGGTGGTGTTCCCCCCAATGGCTCTTTTGTATCCCCTTTTATAGGAAAATTCTAATAGAAAACCTACGTGCACTTGAATTCCTAAGTTTTCCACTAAAAAGGAATATTTTTCTGCTTGACATGGCCTAAGCATGACCATGTCACGTCCTCACTTTTACGGCACGGTTTTAAGCATGCTTGTGCTCCATCTTATGTCATAACTCCTTAAATTCCAATGGTTGACATAGCTTCCAACATGATCATGCTTAAGCCATACTACCTTGATTCTTTTTTTAAAATATGACATGGGCACAAACACACCCTTGTCATGGCCATATTCAGCATTCCTTGACAATTTTAGGCTTCTTTTTTAATCTTTCCTACAAAAAGGAGAAACTCTTATTAATATCAATTCAAAACTCCGGAATAAACTAAAAATAATTAAAAATTAGAATGAAGGTCCACTTAAAAAAATACCTAATTAAACCTAAATTCTTTCCAATTATTACTAACTATTTATTCAAAATTCATTAAAATTCAACTCTAGAACATGTATAGAATTACAGTCAGTAATAGGATAATAGTTTGTTGCTCATAGAGCTGTTGATTTATTTGAATGGCAATGTAAGCATGCTTATTTAAGGTAGTAGTATCATCCGAGCTCAAAATTAAAGGATCTGTAATCATATTAGATACAACCAAGTCATAGGTTTGCTTTTCTGGAAGGTTTGCGGTGGTTATAGAAAACATATCCTTATGGTTAAGATATTTTATTAATTGCACTAATTTTTTTAATTTAAATGTATTTTTAATTTTTTTCATTAAAAGGCTAGAGGCCAGAAATCAAGTAACGCACCTGAATATTTTAACTAGGATGACACTCTCTTAGCATTAACATCACTTTTCTATTGTCCAATATATAAATGAAATAAAAAAGAATAATGTTAGAAATTACATTGATGGCCAAAACAAATTCCACAAGAAAGCCTAGCTAAATTGATAAAAACTTCTTCCACTATGATTTATACGAATAGTATTATCATAAAAAGATGGAGCTAAATCCCACCAATTAACAGTATTTAAAAAAGCTCCATGTCTAGCATGTAAGTCAGCTGCTGAATTTCCTTCTCTATAAATATGTGACACCTGAAAGCTAATTTGAGAGGCAACATGTAAACAGTGCAGCCATTGTTGCATAATTTTCAAGGCATATGCTTGGAATGATTACAAAAAAAAATGGACCATAAACATAGAGTTGCACTCCAACCATGAACAATGCCAACCTTTCTACCATACAATATTAATTGCATGAAGCTCCACCATATAAGCATACTCATATCCTACACTAAATGAGAAAGCACCACTTGGAAAAACTAGTAGAAGTTCTAAAAATACAGTTGGCTCTAATAGCTCCAAGGGAAGCCCAATGCAAAGCCATCTATATTTGCCTTGATATAGGAAGAAGGGGGCAGTTGCCAAGATATAAATATTATATTTAAAGCTAGTCTAGGAATACCTTGAATAGCCAATAACTTAAGAATGTGAAGGTCATTTGTAATATTCGACATCTTTCCTATCTGAAAATAATCACACTATTTAATTATTTTCCAAATTAAATGTAAAGTAACATTAATATTAGGAAGCTCATCTTTAAAGAGTGCTAAATTTCGTATCCTCCAAATCATAGAAATGGCATTAATAATTGTGGCACACTATAAAACAACCACTTGAGAACTGAAACCATGACTCATAGCATCAATAATTAAATCCAATAAGGAACCATCCACCATGATACATTTACCAAATAGATGAGAGATAGAATTTCAGATAGTCAAAGAGAACAAATACTAAGCAAATAAATTCTCGTGATCTTCATGGTATGCAACACATAAAATACATCATGATGGAAAAAAGAGTCCCTTCCTTGCGAGCTAATCATAAGTTAGTAAATAGCCTAAGACTACCTACCAACAGATTAAAGAATGAGAGAGTGGAAAGAATTCTTTCTAAATGAAAGAATGCCATAGAGCTGCATGTTGAGAAAAATGCATATGATCATACAGTTCTTTCACCATTAAGATACCATTAGAAGCTGTTGCCCAAATAGAAAGATCTGTAACATTTTTAATGGTTGAAATAGCTTGAATATTTGATTTAACCATCTCATTAGATAAATGTTCAAGGTACCAAGTATTATTGGACATAAAATTAGACACTAAAGTAGTCAGACCCCTTTGATCTTTAGCAAAAATTTTAATCTAATTAGTAACCAAAGGGTTGATCCAAGCGTCTATCCAAAATCTGAGCTCGGTATTAACTCTAATGAACCATAAAATTTCTTAGCAGAGACTATTAAAAGGATGCTTAATGAAGACTAAAGAGAAGAAGTAATGAAAGAGCTACGACGAAGGCCTGAAGGAGTGAGAAATCATTAATGGATATGTCACGACCCAAAATAGAGGCCATGACCGGCGCTAGGGAACGGGAATTCTTTCGAATCCGGAACCTGTAGCAAGCCTAAAAATAAAATAAAACATGCAATAATAATAATAACAATATCAAATGCAGTGGAAATAAAAATCATAAATATCACAATAGTATTTTCACCAACTGGATTTAAGTTAAATCTCATCTCATATATATATAAATCTTTTAATACAAATCCAGTTCACATAATACAATATCTCACATAAATAAAATACATAAAATCCCACAAATTAATTTACAACTACTGCAGTGTCTAGATTATAAAAATAAGACTCAAGTAAGCAGTTCACACAAGCAAGCCAGGGCAGAAGAAATCCGGCGTATAGGCCTGCTACTGAGGTCTGAAGATGATGACTCTCCTGAAAAATTATCAACGGAGGGGAGTCAAACCTCACTGAGTGAATTACTATAATATATATACATGCATACTAAATGACAATGCATACAGCCAACAGTATATATATAATATGTATATATACAGGCAAATTCACACAGATGCTGTAAAATCATTTTATATATTTTTATTGAAAATCATGGTTTATAAAGGATCAAATAGAACCCTATGATATTGGAAACCTCAATCAGTGTTAGACAATACTCTAGCCATACAGGATCACTTAATCCATTTAGACAGTTAGACTGTCCCCGAGACACTAAGTCAACCGAGCTCCAGTAGTCTGACTGCCAGTGTGATTGGCCCCGAGACACTTGGTCAACCGAGCTCCAGCAATCACACCTCCAAACCATATCTCACACATCAAATAATCACGTTCAATTAATATCCACAAATGGTTAGTAGTATAGCCTAAATACTATAGGCATACCGGTACGTACTCGGTCCTAGTGTTGCCCACTAGGTAGCACGTTCTATCGATATCCTTCATTAATAAATATAAAACATTCATTCACAAATAAAATGATGCATGAATTTCAATAAAATAGCAACGTAAACTATATATATACTGGAAATATACCAAAAGTAAACCAGGTATATTTTGAGTATATATATGTCAAATCAATCTAATCAAATTATAAATTAAGCTAGAAATATATTTAAAAACATTTTAAATATAATTTATTAACAAAGCATGCATGTAATTTAATATATACCAAAAATAAACCAAAAATATACTTAAATACAAATCACATTATTTATGCATTTTAATCAAAATAAAACATATATTTCTAAATCATGCATCCTAAAGCATATATATATAGTATAGTAACTCATAAATTAGTGCGCTCCACGAGATGGATCCGATGGGCCTGGTCCACTAGCCCTCGGTCTCGGTGCAACTAAACAAACAATAAATAACCGACATTAGAATAAACCTAACAAAAATCCTAGAATTCGATCTAGAGTATTTAACATAGAATTGAGATTAGGGTTCGACCGGACATCACGTTTTACGAGAATTCTATCAAAAATTCGGCAGAACCTCCCCTGTAAAACGGACATCTCTCCACTCAAAGAGTAGAGCCGACCCTGCAAAGAAACACACTTCGAAAATAAACACCACATCTCTTTCACAACCCCTCGGTCGGACTCCAGACTACAATCTACCGACCAGGGTCCACAAACACAGAACAATTCCAGAATACCAAAAATACCCTTATAACATAGAAATACATTTTATAAGTAAAAATTACATAATTAACCTTTAAACACAGTAAAAACCGATAAAAACTCATTTTATTAGTAAAATCGTATATTATATATAATTGAAAATAATTCACGAAAAATAGTTTTAATTAGTTAAAAATACCAACTAATTTGTAGAAATCATTTTTTATACCTTAAATAACTATCAAAACCAATTAAATTACATTTTTAGCCAATTTTGTGTAAAATTACCAAAATGCCCTTATATATATAAATATACTAAAATTACATAAAAAATTCACCAAAAATTATAAAATTATCCAAAATTAATTTTCTTAACATATTTATTAATAATATCAATAATTAAACTCAATTAACCAATTAATTTCAATTAAAAACACATTTAACCCTAATTTCCCAAAATTACATAAACTTCAATAATTCAAAATAAATACATAAAAATTCCAAATAAATTCCTATAATTCATTTCAACACCTAATTTAACCATAAAAACACAATTTCATAATTTATTTAATTAATTTCCGAAAATTAGAAAATAATATTAAAATATTCAAAAATACCCAAAAATCAAATTAATCTCCAAAAATTCCACAAAAATTCACACATGTAGATTAAACTACAAGGATCAACATTTTTCAAGGGAGTTTTCATGAATCAATCAATTCGGAGTTCAAAAAAAAATCAAAAACCCTAATGTGGCCGAAATCAAAAATTCAAAACCTAAGCAAATCAAGACCATTTAAGCTCAAACCAAAGCTAGAATCACACTCACCGGAGCTCAAGGAGAAGAAAGAGACCGGCAGTGTCAAAACGGTGGCCAGAATCGTGGTCGACGGTGAGGAGCTCAACTTGCTACCATCGCGAATTCCGGGCATTCCAGCGGGCTTCCGGCGGCCTGGTCACGTCGGAGAGGAAGAAGAAGGGAGGGGAAGGAGATTGGCGGCAGCTGGTGGCGGTGAAGGGCGGTCCGGCGTGCTGGAATGGGAGGTGCAGTGAGGGTACGCGTCGGGAGAGAAGAAGGGAGAGGGAGGGGGCAATTCGGTAATTTTCCAAAATTTTTGGTTTTTGATGTATTATATGTATATATATATATACTTTAATACTATATATTAAAATAATATTAAATTACACACATTAATATACACCACACACATATAATTTAATATTTTAATAATTTATACTAAATAAAAATAATTAAATAACAATAAAACTAATAAATAATTAATAAAATATTAGGGTAATATTAAACCCTAATTAAATAAACAATTACATGTATACACGGTGTTTAATATTTTAAAATATGTATGAGTTCATGCAAGTCCGTAAATATATTTAATATAATTAATAATAAATTATTTACGTGAAAATTTTCCCGAAAATAAAAGTCGCGGGAAAATTTTACGTAAAGCACTGTAAATAATACACAATAATTAAAATAGGTTTTAAATGCATATCAACTCGTAAAAATATCGTAATATATATACAAAAATTATTAACACTGCATATCCCGGTACCAGTGTAAAAATATTTAAAAACACGGGATATTACAGGATAACTGCGATAGGATATTCTTTTGAAGAAATCATTCTCTAAGCCATCTTACTTAGCATGACATCATTTAAGACAATGAAGCTAATTATTCCAATTCCCTTTCCTTGAAAGGAAGAAAGACAATCTTCCAAGGAATAGTAATAAGTATTTTTCTTATGAATAGAATCGGTCCATAAAAAATTCCTCCTGCAACATTCCATATAAGAAACCAAAGAGTGAGGCCATTTGTAAATTAAAAACAAATACAATAATGAAATTGTAATCACCTGCTGAATAGAGTCAAATGGCCAGCCATAATAAAGAATTTCCTTTCCATTTAAAAAATCGGTAAAAAAATTTCTCTACAAAAGGTTTAAGCCATTTTTTCCTTATAACTCTAACAAATAAAGGCACTTTAAGGTACACAAAGGGTAAGGAACCTTTTTTTTTATATTAAAACACTTGCCGAAGCTGAGAGATTCAATTTTCATTAATGGAAGCTCCATAAAATATCTCTAACTGAGACCACTTAACAAGTTACCCTGAAACCTGCCCATACACTTCAAAAATTTCATTAACCACTTTCATATTTCAAAGCGAAGATTTCCCAAATAAAAGGACATCGTTAACATATAAATAATAAGTAGGAAAAATATTAGTCCATGTCTAAAACATAGGCTAAATAACACCTTCTGCAACTTTAGCAGAAATCAATCGTACTAAGAAAATCCTTCATAAAGAAAAATAAATAGGTGATAGTGGGTCCTTGACAAACACCATGTGTGCAACTAAAATAACCTTTAGCATGCCTATTAATTAAAATTAATAATCTAGAAAAGGTTAATAAAGTAAGAATCCAATCGTTAAATTGTAAAGAAAACCTAAAAGATTCCAAAACATCAAAAAGAAAATTCTATTTATAATGTCAAAAACTTTTTGAATATCAATTTTAAAAGCCATGTTACCTCCAAAACAAGTTTTTGAAAGCAAGTTAACACCTTCAGATGCACCAACTATACAATTTGCTATGCTTAATTTTTCAAAAAATCCAAATTGATGACAAAAGATAATTCGAGATGCAATGGAAGAGAGACAATCAACTAGAATCATAGTGACCACTTTCATGATAAAGTTGTTAAGAATAATAGAGAAAAAAATGCTCAATAGCAATAACATCTATCACTTTAGGAATTAAAACCATAAAATTAGAATTAATTCCTATAGTGATTGTGCTTGTAATGAAAAAACTTCAAAACTGTAGAACAATCTTCCTTATTCACCACATCCTACAAAGTTTTATAAAATAAACCAATAAACCCATCTAACCCTGAAGCACTCTGGGCATCCATATTGAAGATGGTACTGTGGATCTCGTCATTTGAGGGGCAACTTGTCAAAAGTGTATTATTAAACTTTTAAACCATATAAGGCACAACTGATTTTATTAAATTAATGTTTGATTGAATTGAAAACTTAGCCTTGAAAAGAGCTAGATAAAAATCCATAACTTGCTTCTCAATAACTTCTTTATCATCAGTGAGTGTCCCATTCACTATCAAATGATTAATACCATGCTTGGACTTAGACCGAGCAAACTTCTGATGAAAAAAGGAAGTGTTGCAATCAGCTATAGCTAACCATTTAATTTGACTACATTCCTTGTATTAAATATCTTATTGAGTAAGAAAAGTGTCCAAAATAGCATGGTTAGCCAGCTCTCGTTTATGAAGATCATCAAAGATACCATTAGAAGAAATTTTCAACTAAATATCTTGTAGATTTAAACTTGATTTTTATTGTCTTCTAAGTGCCCAAAAACATTTCAGTTCCATATTTTAATTTCAGCACATAATTGTTTTAACTTAGAGCCTAGCAACTACATATGATTTTAAATTACTAATTAGAAGAGACCAAGAATTAGCAATAAGATCCCTTAAATCTGGATGAGAAACCTATATAGATTGAAAATAAAATCTAGAAGGAGCCTTATCATTGAAAAGCAGTAATGGAAAGTGATCAAAGTGGTGTCTTGGCAATACTGAACAAGAAATAATCTTCTAGTAATTAAAAAATTGCAAATTCTCCAAAGCTCTATCAAGATGACTTTCCACTCTATGATTGCCATTCCTTCCATTAGTCCATGTAGAAGTGGCACCATGAGAGGGGATATCAAAAAGAAGACAGCCACTAAGAAACTTACCGAAATCTCTACAAGGCCTAAAGCTGGTATTTTCCTATTTATCATATGTTCCTAAAACTACATTGAAATCTCTAAAAACACACCAAATGGAAGTGAAATTTAGGGAAATGTTAAGAAGATTATACCAAAGTTCCATATGACAATTTTGCCAAACACTATTATAAATAAATGTTAACCTTTGTAAAGAGTTTGCCACAAAAACATCTAAAGTTAAATGTTGATCAAGAATGTGAATGGAGGACACTATAGGACCATGCCATGTTTGCCTAAAACCCAAATGGAGGGGAGAGAGCAAGCATTAGGAATAAGAAAATTTAAATTTAGACTATTCCAATAATATTTTAGAATTGAAGAAAAATAACCATGGGCTCTACAACACATACAAAATTAGGAGAATGTTGTCTAAAAAAAGAGAAAATAGTTCTTTGGGTATTAGGATTACCCCACGCCATGACAATTCCAATAGAAGAGCTTCATAAATTCAACTTATTTGGCTTTCTAGTAACTTTTTTTGAAAGAGCCACTTTATACTTTTAATGTTTAGGATATTTTTTCCTCTAAACAGTGGACCCAAGCCTCTTCTTCCAAATCAGCTTCATCAACCAAAGAAGTTCGAGGATTGTCATCCTCATCAGAATCCTAAACACTTTGCTCTTCTTGATTAGCTTTAGGATTTTACCTGCTTGCAAAAAAAAAAAAATCAATAGCACAATCATTTTTCTTTTGCTGATTGAGTAACTCATTGTGATTAAGAGATTTGTCAATGATCTTAGGTTGCTTAGGTGTACATTTATGAACAATTTGAATTTATGGGCTTGGGTCGACAACTGGAACTGTTTCATTCATGACGTTGTCAATGGGTGTGTTTTCTATTCCTGCTATGTTTAGTTTTGATTGAAGCTATTGGAATGCATTAGTGATTGGAACATCCATGTTGATATTTTCTTTTACCTTCCAAATACGCTTTGGTTCTACCATTTTTTTTTGTCCGTCTCCTTTTTTTTTTTTTATAATAGGCATGTAGAATCAACCTTGGAAACCTTTTTTTCCCTATCTGCAATTGTAATAAGAGCATCCTACATTAGAATAAATATTGCAAAAAGAAGGCAAATATTCATAAACCATTTTAATAAAATGCTTTTCCCAATCCGTTCAATAAGAAGCAATTCTGAGAGAGACACTGCTAAATTAATATCAATAAGGACTCTTGCATAGTGCCTAACTCTCCACTAATTGTCGCAGTGTCAATTTTTTAAAGGAACACCTACACCTTTAGCAATGGAATTCAGGATTTGTGGATGCCAATATTCCTATGGGAGTTTGTAAAATCTCACCCAAGTTTGAGTGTTTGTTGGTTTTTGACTAGTTGGATCAAAATTCAGAGTCCAAGGTTACAATCGATGCCTAGTTTCAATGTTATTGCTCCTCTGCTCCAAACAAAGTTATTTTTAGAACTGAAATTAAGAAAGACATGATAAAATCTCCTTCCCAAAGAGATTAATTTCCAGTTGCTATATAGTCCCTAAACCGTAGAAAGTTTGGTTTTTAATTTTGTGAGTTTCCATGGTGTATCTCCTTTGGACAGAATAATTTGGGCAATATATGCATGTTGATAAGATAATAGCTACTGCTCATAAACTTACTGATTTATTGAATTATGATGTATCCACTTTTATTAAGTTAGCGTTATCATCCTAGTTCAGAATTAAGGGTGTTATAGTCGTAGTGGTGATAGCTGAGGCATAAGTTTTCTTTTATGGGGGATTTTGGTGATCATAGTGGACATGTCTTCATGACTAAAATAGTCCATATTTGTTGACAGAGACAAGGTGGCTTGAAGGCAGTGCCTGACAACGAAAAAGCCAATTGAAAATTAGAAGAAGTTCAACACCGCCAAGGGTTCCTTAAAAGCACCCTTTTTAATTTTTAATGAATTAAAATTTTATCTTTTTCACTAAAAAAAATGATGTTCATTGAATTGATGTAGACTATATATATTTTTATTATACATTATTTTAATGAGCTTCTGAAGTTGAAATCTTACCTTTGCAGTTTTGAATTTTTGTTTAATTTTAATTTTAAAATCTTAACTCTGAGCCAATGCTAGTTCTTGATGATAACTTCAACACCCAGTAAACAAAGTAACAATGAATTGTCTATAAAACATTACAAGAAAGCATATGCTGGAAACAATACATGTCAACCATTACAACTTATAAACCCTAAGCTCTATCTAATAAAGTCAGAGTATGTTGAGTGTAATTTTACACTTATTCTAGAGTTGAATTTTAATGAATTATGAATAGTAGTTGATAATATTTAGGAAGAATTTGGGTTTAACTAGGCATTTTGTTTATATTAGACCTTCATTTTTAATTTCCTATTTAGTCTTGGTTTATTCAAGAGTTTTATTTAATTTTAATGAGGATTTCCCCTGTTTTGTAGGAAAGATTAATAAGGAAGCTTAGTTGATTAAGGAGAGATGGACAAGACCTCGTTTGGAAGCTTTTATGCCAAATCACTGGATTAAAAAATGTTCAAGAGTCATGGGATGGCTCATGGGCATGCCTCAAGTCATGCTCCCCTCCATCCAAAATGAAACAGTTATGAAAGCTCATCAATCACTTCACTCACGACCATGAGCTAAGTGGTGATAGAAATTTCACGACGTGTCACTATTGTGAGCCAAGCGGTAATGAGTAAAAGAAGTTTCCTTTTTAAAGGAAACTCAGGAATTCAAGTCAAATTAGGTTTCTATTGAATTTACAATATAAAAAGGGGGACAAAAAGGTGTTTTTATTCATTCCTGATCATTTAGAATCATTCTTATTCAGAGAAACACTTTTGAAGACATATTCAAAGGAGATTGAAAAAGGAGTTATCCAAGATTCAAGAACAAAATCATTATTTCTTCTCATCTTTAATTCTCTTTATTTTGTTTATGTTTGTCACCATAACCATGTATGGCTCAACTCTCTTTAGGGTTTGGATTTGTGTAGCTAGTCTATTACTTGTTTGGATTCTTGTTTCCTTTCAAGGAATTAACTTTTAGTCAATTTTACAAGTTGTGCTTAATGTCTTGCATTTGATTTTAGGCCTGATTGAATGCATGTTTTTTGGTAGACTTAGAGACAACAAAAGTTGCATGATCTATTAGCTCATAGACTTGTAAAACTTAGGAACCTCGATCGTGAAAGTAGACAAGTCCTTCAGGAAATAATAAATCACTAAAGAACTTAATGAACCTTAGTTAATTGACGTGACAATGAAAATATATTGTAAGTAACTTTGGTATTATTAGATGAACTTGAAGAGACTCTGTTATTTTGAGTGGTTTACCCTTGACTAAGTTAATGAATTGAATTGTGAAAAGATTCTATACTATAATTCAAGTAATAAGCTAATGAAACAAATATGGACTCTAGTTTTTTTTTTTTCTAATTATTGAATTTTATTATTTCAACTTTAGGTTTTCTTTTCTTGTTAATTGATTTTATCATACAATTATTCTATTTTGTTATATTGTGGAAGTAAATTGAGGGCTAGTACTTAGTATCATTCTCCTTATGGAAATGATACTCATATTCATTACTTTACTACTTGTTGCGAATCGTGCCACTTGCAAAATTTGCCTATCAGAGTATCTATCATAATTTCTTTCGTTATGCTGGAAATTGTTTTTCTTAAAAAATGTTGAATATAAATTGAATTATGCATGTCAGGATTGATATTACAATAATTTATAAAAATAAAAGGATAAGTATAATTTGTATCCTTGAGATTTTACCTTTTGGTAAAACTAAGTCTTATATATATCTAGACATTTAAATACCTTGTGTTTCATTTTTTCTTTTCACTTTCTCCTTCTAACTAATATGATCATTATTTTATAAGAAAATATTAACATAATATTAAATTTTAATGATAAATTTATTTTATAAATGATTTATAATCTATCTAACCAATTGGTTATTTTTAAAAAATATTAAAAATTCATTTTGAAAATCATTTCTTATTATTCATAATTAAATTAAAAATAAATCTAATTTTTTAATTTTTTGTAGTTAGTTGAATGATAAAATACTCATTATATGATTTTAGCATTAAAAATATATATTATTTTTGGATTAAAACATACATTTTAAAAAATATTTCTAAGAATGGCACTAAAGTATATATATAAAAAATGAAACATGTGATATTGAAATGTCAAAAAAAATCATATGATTGGTTTTACCAAAAGGCAAAATCACAAGAAACAAAATTGTACTTACCCTAAAAATATATATATATATGCTAACCAATAATTCAAACAAACCAACAAAAGAACAGGCTCCCAAGATTACATTATCTGAATTGAAAAAAAAAAAAGTGTCCCTTAATAAAATATGAATAAAATAACATGCTCCTTAACTTCAAAAATTGATAGCTAATTTTTTTTAAAAAAAAATTTTTCTAGTTGGTCTTCAAGGTAGTTGAATTCTTAAAGACGATATGATGTGGGGCAAAAAACTCATCGGATTTCATATAGAGAGAATAATTAATATTGAGGAGGATAGGTTCAAATTGCTAATAGTAAAGCCTTCACTTTCACAAAGAACATTTTAAAGGCTTCCATCTACATTCAGTGTTTGACTAATTTAAGTTAAAATTAATAACTAACATGCTATTTTTATACATCAGACGATTGCATAGAACTTGCAACGATTTTAGTGCTTTGTAATATATTTTTTTTCTATCTAATTAATTAAAGAAACTATTTGGAAGAAATATAATTTGTAAGTATGTGAATCATATAATTACAATGCATCTCCTCTTCCACTTCATAATGTTAGGTTGTGCTCAATAATATAACCCACAGGACTCACATTTTAAGATTTTTAAAAGCACAAGTGTAGCTGATCTCCTCCTATAAAACCCTTAACCCACTATACCATTTTCATCAAATCCTGAACTTAAAATATTTACATTTCAAAAGGCACTTAAGAATCCTAGAAATGGCTTTTAGAGCTTTAGCCTCCACCGCTCTTCTTCTCTCCCTTAATCTCCTCTTCTTCATTTTGGTGAGCTCTTCTAATTGCCCACCACCATCACTGTAATATCCCGTGTTTTTTTAAATATTTTTACAACTGTACTGGGGATATACAGTGTCAATAATTTTTATGCATTATACGAGTTTTTTATGAGTTGATATGTATTTTAAACCTATTTTAAATTACTGTCTATTATTTTCAATATTTTACGTAAAATTTTCCCGGGACTTTCATTTTCGGGGAAATTTTCTACGTAAACAATGTATTATTAATTATTTTAAATGTATTTACGGGTTTGCATGAACTCATACATATTTTAAATTATTAAATAAAGCTTGTGTGTGTATATTTATTTAATTAGGGTTTATTATTACCCTAATATTTTATTATTTATTTATTATTATTTGATTATTTTATTTATTATTAAATTATTAAAATTTATTATTTTATTATTATTTATTTATTAATATTAATTATTTTAATTTATTTATTTTTTTTCTTTTTTTTTTCTTTTCCTTTTTCTTTCTTTTTCTTTTTTCTTTTTCTTTCCTTTTCTTCTTTTTCTTTTTCTTCTTCTTCTTCTTCTTCTCCCGCGGGCGCCGACCACCACCATTTTCTCACCGCCGTTTCTCCCTCCTCCGGCCACCGTTTTCGACACACCGCCGGTCTCTATCTTCTCCTTGAGCTCCGGTGAGTGTTATTTTAGCTTTGGTTGAGCTAAAATGGTCTAGAATTGCTTAGGTTTCGATTTGAATATTTCGGCCTCTTTGAGTTTT